>VXBL01006459.1:0-63505 GCA_013400195.1 Aramus guarauna | reverse complement strand
CCCGCCGGCAGTGCTGGGCACGGTCGTTGCGCTGCGGTGCCGGTTGTCTCACGCCGCCTCTCTCTCCGCAGGGGCTTCGGCAAGCAGGGCTTCCAGTGTCAAGGTGAGTGTCGCGCTGTCGGGGGGGCTTAGGGCGGAGGCAGGCACCGCCACCCACCCCCGGGACCGGGACCGGCCCCGGCCGCCGAGCCGCCCGCGGAGCATCGCTGCTGGGGCTGGCGGGCAACATCCCCGCGGGAACCGCCGTGCTCGGGCCGGGGAAGCAGCTTAGTCATATTTTTAATCAACCGAGCAACTGGTCGGTGCTTTTAAGCCGGTTGGGTTTTGTTACCAGAGATAAGCACCCAAGACTTCAGATAAATCCCCCCGGAAAAAGGCAGAGGGAAGTTTATTGTTTTTAATGTACTTAACACGAAAACATGTGTTTTAATGGCAAACAGGCTGCGCGCTGGCTTGGTGGCGGCAGTCTGATGCTGTAACTATGCAGTCTGGAAGAACTTGAATGGCTTAGTTGTGTTGCTGGGGAAAAATGAGGCTTTATAACAAAATATGTTGCAGTAGCTTCTGGATTACTATGGCCAGAATTCTTTGTTCTGATAACGCTGGGATTCTGGAGGAGCTCTTCAGGGGATTTACGATGTCCTCTCAGGAAATTAGGATGAATTAACTGGGCTGTATCTGGTTGCTTGGTGCTCTTTTAGCTGGCCTAACTGCAGGTTGCACATGCTCACAGATAGCCTGGCTAATCCTGGCCACGATGGTGTGGGTCACACCTGCGTGAGGTTAAGGTCTGAGCTTGGGATTCAAAGCAGGCTGGTGCTTGCCGTTGTTGGCAGTAAAATTTTGCTTATGAATATTTGGGTAGAGTTTCATTTTGGCTGGTGGCTGAATCCCAAGCTGAGGTATTTTGCATAAGAATAAAGCCACTGTATAGCTCTAATACCTCAAGAACAGCTCGTCTTGGCAGCCTTCACTGTATCTGAAGCAGAAAGCAGTCTCCCCTGGGTTACGGTGTGGCAAGAATCAAATCTTGACGTGTGAGGTGCCACGGTGGGTCCGAGTCTCGAACGGCAGCTCTGCCTGCACGGCGGCTGCAGGCCAGAGGGCTTTGTCTTGGGTGCTCTCAGGAGCATCTCTGCAGACGCTCGTATAAATGGTGTAAGTCTAGCCCAATCTAAATGGTGCTGCTACTCATCCTTAACACCTGCCTTAGGAGTATAACCTTAAAATAGCAAAAGCATCTCCCTGCTGCCTCCCAGACCCCCACCTAAAGGCCTCGGCTGGTGTTGGCAAGCAGAAGAAAGCAGATGTAGAGACTAAAACATGTCCTCATGGTGTTACTCAAGGTCACAGCTTCCCCTGGTACCTGAGGTTTCATACATGGGCAGTTAAGTCACGTTAGAGGAGTTTTGTGCAGTTTGTATCTCTTGTTGTGGGTCTTCCCAGGTTTACTGAGCCGTTAATTCTCTGACTTCCCCTACGGTGCAGGCAGCGTCATGCCAGGCCTGTTCTTGCAAACACAGCACCCCTGAAATTTGAAGTGTGCTAGAAAAGCTAGTGGGGAGCATGTGCTGGTGGGGCAGGGTGTTTCCTGTATCCCTTCTCGTGCTTTGCACAATTCTACCTCTATCATTCAGTATATTGGATAATTTGAGCCTTTGCAAGTGTCTCTTCCAGCTGTTAGGAACTATTGTCCAAACCTGTAATTGTGCACGTGCTTCAAGGTTTATCCTTAAATGTTTTTAACCAGTATTAAATCAGTCTTCAGTGTGGGGTCAGTGAATTGGAGCCATGAAGGTGGTCTCAGATTGCTAATGCACAGCAACTGGCCCCCGAATCGGGAGACCTTCCCCCCCCGGTAGCAGATGTTAAATGGTGCAGGTCTCCGAGCAGGAGCCCCTACGAGGCTGCAGTAACACCAGTGGGATTCCCAGTATCACCCTGCGCTCAGTGACATCTTCAAAGGTGCGTGACGGGTCTGTAACATACCCTTTGGCCTTAAGAAACCACTTTCCAGGTTATTTTGGTATTACAGACGTGAAAACTGCATAACTGTATTGAAATAGGGAATTTTGCAGACTGTGGTATGTGGAACAGGCCAGTCTTTACCCCGAATACCTTCCCAAAACCAACGATCTTCTGTGGATTTTTCATGTACGTTCCCTTCTGCGAGGTTCTGAGGTGAAAGCAATCCCGTTAGCGAGGCAGACTGTGGGTGTGATCCTCGTTACAGCAAAAGCACGGCGCAGTTAGAGCCCCGCGATGGAAGGCACGCTGTGTCTCCACGCAGAACGCTTCCAGGTTGGAAAGTCAAGCACACGCTAGAAGTCCCTACCGCCTGCCATCTGCTTTGAAATCACAGCTACCCCGGGAGGCTCCGGGAGGGAGAGCGGTGGTTCTGCGGCAGGAGGAGGAACTCGGAGTGCCAGGGCTGGCATCGCACGCTGCTTGGCCCCCAGAGCAGGTCCAGCTATCCACTGGAGCCGTTGTAGTGCCGGGTGGTGGTGGGTACCGCTCCTGCTGGCGAGAAGCACTAGGCTTTGGGTTTGTGCCCCACACGCTGTGCTGCAGCTGCTGTTGAACTTGGTAAATAAGTCGTATACATGGAAGCAAAAAAAACCAACTCTGGGCTAGCTTGTGTTTCGGGGTTCGTCGGCTCTACAGGGCTTGCGGTAAGCTTTGATTGTGGAGTTTGGTTTTCCCTTTATTGAATGCAGCTTTGATTCAACTTTAACAACTTCCCCAACTATTTTATCCTGTTGTTCAGTGGGGATGGATAGAAATGTAGCTACGGCACATGCCTGTCTCGTTTCTGAGCTGTTTCCTACTGCCATGCCATGCTTGCTTTAAGTAGGTTTTCACCTGTGCCCTGATTTCTTTCTAGGGCATTTGCAGTAATTAGATTGTTAATTAGCTCATTACTTGTGACTTTTGGCAGGAAGTTAGCCGAAACTCACTCTTTGTAGCTGGAAATACTAATGGATACCACAAATGCCACTTAATTGCTTGCTAATCTGCTTCTTATCCTGCTGTACAATCTCCTTCTTATCCTTGTATGCATCTTTAGACTTCCTGGGCTAACGTCTTTCTTCAGAGCCAGAAAGCGGTTTCTGTGCCGGGCAGCAGGAGGTCTGTGCGCAGGCAGCCCTGAGGAGCGGGGCTGGTCCCGGCAGGTTAAAAAAAAAAAATAAAAAAATCAATATATTGTGGGTGTTGGAAAACTGAAGTGCTGTGAATGTGCGTGGAGCTGCCAGAAAGACGGAGTCTTCCTGGGGAAGCTCGACGTGCACCAGCAGCACCATGTACGTGCACTGTGTACATGCCAGCCCATGGTACAGAGGGGGCTTTCTGCCTCTGTATAACTATCTGTTGTAGCTGGAAGCTCTCATGAGAACTCAGAAATAACAAAGAGAAGGGGGTTTACGTGTTTCCCCCTTCCTGGGTTTTGAGGTCCATCTCTCCAAAGCCACTACCAGGGAATAGGTGAGGAGGGAGAGAGCAGCATCTCGTTATCTGCAGGCTCTCTTGGTGAAGGAATGACGTGGCTAAGTTACAGCCGATGGCTTTGCTGTCTCAGTTCTCCTAACTTAAGAAGTGTTTTGAGGATGGTAAAGGGAACTGGTTTGAGAGCTGTCAAGAGTGAAATGCTTGGTCTCATTCTCAGAATGTGCCACTTTTGGGAACTGGCAGTTCTGTCTTCATCTTTAGTGCTCATGTTCTGTCCTTGCCATCCATGGGGTATCTTTCTCTTGTTGTCCAAGCAGCTCTCGGTCCCTCTGCAGATCAGGGCACCCGTTCCGTTGGAGGTTTTGTGAGGGGTGCCCCTCACTGATAGCGGGGTTTGTTTAACCTGGAGTGGCCATTGCAGCGGCTGGGCTGTCCTTCCACCTTGGGAACTTGGGAAGAGGTGTTCACGTAGAGGTGAAGAGCTGTGTAACGTGATTCTCACTTTGGAGCAAAAAATAACCTGCATCTGTTACCGCTTTCACATGTACAGAGTAGAAAAGATCTTGGAAAGAAGAATCTTGATTCCTTAAGAGGAGAAAAAAAAAAAACCCAAAACATCCTTTAGTAATGTATGCTTAGATCTCATGCAGTAACTTTTCTGGGGAAAATGATTACTTCTTACCCCTGGTTATGACTCACTAAGCAAAGATATTCTTCAGATTTAATCTCTTTCCAAACTTCATACCAAATATAATTCCTTCTTCTAGGTTTTCTTCTCTCCATCCTCTAAATCCAGTGCTCTCGTTTTGTTTTGTGTTTTCTCAATTCAACCTTTGATACCAAAACTAAGCAGCTGGAAAATGTCGGACAGACCTTACCTTTCAAGCAACTATTTCTCTCTTGCTATCTGCCTTCAAAACCCACCCTTCCTTCCCCCACCTCTTCGCTGCCCTCCAGACGGAAGTGAAACCCATAACAGCTCTGGTCTTAACTGCAGCTCGTGCTGCTGCTACGGGTTTTTGTTTGTCACCGCTAACTTCACGCAGGCATTCAGTTGTGTGCTTTTATTGACTGTATTAAGCAAGTGAGAAACAAAAGCAAAACAAACTCCAATCATTCAGAGTTGCCTCAAACCCAGTAATTTCGTGTCAACATATTATGCACACTGGAGAAATGTTAGTGTTCAAATAGACTAATTAAAAATGTTACTGCAATTACTTTTGCAACACAAATGATGCTAATTATATAATGCTGCAGAAATTGGAAACATAATTTTGGAGGGTTTTTTGTGTGCCTTGCAGTGGTAATACAATTCTCAATTCTTGCAGTGGGAGCCTGGTTCTCCGGCCGCTGGGCCAGCGTCTCGGAGCAGGTAGAAATAGAAAGGGGAAGTCGGTCTGGTCCCCCGTGCTGCACCAGCTGGTCTGTGGTTCTGCAGAACTGTGAATAAGAACCGAGTTGACAGGGAAAATGGGAAGATGTGCCCCTTCACATTTCAGTCGAAGGATCAAGTCTCCTTCAAAGACTAGTTCTAAAGCCTGTAGGCTGAGCTGGTTTCCCTAATCCTGCCCTTTCCTGCGCTAGATGCCTGCAGCTCAGAAGAGCAGCTGGGGAAGGAGATCTGTTTTGGAAGGAAATCTGGGCTTTCAGAAGCCTCTTGCAGGGCAGAGTCTGTGGCTATCGGGTTCAGCAGGGATCACTTGATCTGTGCAGCCCCGTTAGTGTCTCCTTTCAGTGCAGAGGGCTCATTTGAGCTTCTCAGTGGAAGTGGTTTCTCTTTTCCCTCCCCCTTTGCAGTTAGCATGGTAGATTTTTCTTTCTTATCTCCGGAGATAGCTGTCGTCCTAAAATTATCTTAGACTTTTGATAAGGAGGTGGTCTGTTTCCTTCCCAGGGTATCTGTCACTGACCAGTGTCAGCAATAGGAAGCTGGGCAGAGGGTCTCGGAGCTGGCCCCGGGGTGGGTTCGGGTGCTTTGGGGGTGGCAGAAGGGTTTGCATCACACCTAGCTGGTGTCTGTCAGCTGAGACTCCCCTGCAGAGTCTCAACCACCCTGGTACACGAGCCTCTGCCATGATTATTCTCCAGATATTGAGTCTTTCAGAGGAATTTAATGCCTGGGCTGTCTCTAAAGAGACTTCTCAGCAAACAGTACAGGTGTTTCTGTGATCCTACAAATTCCTATGGTACATGGGCTCCTGGAAGGATGTGCAGGGCATCCTTGGACTAGCAGTAAGTTGTGGGCGGACACTCACCTGTCTCAGAGCCAGCAGAAGATGCTGGGGCTGCAAAACAGAGCAAGACCTTGAGGGTTTGATATCTGGTGTAGAAGAGGAGGTGGGGTTGAATCTCCTTTCATATCTTGGTGTGAATTCTGTTAACTCATGGGGTTTTATCTAGAAACTCAAGCTAGAGGACTTGCATAAGCCCTTCTGGAGAGCTGCTACCCTCCCAACCAGCAAACACAGCACCTTGTTCTTCTGACCGTATTGCACAAGGCAAGAATCTAAAAATGTTTGAGACGCTTGTCAATGGCATCCAGTCCCCCTTTGGATTTATCAGCAAATAAGTCGCATGATCACAGTGACTAAGAAATTAACTTCTAGCTGTGCCCATAATTTAGTTCAGGGCAGAACTGCTTGGAACATGTCATTATAAAGTGTACAATCAGAAGGGGAAGGTTAAAGTGCCGTCCCCTGGTCTGAATCGAATGTGTGTGGTAACAAGAAGGGCTGCTTATAATGGTGGGTGGGATGGGATTTTGCCCAAGAGAAGTGTTTGAGTGGATTTTTTTCCTGCAGAAGCCAGCTGTGCAGAGGATTAGTGCTGTACACTTACACAAACAGGGCTGCGGACCTGCCAGAGTCCAACCGTGGGTTGGTCACCTTTTTATGCGTGTGGTAAGGCTCTAGCATGAAGGACAGCACGGAGCAGCAGTGGAGGGCGTTTGCAGTGCTGTGCGATTAATTCCTCTAGCATGGCTTCATGAATCATTATTCTGAAAGTCCGTAAATTAGAGGCATTTAGAAAAGGTGAATAACAAGCTCCCTGTAGCAGAGGGGTAACTGTAGGTCTTCTGGGCAGCGTGTTCCTCACAGTCTTCAAGGGCTACAACCCAAGGCAGGTTACTGAGAACAAGCCCTGTGAAAAAGGCAATAGAAACAAAACCAAAAAAGCAGGAGTCCTTGTGCAGTGATCCTGGTTGCAGCCTTGGGTTTCCATTGCCATGTTCTCACGTTGCCTTATGTGTTCCTGGCACAAATACCCTTCACTCTGCCAATGACCGATGCATACGCTGTCTCTGGTAGCTGGGCAAGGGGAAGAGGGAGGAGAGAGCACAAAGTGCTCCACAGGCCCTCCAGGCTTTTTAAATGCTGCTGTAGAAAACAAGGCACAGCAGAGGACTTGGTCATCCCGCGAGTTGGCATTGCCCTGTACCTCGAGTTTTAGCAGAAACTCCTATGGGAGCCAGAGCCACTGTGTTCCTCGGAGCGAGACCCCTGCGAGGACTCCCCAGGGTGAGGCGTTGCACCAAAATCCTGTACCTAAACAGAGACACGGGGCTAGGGTGTCTAGAAAGGAGGGGTATCCCTTGGGTTTCACATTCCCCAGGGAAAGGACAGCTGTGGGCTGCTGCTTCCCCCCCTGCCCCCTCCAAGCCGTGGAGGGTTTGTCTCTTCTGGAGGTGGGTATGTCAGCTCGAGGCTGCTTTCCCCATCTCACGATGGGGCTGGGTTGGGGTGATGACCGTTGTCCCTTGAGTCAGAGAGGTGGTAGTACCAGCAGAGATGTAAAATGGATGCAGTAAATGCTGTGGTCCTCCAGACAGTGACCCAAAGGATGAAGATGAAAATATCTCTGGAGCTTTTCAGCCCATCAGGGTGAGTGTTAGGAGGTGCTTCCTGAGCACAGGGGCTATTGCCCCAGCAGAGAAGGGGCTTTCACTGGGAGAGACTTGACCCTGGCTGGCCCTGTCCTGCCAGCCTAAAGCAGCCATCAGGGTTTTTTACAAAAGCCACAGGCGGGGTGGGGGAGATGAGAATAACGCTCCAGTTGTATGGTGCTTGGTAGCAGCCAAATGCTTTGTATTAAGCAGAAGCAATTCCCAGAAGTGGCTGTGCTGACTGTAACTCTTCCCGGGAAGGCAGTGTTCCCAGCCGTGAGCTGCTCCTGAGTTGCATCCAATGCTGTGCAGGGGCAGAAGCAGCCGAGCGCTTGGCTCTGTTCACCAGGAGGATAAGGATTCCCGCAGGCACCACGCAGAGCAGTAGCCATGGGGTCTCTCCCAGGGGATTGCTCTGTCCCCTCGGTGTGCCTCATCCCAAGGAGCTGAGGGGCAGCAAACGGCTTCGACTGCGGGGAGCTACCGCCGCAGCTTCCAGGGGTGGCTGTGGAGCTGAACGGGGAGCTGAGCTGGGGGAGCTGCCTGTGCTGCAGGCTCCGAGTGCTCGGTGTCCTGCGCGTCCTCCTGCACGCGGCCGAGGCTCCACTGAAACAAGGGATGGCTCCGGCCAAGCAGCTTCTCGGGCTTTTCTGTGTCAGTCCTGGTTGGCCCCAGTGCTGCGTGCAGAGAGATGGTTGGAAGCCATTGCCTCCTTAAACACCTGCTGCCCCATGAGAAATACTTCTGCAGGTTTTTCTGCTGGTAAGGAGAAGGGGAACGAGCAAAAACCTTCCCTTCCTCAGGGAGCATCAGGAATTGGGGATGCCTGGCACGGTGCAGTGCTGGGGCGGGTGCATGGCCCTGGTGTGCTGCAGTTGCAGGGGCTGATGTGGGCTGTGCCTTGAGGAGAGGGGCATCCTCATGGTTCATGGCTGTTTGGTGTTAGTAATGCCGTGTGCTCTGTTCTGATTACCCTCATATAGGCTGCAAGTGATTTATCCATCCTGTCTTAGACCAGCCTCCACTGGAAAAATAAAATAAATCAAAATGTTCTCCTTGTGAGTAGGCCACCTGAGTTCTGTATAATTAAAACAATAACTTGCAAGGAGCAGGTTTTTTTGTGGGTTTTTTTTTTCAGGATTGTTTAACTGTTCACTGATATGGGAGGAAGTAAGATGAGGCCTTACAGGGTCACACTTTATACAGTAAGTCAGCCCTCACCATCGCTTCCGACAGCTGATCCTGGTTCTCTGTAGAAGGAAATGAATGCATTTCATGGAACATGACAGCTCTGCTCCTGCAGCATCACAGTGCAGATGAAGCTGCACGCTGCCACTGTTGTTCAGCTCAGCATCTGCTGGCAGTGATGGCATTGTCTGCTGGCCACATGCTGGTCTGCAGCGCGTAAATCGCTTCAGGACAGTTCCCCTGCAGCCGTGTCATCTGCACTGTAACGCTCATTGCAAACGGGAATCAGACTCCTCATCTTCCTGCGAAGAGGTTACTGGAAGCCAGTTACTTTCTCTTCTTGTTCACAAAGCGCCTCTCGGTCTGGAAGCTGTCCAAGGCTGGGCAGACCTGGGCTGTGGCAGTCGGTGCTCTGCTGCTAGGTGCTGCTAAATGCTGTTTAGATGAAGACGTGATTCTTTCCCTTGCTGATTCTCTGGCACGTCTGAGTTGCCTGCCCAGTGTATCTGCTGGCGTGTGTCAGCTCAGAGGCGGATGCTCGCAGGCTGATGGGGATGGCGTGCGCAGCCGGGAACCAGGCGCGTTGGCTGGCCAACTCTTTGTGGCTCATAGTTGACCTGAGGCGTAACTGCGGCTTTGCTCAAGCTGTTTGCTTTTGAGGGATTTGGGCTGACTTCCTCAGCTGTTTATAGCTGTCCTGCTCTTCCCATCATGTGGAAAAAAAACAACCCAACCCAGTTCTAGCATGATACTTGAATCAGCGAGTGTTTGGGGTGAACACTTGTAACCTCATTAGCCTCTCGCTTTCAGAATTTAACTTCGTAGCACAGGAGCATGAGTCTTCCTGCCCCAGCTGAAGTGCGTTGATTGAATATCTAATGCCTTTGAATCGCATCTTGTTGGTTTAATTTGCTTCCGTATTTGGTCTTGCTTTTGTGCCAGATTTATATGTCTTGTTTAAATATGACAAGCAGAATATACTCACTATTACTGCTAGCTGGACAGTCAATGCCTGCCAAAAGAGCCAGTATTAATAGGCTCCAGTACATGCAAGTTACTGGGCTTGCTAACCTGAGACTTGTTACAGTACAGCTCGCCTTAAATTGGCTCTTTTGCATCCAGTTAAATCTGTGTTTTTTCAGTCAGTCTACTGAGAGCTCTCCTCTTTGGGCGGGAGTGCGCACTCCTCAGCAATCTTCTGAGCAAGGAAATCTTTCTAGCTCCAAGCAGGAGAAAAAAAACCAGGTGCAGTTTTTCTGGGGTGGTTGGGGAAATGGGGGGATGATTCGTGGCTCTGCAGGGAGGTCTTGGGAGCAGCTGGGCTTCGAGCAGGCAGGTTCAGCAGGGACGTGTACGGAGGGCAGGGTGAGTTAGGGGAGTACGTGTGCTCTCAAGGGCGAAGGCAATAGCCGGCTGCTCGGGGTGGCTCTGCCTCTGCTGTCGGTTGGGGGTCATGTTTAAGAACTTCGGTCTCCTGAAGTTCTGATCTGGTCTTCCTACATTTGATATTTAGTCAGCAGCAGAGAAGCTAAAAAAGACACTGATGCCTGAATCTCAGCCTTCAGCTGCTCCTCTTCTTCCTTACGCTGTGACGCTGGTGTGTTTTAGCTGATCATGTTGGTAGATTCCTCCCCATCTTCTGTTGCCATGTGAAATGATGCAACAGTAATAACTTCACCTTTGGAGAGAACAGCTAAATACCTTTATTCTGACGGTCTGAACAGCAAGCACATTTAATAGTTGACACTCTTAGCACATGAACAAATGCATTTTCATGATTTCCAATTATAGCAGAAGAATGAGAAAGTGAGGTTGTGAAGAGGAGTGAAAGTCATCTTGGCTCTCCTGAATGGCTTCATGCAACTTTGCTCGGTGACATAGCGATGAAGTCAGGAGTCAGTATGAAGATTGTTTTGTAATATCAGTAAGAAGCTGGAGTGAGGGGGAAGTGGCCCACGAATTTAATTTGCATCACTGAGTGGATTAGTTCCTGACGCAGTGCAAAGTCATTATTTACCATGTCTCCAGATCTGCCTTTATCAGTGCGATGGTTTGGAGAGAGGCTGATTCAGAGATCATTACATCTTGGTGTTTTACTTGGCGAGGACCGTTAACACTTGCCTTGTAAGCAAAATGATGGTGCTTGTCAAGACTGTTAATATTGTGCCTACCCCAAGAGGCTGAGTAATTTGTTTTTAGGTTTTTTTTCTTTCTTTGCATTCATTACGATAAATACTTCTGCTTTAGCTTGGTTTAGGAAAAATATTTGAAAATACTCCATAACTTGCCGCTAACCTAGAGTAGCCAAGAGGAGAAAGGTTGCCTAAGCGATAAAATTGGCGTAACCCATGTCCTTGGTCTCTGAGACAGATGCATCTTCCCCACCAAGCAGCAGAAGGTATAGCTGAGTCGTGCCAGCGAGCTTGCGGGAGCAGCACCGTGGTCCCTGCGGTCCTTGCTGCTCTCAGCCTGGGTCACGGTGCTGGGGCCGCTCGGTCCCCAGCAGTCGCTATTGCTCAGCATAAGTCAATGCATCGTCACCTTTCCCGTACTGATGGAAGATTTGTGCGCAGCTTGAAATAATCCCCCAAACGGTTATTTATGGACTCTTCAGAGCTTGACACAGCCTTTGCTGTGGAGCAACCTTTGCTGTGTCGTCATGATGGAGATCAGCTTTGTTACAGGCTTCGTTTTTCATTGCCTTATGGGCTGCTTTGGGTAAACAACATTGAAGGGAGAGACAAAAATTCTCCACGTTTGCTTGGTTTCTGAAGAGTTTGATGGAATAGCTCACTTTTTGAGGGACTGAGCCAAGTGCCCTCTCATACAATAGCTGTAATTGCCAGCAGAGAGAGTTTCTGAGGATGGTAGAATGAGCAAGAGGGAGCATCCCTGCGTGCGAGGGGAGAGAAGGGCTGAGCAGGAGATCTGCTGCATGTCCATGTCCGTCCCCCCCCGCCACTGCGGCTTTCAGCTCGCTGCCCCAGGAATGGCTGTAAAACCGAACTGATTCACGTTTGTGTGATCATGCTCAGTCTCCAATAGCTCAGTCCATTAACTTCCAAATTTGTCTTATTCGTTTGTCTTTGATGGAGAGGTGCCTCAGGGCCAAAGTCTTCTGGAAATGAGGCTTGTAGGTCTGTAACAGCAGCGAGTTTTTCTCCTGGGTAAAACAAAGTGACCTTCGTGGCAGCAGAGATGCTGATTTCAGAGTTTGCTCCTGGGGGTTTCCCCTGCCTCGGACATGCGTATCTACACACTCATGGCCTGGCAGCTTGTCCTGTGGGATGGGATGTCCTCTTCACAGGCTGGCAGGTCTTGATCCCAAAAGCCTTCTCCTGTCATTTCACCTCCTTGATGCCATCTCCTCCCAGTCGGAGGGGGAGAGCCCATGCCCTGGGCCACGGCAGCTTCCTGCTGGAAGCTGAACTTTGTGCCGAAACAGCGAAGTTCGTGCTTCACCATCAAGTCTCCTGGGGCTGCCCCTTGTCTTCCAGGTCTCTCCAGGTACGTGGAGCTGCTCCGTGCTGCCACACGTGTGGTGGCATGAAGGATGCTGGTCAGCCCGAGGAGTATGTCTGGAGGGCTGGCGCTGGGGGCTCTGGCCGTAAGGATGGCTGGGGAAGGAGAGCTGGAGAGCTAGCTCTGGTACAGGCAGCGGTGGCCTGCAGGCAATGTGGGAGGGTGGGGGACTGACCACCTGCAGACCTGCCTCTGGGACCTGTGGTGAGGTCCGTAGGCAGCCGGGCGAGCTGTGCCAGCAGCAAGGTCTGCACTGGGGCGAGGCGTCCCCTCTGTCCGCAACCTTTACCGGGCTTGTAGGAAAAGCTGCAGAAGGTGGGATGCTGGTTGGGAGATGTCTTTGAACCCGTGCTCTTGTGCCATGTGGCTACGAGCAGCAGGGAGAGGAGCTGGGTATCAGTCCGTGCTCCTTCTGCCCTAGACGCCATCGGTGGTAGGACACGGCAGATGTACAGCCATGGCGATGGTAAGAGCTGAGCTTCTGACCTAGAGTCTCCTAGGGCTTCTGAGGTAGAAAAAGTCTCACTTACTGGGTCGTTTAGAGACTCTGAATCTGGGGTTTTGGCAGGAGGAAAGGCTTTAATTAGCTGCTGCTCAGTAGGGCTGCTATTAGATCTTCAGAGCAAGATGCTGCTGGACTGGAAAAAATGTAACAATAGCTCATTTGCTTAGGAAACCATGATGGTGATTTGCATTTTAGTTGAGTACTAAACCCTTGTAGAGAATTTTTCTAAAATAACTACAAACTATACTTCAAATTTCTTCTTCTCTGAAACTGTATGAATATCTGTCTTGGTGCCAAACAGTTTGGAGTTTGAATTCCTTTGTTTGCTGCCCTCGCTCTGCTGTAAGGGAAGCGAGTGCTCGCCTGGGCTGTGGACAAGTACTGTCATCAAATACTGCATGACAAATGGGTTGTTTTTCTCAACCTTGGAGCAGAATTAAATTCTCCCTTATTATATACCTAAAAGGATTCCTTTCCCCCCCAACAGCAGTCCCTCTGTTGACCTGAATACTCAGGAGATGTGTACAGGGGTAAGAAGGTTTGCAGCTTGTTTCTGAATCTCAGCTCTGCTGCTACTTGAAAATAAGGTGCTTTGAAATACGTTCTGGAAACTTTTTATGTTTCTGCCTGCATTGTCAGCTTCCACAAGACGATGCTGAGCATTGCCGGTACAAAAAGAGAACCAACCTCCGTAAGCTTGGACTGGCTGTTGCTTCAGACTCTGCATCTGTGTTACCCAACAGATGAGGAGGGCGGTTGACTTTCGCAGGTTGGGTGTTTGAAGGCAGTGGCTGTATCGGCAGGGGCTGGTGTAGGGCAGAAGTGGCTGTCTCTCCAGCGATGTGCCACTTGCTCTCAGGAGAGCGGCAGAAGCGGGCAGGAGGTTCGCAGGCTGGCCCGGGGACCCTCAGCTGTGCTATGGAGAACCTGGAGCTGGTTTTCCTTGTGAGCAGCTCCTCAGCTTGCTGGGGAGGCTTTCTGCCTGGATCTTTCTGGTCTGCATCACTGGAGGATTGTTTTCCTTTGACCTAAGGCTTTGGGGCAAGTGGTTACTGTTCCTTTGCCAAATGCAAATTAGAAATCTCCAGCTGTTTTGGCCTCAGAGTGCCCCGCTGCAGAACAAAGTCCCTTCTGCCTTTACCTGGCTGTAGTTTGGCCAAATAGCAAATTACTAGACAAGAAGCTTATCTTTTAGGTCTGTTTTAGCCATTTCCCCAAGCTGATATGAGAGTCACTTGCTTGCGTGGGTAGGAAAAATGGGATAATAGCGCTGTGACATAATGTGCTGCCTCTACCTCCTGCCAATGGGGGGGGGGGAAGGTCTTGCCGGAGGGGGGACGGAGCGGGAAGCCCTCTCTGCCTCCCAGAGCACCTGCCTGGACGGGTACAGGAACCAAGGAGCCGAGGCACGGCAGCCCTGGCCGGCGGCAAACTCCAGTGCTGCTGATGGTTCGCGGCATGTCGGAGTTTCCTTCCAAAACTGCCTCCCCCGTTCCGGGTTTTGTAAATCTGGAAGAAACTTAATTTCTCTGGTGTTACTATTAACTGAGTCCAAGAGGATGAAAATAAATGACTGTTGGGAAGGGCAGACTGACTCACTTTCTCATTCTCCTGTAAATTTCCATTTAAGTTTTGGTTTAAGCTCAGGTATGAGGGAAGTGAAAGCTAGTAATTTGTGACAAAATCTTCTATTTTAGATCACAGTAGAAGAACTCCCTTTCTAATTGCAGAAATTATAAGGCTGCGATTCTTGTAAAGGAATACCGAATCCAGCGGTTACCTGTGAATCGCCTTTCAGATACTCTGCTTCAGAACCAAAACGAACTTTACACCGTGCAGCTTGTGCTTTGGTGGTTTGGTGCTGCTTGTGCCGTGACTGCTGCTTACCTGAGCCGAGGGCTGCGGGGGTAACCCGCACAAGCGAGGTGCTCTCTGCTCTCCCGCAGCCTGAACAGCCACCCTCTCTTGCTTGCTTCTGCCCTCGCTATCGCTGGCTTCGTCTGACAGTCTCTAGCTCTGTCCCTGGAAGAGGCAGAACAGCCGGTCCTCACCCCTGCAATGACGGCTGGGGTTTTGTAGGCTTTACGCTGTCCTACATCAGCTGTCCCACCTCCAGGCTGTGGGGTGGCAGCCCACTCCATCATTCCCCATACGCAAGCAACTTTGTCCTTTTGATCATCTTGCCTTTTCCTGGTCGGTGGGGATTTGAAGGCAGCAAGCCTTTCCTGCTGTGGGTGGAGAGGCTGCCCTGCATCCCCCCCGGCCCCGACACAGCCCCAGGACCGGGCTGTCTGGCAGCAGCGGGGGCCCCTTCCTAGCTGTGGGGCACAGCGACTTATCTTATTCCTGAATCGGGTGTCTTGGTGGCTGGGTGCTTCAGACTGCAGCTCTGCTGCAAGTTCCTCCCTTATCGCTGCCTGCTTGGCTGTAATTTTTCTTCCACCATGTCAAAGTGAAACAAGAATACTTCTTTAAAAAGCAAGAGGAAAATCATGTGAGTAAGCAGTGGTATGTCAGCACTTTGGGTTCAAAATAACGTGGCTGATCTGGTCGCTTCTGAAGGGGGAAGCGAAGGGCTGCCAGGCATCAGGCTGTGCTGCCCTCCTCGCCCCCGCGATGCTCGGGAAAATGCAGTGGGCCCAGTTGGATGGTGGCACTGACTGCAACGGGTTGGTGTGGAAAGCGGTGCTGGGCTGCTGTCCCTGAGGAGCCCGCAGACACACTGGGTGATGTGGGTGACCGCGGGAGCAGAACCCCGTCCCCCCCACTGTGGCAGTGGGACCGGTTTGCATCGCTTGCTGCTCCGCACCGCTGAAGCAGGGCAAGGCAGCGCTGTCGGGTGTCTCCCAGGTTTGGCAGCGCTGCTGCTGAGAGCTCCGCAGGGGTGCCTGGCTGCCTGGATGGCCGTTGCTCTCTTTGGAGCAGGATCCCTTCTCAACATGAAGTGGCGAGCGATGCCTGTCCCTTGCAGGCCAACGTGCTCAGTGTGGGGTGGCTGGTGCAAGGCTGGACGGGGGGGGGCTCCAGCCGAGGTCTCAGCTGCTGGGGTGTCCCCACACGCCGCGCTTCTGCACCGCACAGGTGACAAAGCTGCTCGGGGCTGCAGGGACACGACGGGCTCAGAGCTCTGTCTTCTCATGGTGCTTCTCCCTGCGCACGAGCATGGCTGCGGGGGGGGAAACGTCCCCCTGTACAGCGAGCACTTGTGCAGTGCCACTGCCCTTCCCCTTCCCCTGCTTGCACTGGGGACGGGTGCTGTGTGTGACTGCAAACTGCATTACATGTAGGAGCAAGGAGCACTGCCTCCCTCCAAAAGGACCCCGTGGTCCCATGCTGTGCTGAAGGCACGCTCCCCGGGATGGTCCCCTCTGTCCTTCTCGGCAGCACAAGGGGAAGCGGATTTTCCCGATCTCTAAAAAACCTCATTCCTTGAATTTATTTTCGTGATGTGCGTTCTTGGGTAGTGTTTTTCTTTTCATCTCTTTTTCTGTAGGCACTTGCATTTAACAAATGGGGCGAGCAGGATCCGGAGCTTTCGCAGCATCGTGCTGGTGGAGCTGGCTGGGAAATGCTCCATTGTTGAACGGACCTGGGGGATGGGAACAGCTATCCACTCCAAGTCAGTCTGCGCCCTAAATTAGAGCTGCAAGATGCTGCGATGGGTCCATATGGAGGCTCCTAAAATAATAGCTGTCAGCTCACTGCTGACTTGTATGGGGTGCTAAAGCTTTTGGCTTTCGGAATGACAGTTCGCGAATGGAAATGCTGGTGGGCTCTAGCCAGACCTGAGGTGTGCGCGTCTTGGCCGCGCAGGGCGTGTGTTTTGAGACGGTCACTCCCAGGACCATGATCTCCTAGCTGTTAGAATATCCCATGACTTTTGAGGAGCTGTTATTACCCATCCATTTATTACAAGGTCAAGACTGAATTTTCAGGAGAGCTAGGATCAAACAGTGTCTTTTAGCACTTTTATTGATAAAATTTCTGGGGCAGGTACATGACCCTGAAACGTGGAAGCGCTCACGAGCGTTTGGCTGTGTGCTGGAAGCGCTGGGGCAGTTTCTGTGTAATTGCCTGGTTTTTCAGTAACAGAGGTGTCTGTAAATGGATCCCTGCTGTTTGCATTTAAATTCCTGTTCGTTGGCTATTGGTTTTGATGTGCTTTTCCCCTAACGAGTGAGGGCTGATGAGTGTCTAATAAAGAACTCGTATCTCATCTTTCCACTGCTGTGGAGACCATTGGACTCCTAATTGCTCTGCAGTGGCCTTCTGGAGGTGGCTGCTGTTCCCCTTTGATCGGGTTATTGCACATTCAGGTCTTGTCCTGTTCAGGTTTTATTTTCTGTCCAGGCCCTGCCTGCCAAGCCATTACACCGAAATGAGCAGCTTAATTGCGAAGGCTTGTGGCTCAGCATCGCTGATCGGGTCTGTGGGAGCGGGAGCCGTGCGTGTCCTCCAGCAGAGCTGGCTGGGAGCATCGGTGTCGCTGCGTGTGCCACTGCCGCCAAACCAGGGAGCAGTGCTGAAATAGCTGAGGAAAGTGGCAATTTGTCCTGAAAAAACACGCTTTTCCTTTGTTATTGAAGCTGTTAATGTTTGTTTGGGGTATGCAGCTAGCAGCCCTCTCTCCGCGGCAGTGGAGGAAAGTAGGTGCTGGAGGGGATGAGCTCTGGGTGGGAGCAAGCGAAGCAGCCTGCAGCGTGGCTGATGCTCTGTAAGGACAGTTGGATCTGATGACGGAATCTGCTTAGACAGCTAAAATCCATGTGTTTGCTTTGTATTCAATGATAGCGAAGCTTGGCTGGAACCTCTGGTCTCTGCATGGCAGAACTGGGGCTCCTTGGCTAATGCTGGGTGCTGCGCACCATGATGCTGTTCCCATGATGTCTCCTCCCGATGAGCAGCGCTCAGCTGTGCTGTCAAATAACATCCCACCACTGCCTTATAGCTGTTTTCAGAGGGGGAAGGAAGGACGTGATAATTACCCTGTTTTGTGTGGATGAGCTGGGGGAGCAGTTCAGGATGCTGCTTTTCTCCTCCAAAGCCTCTGGCTCCCGCGCTGCTGTAACGCTGCCCATCCTTTTGAAGCTGCCAGCGCTGGTTCCCTCCAGCAGCTGGTGAGCTGGACAGGAGACGGCAGATCCTGGCAGGAGTATTTTATTGGTGTTGGTCCCTTCCTGGAGTGCATCTTACACCTCCCTGGCCCAAGCAGAGGTTTCGTAAGTAGGGCTATGCTGAAGTAACACGGTAACGATAGAGTAACTTCCTGTAAATGGCTTTCTCTTGCTGACAGAGGAATGAAAATTGTAAGCAGAAAGCTTAGAGAACCTGGGAGAGTTTTCAGGTTCAGGACTGCTGGAGTAGCCTTGGAGGAGCTGCTTAAAAGTCTGCAGAACTGGGGTGTTCCTGGTCTAGTTTGGACAAGGGGTCACCCCTTCCTCCTGACGAGCAGCATTCATGTGCTTTGGATGGGCCCCCGGAGCCACTGACACCAGGAAAAGCAGCATGGCTGTGCATGGCTCCCGGGGTGCCAATGGGAGGATGGCACAAGCACTTTGACCATGGGATGCACCAGCAAAGTGTTCACTTGTCACCAGTTCCCCCCCGTGTTTGCTTGCGGCAGGGACCGTGCTCTTGTCCTGGCAGCGTACCGGTGTTCTGGGAGGCTGAGCAGAGCCCTGTGCCGCGGTGCCTGACCGTGGCCGGGCGCTCCGGGGCATCCTCTGATGCACACACAGCCTCTTCCCGTGCAGCGCGTGACCTGGGAGCTCTTGAACCTTCTGCAGTGGCTGGAGGCTTGGCCGTGCAGCCCCTGCTCCCTGCAGCGTTACGCTCCCAGTCAGAGCAAGAGCCTGAGATTTCACTTTTGTTCTTCACCCTTTAGGTTTTAGAGCAGTCTTTGGGGGGGAAAAAAAAACAACCTAAAGACTTAAATGAAGACTCAAGCCACATGTTTCAGGCGTTTGTATGTTATGTGTTTCAAATGGTCATTTTTTGGAAGTTTATTTGCATATATGTGACTGATTCAGGAGCCTGCTCTGTTGGGTGGCCAGTTGGGGTACGGGGTAACTCATCTGTGTGTCTGTGGGAGGTGACACCCAGCCTGGCTGGTGTCGTCATACCCAGATAAAAACTTTTCCTGCATGGTTAAGTTCACTTCCACCAGCTGCCCTGCCTTCCCGCAGGAATGTTGTTCATGGCAGGCTGTGCTAGCTCGGTACGACCGTGCTGCCGTCAGTCCTTCCAAAACCAGCAGCACACGTGCTTCTTCAGGCACAGCCTTCACCTCCGTTTCCATAAAAGCTAGAAGACAAGCGTAGATGCGCACAGTCTTTTGGCTGAAGCAACTTGGCACAGAAATTACAAACCCTGAGATGAGAGCGCCCGTTGCATGGCGGCACAGAGCCGACCTCGCTCCTCAACAGCCTGCAGGGCAAGAGCGGCACAACTCACCAGTGCGAAACGCAGCGCTCCCGCACGCGAGCTGGAACCCGGCAAAGCCGAGGGGGAGGCTGTGGGGTGCCGGCAGCCGCGCGGTGTGCAGGCAAAGCCCTGCTTGCCCGTGCAGGCAGCGAGTCCGTGCTGCGCGGCCGGTGCCGTGCTGCGTGGTGTTTGCGTGTGTTGGTGGGCTGACGATAAGTGATGGAAAGCACCAGCAGACGAACTTCAAAGGCTTCAAACTCCTCATTTCTTAACAAACCTCTTGAAGGGTGGCTTGAGCTCGCCGGCGACCCTGTGTTGATACCCGAGCGCTGCCTGCTCCATCGATGACTTCTCAAGATGCGAGTGCATCTCGCTGTGAAGCCCCAGCTGGCTGCAGCCCCGTTTTTGCAGCCTTTCCCACAGCTTTTGTTGTTACTGCAATCAATATCTGTCTCTCTCTGCTTCTGCCTTGACACGTAGTGATTTTTTCTTTCTGTGAAGGTTTCTGAGTGATCTAAATTGAGGAAAGGGTGGATCGCTTACAGACACAGCACCGTTTCACATGCGAGAACAACTATTTTGAGGTAGTATTTTGAGGTTTGACTCAACTTTAGCAGCTTCTCTGCAGGGAAAGCTGGATTGATAGTCAGAAGTGATAGCAGGTCAGGCAGTCTATTTTTAGAAGTGCTGTTTAATTGTCTGATATTATTCTTGCAGCACTGGATGGTTAGTTATCTTCTGTCAAAGTTTGTTGGCATAAACCAAGTTTTATTTCATACTTGTATTTATTAAAGAATAGATCCACTGTAGGGTCTTGGATCTTTGTTTTACTTGGTTGGGAGGGAGACGAGTGGTATGACAAAGCGCTCAGCATCTCTGTATTTTAATGCCAGAGAAACGCTACAGAGTTCTTGTAAATCAGTCTTCTGCGCTTCTCCCCCCCGCCAAGTTATCGTGTGTGCGCTGACGGGTTCAGATAGCATCTCTGTCCTGGGGAGCCTGCGCTGGGGACCTGCTGCAGCTGATGCTTGCTGGCAGCCTCCGCTGCCCTCCTTGCCGGCTGCATCTCCATCACGCTTACTGGATTCGGTTTCGTGCTCTCGTACTCCATCTCAATTGCATAAAGGAAGCATCCTCTGTGGCGGCGAGGTCTTTAACTAAATGCTTTTTATTCATGTAAGCTAGTGATTAAAATGCTTTTGCTCTGCCTTGCTCCCAGGCTCCGTAACAGGTGGTTTTGGTGTATACGGAGACGCTAGAATTGCGCGGCAGCCTGCGTGGATGTCAGTGGGTGTACAGAAGGTGCCTTCTCTGCTCATCTTGGGGTGCTGACAGTGAGGAGGGTGTCTCTCTGGGTTATCTGTCCATGGGGAGCTGCTCTGCACGTGGGATGCCCGTGAACGCTTACAACGTGCTCTTCTCTTTCTAGCTTTTCAGACCTGTCCCTGTGGGTATCACTCTGCAAATGGACGTCCCAGCATTTATTTGCATAGCATTTCCATAACACCAGCAGTGCTGCTCAGTGACAGCGAAGCGTTTAGCTGCTCTCCGGTCACCGGGAGTTGTGGCAGACCTGGTTAAGGTGGTGCTTTTGGACCTGGCAAAGGCTGCAGGCTCAGATTCCTGTTCTGCCATAATCTGCCTGTGCGACCTCAGGCTCTCAGTCTTGGTGAGCAATTCGCTCCTACCCCTGCAAAAGAGGAGGATAAATATATTAAAGGTAGCAAGGTATTTGGCCAGCCTCCTACTCCTTGCTCATCCTGCAGGGACTGGGGATGGGTTACGTTTCATTTCTGTTGCTGCTTTGACTCACTGTGTCCAAGTCACCATTTGTTCGGTCTTGTACAAACACTGCTCTCTGCCCCATGGTGGGTTGGTAGTGACTTCAGGTGTTCCCTCAACCTAAGCATGACATCTGCAGTCTCCGAGGCTGAAGTAAAGCTCTCAAAACTCATCTCCTGGTCTCTGTTGAGGAATCCGGTCTCTGGTAGTGAAGCTCTGACTGTTTTATGTTGGTATACGACTCGTTCTTTGTACAATCTGCTGCAGAAGACAGGAGCCAAAGTACTGGGGTTGTGTGCTGCGTCCCACTGATGCAATTCGCTTTGTTTAGGGTCTTGAGTACATTGGAACATGCTGGTTTGAGTGAATAGTTTTAATTAGTTACATTCTTAGGCTGTGGTTTACTGTGCTGACTCACTTCCAGCTCTCTGATAACTTCAACACATGACTTCATATTAAGGCAGAAGAACAGAAATTAAAGCAAGGGAAGATGGCAGCGCACACGCTTTGGGGCAGGCTGTTCCTGTGGGCTTCGTTTTGGGGAAGCTGTGGTCAGGCTGCACGTGGAGCAGAGGGCAAGTGTGGACCAGGCTGGAGGTGAAGGAGATCGAGCAATAGCAGCGTCCCATCCCCAGACGTGCAGAGTGATGGAGAAAAGCCCTCCGGTCTCCATCCAGTCCAGAGCTGTGGTGTTCAGCTCATCCTGGGTTCCCCCCAGTCCCTGGGGCAAAGGCAGTGCTGTGGCTCGGCGAGCGCGTTGGGAGCCGGGCTGCCCATGGAGCGTGGGTGCTGCCGGTGCCCGTGGGAGAGCAGGAAGCCGCCGCAGCAGAGCAGCGCCGGTCGCTGCGCCCCGAGAAGTCCCTGTGTGTGCCCTGAAGCGTAATCTGTAGTATCGCTTCCCCAAAGCTATTTCTGAAGCCTGGAGGTTCTCACTAACCAGATCGAACTTTATAGTCTTGCTTCGTGTCCGGCACAGCTCGAGCACTAATGCCGTGGTGTGACAGTGCATCCTTTGCAGGGTCCTGCTCATCCTGCTCCAAGGAGGAGTTTTTGGGGGCAGGAGTAGTGGCTGTGCTGGTGGCCACAGGCAAGGTGTCTCTCTGGTCTTGCTGCTGGGCATCCTGCAGTCAGAGGGAAGTGGCTGGTGTATGCTCGCTCTTTGGTGGCTAGCTGAGGTAATTCCCCTAGTTATTCCCCTGGCAAGCAGTCAGGATCCTTTCCTTTGCAGAAGACTTCTGTGCTGTGCTCAGCATTTCCTTGCTGCCGTGTGTGGTTTCTGGCTCTGAGTTGTCTATCCTCTTCTTTCCATGCCAGAGCACTGTTCTCCTGGATCCTCCCCATCGCTACCATGGGGTTTACCTCCTTTACTTTCTGAACTGGGGCATTGGGGCCAAGTTAGATTTACACTGTTGTGATAAAATTTCCTGTGAGAGCAGTTCAGGATTTGTAAGCCAAGACTTTACGTCTCTGTAAGAGCCCCGTGATGGCTGATACCCCGGGAGCTCCACGCCTTCCCTATCTTGTGCTCTTCTGCCATCTCATCGTGCTGCTCTGCACTTGCTCAGTTTAAAAATGAGATGTTGATGGCAGTGCTGACCCCCAGCTTGAGAGATGCTGGAGAGATGCTTTGCTGAGAGAAGGCTGGAGAGATGCTTTGCTGGTGTTGCTGTGCAGCTTTTCTTTTTTTTCTTTTTTTTCTTTTTTTCTTTTTTTTCGGTAGCCCATCTCTGGCCACTGACGAGACCGGGCAGCAGCTCCATCCCCATCCCTTCTGCAACCTCATGAAGTCTTTGACTGTCATCTCTCGTGATGCTCAAAGGCACGAGTGCCCCACAGCTGGGGTTGGGGTGGAGGGTTGGGGCTGTGCTGCTGGGGGGCCCCTGCTGCCTCGGGGAGCCGTTCTCTGGCACTGCGGCACGACGGAAGGTGTTCGCGAGTGGGAAGGCTGGAAGGGGGAGAAGCTCGTTACTGTTCCTCCTAATTGCTCTCCCACTTCTGTACTCGAGCGAGCAAAAAGCTGTCTTGAGCTGCGTCCCTGGGGACGCTGCCTGTTTCTGTCATCCCCAGCAGCTGCACCAGGACCCTCCCCGCAATCGGTCAATTTAAAAGGCTTCCTTCTCTGTTTTGACTCAGTCCGTCTTTCCTTTGACGTGCGAGTGATCCATCTGCCTTTTGATATGGTGGGGGATGCAAGGGCTGTAGTGAAACCTCCTGAGCGGGGGCGAGAGGCGCTCGGGACTGTTCCCATGGGCGCCGATGAGCAGCGGGATGGCGTAGGAGCGGGACTCGGTCCCCAAGCGCCAGGTCCCTCCGCCTGCCCGTGCGGGGGGCTGGGCTGCCCACCCTGGCCCCTGCCCTGCAGCCGGGGGTCTGCGCGTGGGCTGGGGTGGGAGCACCGCCTGCTGCGTTTGTCTCTGCTCCCACGAGGCTGTACTTTTCCAATGAAAATCTGATGTAGCAGCCGAAGCTTCAAGCATTGCGGATGAGATAACTATACGTGCTCAGCGATAGAAGTTTGTTTTCCAGAGCTTCTGCGTGTCAGCTGAGCAGCACTAGTTTGTGGTGAGCCCTTTTTAGGCAAGGAGGGTCAAAATGCTGCCCTTGAGGGGAAGTTCCTGCTGCAGCCCCTAGAAAGATGGCAGCTTTGACTACTGCTTGCTCTTCTTGCTCTTTCAAGTACCTTTTTTTTTTCTTCTTCAAGAAGACCTTGATCCAGACTTGCTACTAGAAACTGGTGATAAAATTTTCAGGTTTTCCTGGTGGAAGGCGTGGGGGTGTGCAGGAGGAGCTCACTTGATCTGCATGAGTGGCTGTACGTGGTCTGGGGCTGCCTAAAGCCTCTTGCGCTGCAGTCCTGAGGCTGGGCTTTGAGGTGGAAACTTGGATTTCACTGAGGCAATGGTTTAGGGCTGCATAGCATTGTGCAAACCCAGGTCGGCTCTGCTAGTGCTGAGGCTTGTCAGATCCCAGAGATGGGTACGATGGAGCGAGGGCTTTCCGTGGGCACGTCTCTTGCTGTGCACAAGCACTCCTGCAGAAGGAACACTTCTATCGAGGGAGTTGAAGGTTGCGCCAATATTAATGTGATGCCATTGCGTGCAGGACCTGGGTCAGTCCTTTCAAAACCAGCCTTGGCTGACCTGCCTGGAGCTTTTAAAGTCTGCTGCATCTTTCCTGTCAAGTGCGCCAGGCTAATTGGAGCTCGCTCGCTTTTGTGTGAACCTGGAGTCCTGAATCTGCTAAAGCTGATCCGTGAAGCAAGGTTTCAGCGGCCTCTTTGGCAGCTGGAGGTGGATGGTGAGGTGTTGTCTTCCCGAGGTGTCTTGTCTTCACAGAGCTGCAGGTAGCACAGCGGAACTGTGCTCCTGTCTCTTCTCAGTCAGACACACGCCAAACCCAAACTCTTACAGCACAAACTTTGAATCTTTTTCAATGAGTTTTGTCCATGCTTGCGTGGAAAGCGTTTGCAAGGAACAAGGTCCTGCGGGAAGGAAAGCTACCGAGTCCTTAGACATCAGATCTCCCGTGGCACTTGGTGCTCCCTACGCAGGCATCTCCAGCAGGACGTTGGCACATTGCTCTGTTTGGTGTGGGCAGGGTCCAGCTTGGTGCTGGTGCCACCACCGCTCCGGTGTCACTGGTGTGGTTCTTGCTCTGTAGCTGTGTGAAGGTGAAACTCTTGTGACCACGTTTGAGAAGCAGGTGCTAAAATTATGGCAAGCTCTTGCCCTCGTTGCACGTACAGCAGCCTGTCTTCTGATGCGCGTAACTCCCTTGTGCCATATGGATGCTGCTGTAAACCCTTATAGCACTCAGCCCTTGTTATATGGGGACAACTGAGCTCTTTGTTCTTAACGCTGCTAGAAGCTTTTTGGTGGTTTTACCAGGTCTGCCCCATATGACTGAGAGAAATTAGCCAGAATCGCTTATTTGTGTGGCAGGTTTTGGAAGAGTGAGTGTGGTGGGACCACATTTGTTGTTTTTCTCAGTGGTGTTGTGTGATGATGTTGGGTCACTCTTGGTATTGAGGTGGTTGAAAAATGAATACTTAAATCTAAGAGGAGAGTTGCATTTCATTCTCACAATTACTTTTGTAATTGTAATTTTTCTGCTCCAGAGTCACCTAGCAAATTTGACCTGAAAGTTGAGATCAGGCTGATCCTGCTGAAGGTTAAGGCTCTTATTTTTCTGGTCTTTGTATCAGTAGAAATGATGATGCCTAAGCACCATCTTACTGGTTGGTCAGGAATTCACTGGAGACTTGATAATTCCCCAAAGGAGATGTTCGTACGCTGGCAACTCTTGCTTCTTGTGTGCCCACCTGGATGCTTTTCCCCCAGAGAAAATTACCGTTTTGGTGGTGGTTAAACACTTTCTGCTCTTTGCAGATATCCCCAGTCCCTCTGTTTATTCTGAGCCATCGGAGCACATCTTTAAAAACTAGCTTGTTCGTAGACTGAAATTCCTGCCAGACCAGGCCGTGCTTTTTCTTGGAGACTTCTGCTAACACCCGACCTCCCCCAAGCCCCGGCGTGCGGCGTCGGCCGTGCCGGGGCTGCACCGTGCACACCACCGCTGCCGGTCGCAGCATCCCTATCAGGACGGCTTCTTGGGTCCTCTGGGTGACGGGTTATTAGCAAAAATCTGCATGCGGCATACCCATCCGCCCGTGCTCCGCCAGAGCTGCCGTTGCTACGGGAACGGGCATTCTTGGGTTAGAAACCTGATTTAATTCGTTCTTCTCCCTGCTAGTTAAGACACTCAGATGGATTTTAAGTTGCGAATATAATAGTTTTTCAGGTTGTGCAGGGAGTTCAAGAATATCTTTTGCTAATGAAGGAGCTGCCTGAACTCTCAAGGGATTGAATGAGATTCCCCCCCCCCCAATACCTACTATCAAAAGCAAAGTTTACAAGCTCCGTGTGCCTTGGGGCTGCTCGCTATGCCACCTGCATGGATAATTAAGACCTTTCAGGTTGCCATAGAGAGTAGTTTGGCTTCCAATATTGCATCAATTGATATTTGGGATATTTTTCTTTAAAACTGCAAGAGCTGGGAATGCTGTCTTTGTAAGGTGCAGCAGTGGCAGGTACAGAAGGGGGAGGGCTTTAGCAAGCCCTGTAATTTGCAGGATGGAGGTGATAATCAAAACTCTAGCTATGCCTTTACCTGTGGCATTTTTAACAAATATTGTCCAGAATGTTCCTTTCTCAGTAGAGGGACTTCAGCAGCCCGCTCAAGGAGTAGTGGGATTTTATGGAGGCCAAATCCTGGTCTTAGAATGGAGCAAGCAACTTCAGAGGAATTGTTCCTCAGTGACACCAGCCCAACTGAATGTAATCCGTCCTCTTCTTCAACTTGGCACGTGTGAGCAAGCGCTACAACTTGAGACGAATAATACTGTGAGGGGAACTAACCTTCAGTGCCGAGAAATTGTTTTGTTCTGCTCCTGGGAGCTTGCTTTACCCTTTCGTGCTTTCTAAACCCGTTATTGGTAGTGACTCATTTAGGAGGTGAAGAAAATCACACGTGCGTGTTGGGAGCACAGTGCCAGAGCCCTGCCCCGAGTCCTGCTGCACTTGACATGGCTTAGCCGCTTGCCCTGGCTGCTTTGGGAACTGGCAGCACTGAAAAGAGCAGCAGCGAAAAGCATTTTTGATAAGCTATAACTTTATAGCAAAGAGCTTCTCTGCAATGCCAGTCCCTGCGTGTTGATGTTTTCCTTGCAGTACATCCCGGGATGTGAACTGGGACAGCAGTAAGAGCAGCGCTGGGCTGGGAGGTCCAGTGGGGAACGGGGGCTGCGGGCGGGTGAGCACCGACCTCGGAGGAGAAGAGGCTCGGGCAGCATTGAAGCCTTGTTTTAGTCCCCTCCTTTGTACTTTTGGGTACTACTGGGTGGTCCTGTAAGCCTGTAGCTCTCTAAAGCTGCAGCCGGTCTGCTGGGCATTGGTGGCTGGTTAAATATCTGCTAGGTAGCTTCAGGCACATTGCCGTGAGCTTGGCCGCACGCTCGTGCAACATGGCGGTAAGGCCTGCGTCAGTGCAGAGCGGCATTTGCACGAGGGGAGCGTGGCATGAAGAGGGGCTGTCTGCGGGTTGGAGTTAGGAGCCCGGAGCAGGTGGATGCGGGTGGCAATAGCTGCTTGCCCAAAGGCAAAGCCCCCGGAGCCTGCTGCCTCTCGTTCCCCGTGCCTCACCAAGGTGGAGATGCAGCAGGTCGAGCAGTCGGGGGCCTCTTTTGCACGAGAGGAGCACACAGCTCCCGCTCGCCTGTCTGCCCGCGCTCGGGGCTGCAGGAGAGGTAATTCCATTAGCAATATGAATATGCTGGGTTCAGGCTTTGCCATCCAAAATAATATTATAATGAAATAGAATTATAATGTAATTATTATTAATGGCACTAAAGTTGGAATAGGGCTGACGCAAGCAGGCAAGTGTCACGTTGGGCCACGGCCGAGCAGCAGTGCTCCGGTGATGATGGAAGGGGAGGAAGATCCGGGAGCCGCTAAAGCAGGAAGGATGAACGCAGAAAAACATGCGATAAAGAAGGGAATTCAACCACCTAAATATGCTCTATTTGAGAACCACATTTGCAATGCACTAGAATCCTGGCAGGGTGTAAAACAGATGAATTTTTTTGGGAAACACCTTTTTGTGGGTGTGCGTTTGATGTTCCTGGAGTCTGAAGGGCAGAGAAGTGCTTCCCTGGGGGCGGCTGGCAAATGAGTTTGCTGTCCTAGGCTGAACCTGCTTCCTCCTCTGTAGCTCCAGTCTCCATAAATCCCAAGATAAACAGCCTGCCTGGTATGCAGCATTTTATGGAGGGACCCTATTTATTCTAGCTTGACAGGCTGCGTGCGGGGCATCTCTGGGATCTTCTACAATTTTGACAGGCTGCCTAGTGTTCGGAGATGGGAACAGTCAGGAGATGCGGGAGGAAGGTGAGACGAGCCTGAGGTCTCCTGCGTTACAAGGGGAGGGCTGGGAGAGGTGACGGGAGGTGTGCGCTCACACCGTGCTCTGGCAAAACTTTGGGGAAGGCTTCAGGGAGGCTGTTTATAGCTTGGAGGTCCAGCGTGAAGAACCAGGAGACTCTGCAGCTTGGGATGAGCATGTCCTGTGTCCGGCATCCCTCGCAGCTCCTTCTCTGGGTGCTGGGGCACCTAACGAGGGTGTCCCAGGGCAGTGGGGCTGGGGCAGCTGGTCACTCCCGGGGCTGGCAGGGGTTGGAAAAGCGCTGCGGACTCCTGGAGAGCTTCGCAGTGAGGAGCAGGCTCTTTAACCGAGCCTCTGCAATATGTTGTTACTGTTTATATAAAAATAACAAATCTTTCCAAATATTTATTACTATATCATGTGCTGAGGAGCGGGTGCTGTGCATTCAGAAATGGAAAGCCGCCCCCAAGCAGCTGCCAATCTCAAAGGATGCTGAATCGGAGATGCGGTTGACATGGCAGGGCAGGAGCCAGCGGCTGTGGGCCGGGAGCGGTGCTGCCCCGGGGAGCAGCCGGTGCTGAGCCCGGCCCCGCTGGGGCTGTCGGTGCTCCTCCAGCCCGGCCCCGCAGGGTGCTGGGGAGCGGGGTGGGCCGGTGAGGACCCTTGGAAGGGTTGAGCATGGCAGCGTGGCGCAGGCGTGAGGGGAGACGGGAAGGCAGCGTGAAGGGCGGGTTTAAAACAAGATCTGGTTGGGAAGGCAGCTCTTGGAGGGGTTTTCTCACCCCAGATTCTTCGAACGGGCGCAGGCTGGTGTTTGCGATAGCACTTGGGTGGCTTTGCGGGGAGCTTCGAAGGCAGCGGGGTGGGGGAGCATCCCTCGGCTGTGGGGCCATGTGCAGCAGCTCTCTCCGCTTACCCACCCCGAGGTGGGGCTGTGCCCACCAGCTCCACGCCTGACCGCCACGGGGCTTTGTGTGTGCCGCCTCCTCCGGCACCCAGGATTCTGGGCAGTCCTTAAGCTCCCAGGAACGTTATCCTTCCTCCAGGGGTATGCGAGAGGCTGCTGCACAGAGCAGTCTGGGGACATTTCTGTGCCTTTCCGTGGGCTCTGCAGGTGCTGGGAGGCGTTGCAGGATGTCTGAGATGGCCTGGGGGGGGGTGATGCTGCAGTGATGCTGCACCATGGTCTCCTGCGAGGAGAAAGGGAAACTTCAGATGACTCAAGGGGAGATTGCCTGGAGGGGGGTGTGGGATTTTGGATCCAGCTGCTGCGGGTTATTTTCCTGCCCTGGTGAGATGGCCTGGCCCCATAGCATGTTAGCCTGCCGCAGGTAAAGGGTGAGCATGAAGAGCAGGTTTTTATTCCAAAAATCAACCCAGAGGAGAGGACTATACGGCACATATCTCGGCGTGCAGTCATGGAAATGCCGGCTGAGCGCGGCGGAGGAGCCGGCGTGTCGGAGCTGGCGTGCGTCTGTCAGGCTGGCGAAGGCGGGCACGCAGGCTGGGGGCTGCTGCTTGCTGTGTGAGCTCGTACTGCAACTTTCAATGAGTTACTAGAAGCTTCTGCTCGTTCTTCCCCCCCCCCAGCTCTGCAGACAACTTCTTCCAGCTCAGCAGAGACGTTTCTCTCTTTTTAACCTGTGTCGCAAAGGGAAAATGGGAGAAGAGGCCAGTGTGAACTGGGGATGCGCAAGCAAAACTCAGCCCAGTATTTCTGAAATTCGCCTTATTTCATGTATATCAAGTACTACATAACAGCTGGGAGAAATTTCAGGCGAGCTTAAAGATTTTTATTGTTCTATTTAGTATCTTATATATGCGTCTTTTTCCCCTTCATTGCTTTATTAAAATAAACTGACTGTAAAGCTGCCTTTGGGCTAGCTGGTGATAGCCTGCATTTATCGTGCTGAGGACGGTGCGGATGCTGTGGCAGCTGCAGCACCACAAACTCTGTATAAAATGAGACCCCTCAGCAAAGAGATTGCTCTGTAAAACACCTGGACTTGCAGAAGACAAGCCACGGCAGTCAGCTCGGAGAGGCGGGCAGTACGTAGGCTTTGCGCGAGGGTTATGGAGGCCAGTGTGCTGGGGGATAGGCTAAATTGCTTATCCAAATTTCATTAAAAATGCAAATGGATTCTTTCACTGGGACAGAGTCGCATTAAAAAGTAGGCCATATCGTAAACATTAATAAAGTCATATTGGCCAGCAGGGACGTGGATGTGGAAAGTGAGCCAAGAAAGCTCTTTGCAGAGCTCTGTGTAAATAAAGCGACTCTTCTCTTTTTCTCTTTTCCTCCTCTGAAAGCTGGAAGCCTAGATAATGTTTTAATTGAGCACAGTGGCATGTAATTGTACAGGATTGTTGCCCAAGAAGAACAAATTTAATTCATGGCTTGATGAAGTTTTTGTTAGGGAAGCAGAAGCCAAGCATACCGGCCACTTCGAGCTAAAGCAAAATTGACCTGAACAATGGCTTTAAAAAACCACCCCGAAAACCTGAAAACCACTAAGCAGGTCTGATTACTTTCTCTCTCCAATGTGTTTCAAGATGCTTCCCTTAATACTACCTGACGGTAGTGTCTGATTCCTGCTTTCTTTGCTGACCTGGCTCAAGTGCTGGTGCCCCTCTCTGCTGCTGGCTCTCCACGGCCATCGTGTCAAACAGGTTTCTGAGTGCATCCTACCCGGTGCTGAATCCCGGACCTTCCCTTGGGAAAACCTGGGACAGAGACAGACGGATCCCCAGGACGGAGCTGCTCCGCTCCCTCCCGTAGCAAGGTGACTCCTCCGGCCCGTGCTGCGCTGTGCACTGCCTGTCTTGCAGCATCAATAAAAATTTTGTTCTAAGCGGCTTTGGCTGGAGAGAGAGGAGTGAGCAGACACAGTAAATCTACATGTTGGAAATGTTATTTTAATATCTTATCAGTGTAGCATCAAAAGGAGTGCCAAATACACTAGAGATCTTGCCAGCTGCAGCCCTTTGAATGTCTTAAAGGCAGTAATGTTGCTGTATAATAACATATAGTGCTCCAAACTGTCATGAGATAATGGCCTGTTTTCAAGGGAAGAAAAACAACAAAAAACAGTGTAATCTACATCCTTCCCTGCAGCAGTGTAGCTGTGGCATGTGGGGGCTGGAGTGTGGTAGCGCTTGTCTTGCGAGGGTCAGCACTGAGGGGTTTTGCTGTTTGCGGCGCTGCTGGCACGCCTCTCCTACGAAGTGAACATTCATCTGCTGGCTGCAGCCAAGCCAAGCCTGGGAAAGCACTCGACACCGTGGCGAGCATCCTCCCTTGGGTGAGACGGCTTCACGCCCCAGGTGCTGCTCTGTGTTAGCAAGTGCCAGGTCCTCCCAAAGCCCTGCGGGGTCCAGTGCCGGGCAACTTGTTGTGGGCAAACCCTCCTGCCCTGGCTGGACCCACAACCGGCGTTAACCCTGTCCTGCCGTGCCAGTCCTTGCTGCCCTGGCTCAGCCGGGATCTGCCTCGCTGGCGGGATGAGCACAGGCGGGACCAAGGAGAGCCAAAGCGGAGGCAGGAGTCAGGGCTGAGCATCCTCCTGAGTGGCAAAAGGCTTTCTGCCCCTGGCACTGTGTGCTGCTGGAGCTGCTGTGCTCTCGCCCTCTCCTTGCTAGAGCTGTTTATTTTTTCTGCAGAGGAAGTGGCTGGATTTCTTATCAGTATGCCCCCGTCAGCAGTACATGGAGCAGGAAGCCTGCGAGACCTCCCAAAATTCCCCTGTGGAGTTGAGGACTGAGCAGGCTTGAAATAAGGTGGAGAGTGGATGCTCCGGCCATCATCGCTGGGAGGGTGCATCCATCGGTCTTTGCTCTCTGCAGCCCTCGGTGTGAGTCTCTGCGCAGGGGATGTGTTTTGGAGAGGTCTGACAACAGGAAGGGTGAGGTACTTGCTGGAGAAAAATTGGGGTTTTGCACCTCTGTGCCCAACTCTGTCTGTTGCCTATTTTTATGGGCAAATTAGGGAAATGTGGTTTAGGTGAGTCTGTGAAATATTTTCCAGCACCATGCTTCTGGTGGGCTCTCCCCTTCTGGATGGGGGGTCAGCTGGAGGCTGGAAGTCCACGTGGCTGGGAAGGGCTCTCGGAGGAGGCTGGTAATAGCTGGGGTCCCTTCCCTGACAGCATGGCATGGATCAGCCCTGTGCAATGGGGTTAACAGAGCATCTGGCACAGGCAATATGTTTCCAAACCAGTGAATTGCCTCTGCAAACAGTCTGATCATGGCTTGATGTGCCGGGGATGCTGTCCTGTCCTGCAGCAGGCTGCAACTCCAGCGGGTTTGGCACTGGCAGAGCTGTTTTCTGTGAGCCTCGTCCGCAGCACCTCCTCCCCCAGGTTGTCCTTTCTTGTTAACATCCAGTTTGCGTGTCTGTAGCGTAAAGTCAGAGATGCTCGCTGCTTCAGAGAAGCCTGAAGTTCAGCAGCAATCCTTTGTGTCTGCTGGGGCACTGGCTGGTGGCCGCATCCCTTGCGTGCCCTCCTCTCGTGGCTCACAGCGGCGACGTTTGTGGTACGGGGCTGGGAGCCGAGCCCGGGCTGGCAGAGGGTTCCCCAGACCCATGGACCCCAGGGATGCACAGAGGATGCTGCACACAGGTCAGAGCCTGCCCGATGCATCGGGTGCATCACGGGTACAAGCCCGCAGCTGACCTGGTGGGCAGGTTTGGCAGCAGCTGTTGGCTTGAACAGCATTTGGAAAATAAGAACTTGTTGCTAACGAGCTTCCCGTGAACAATTCCCCGGCAGCTTCTGGATAGCGAGCGTGCCTCTGCTGTCTGCAGGATCACAGGGTGTCTGTAGCCAGGCTGGTGCAGTGCCAGGACAGCCGAGCTCTGTCCCTTGCTTGGACACGGTCTTGACGCGTGGGTCGGGACAAATCGTGTTTCCGGACTGACAGACACTGACAGCACAGACTGACAAGACAAGCAACCTCCTGGTGTGCGTAGCAGGGCCTCGGCTGCCGCTGGAGACCCTGGCTGTGGCTCTCCTGCTGCGCTTGCTAATTCTAACCTGACCCACAGACTGCCCACCCCGGGGAGATGCCCTATGGAGGGGGCCAGCTGCAGCCCCAAGGCATGGTGATGGGCGGGAGGGGGCTGGGGTGCAGGTCTGAGCCCTCCCCACCTGGAGAACTTGAGAGAAGTGGAAATCGGGTTTTCGAGCACCTGGGTGACCACGTGCTGTGTGGATCTGCAGGAGATGGCTGTGCCCGGAGGAGCCTGGGCAGGGGCTCCCGGCTTTGCCACCTTGTCCAGCATGCATTGCCAGGAGGTTTGCTTTTCTCTGCCCACCCCACTGGGGCACGAGAGGGGGATTGGAAACGGCCTTGGAGAATTAAGCTCACCAAATTAGTAGCGTCTGCTGCGGCGAGTGCATAAGGCGTGATGGCAAGCAAAAGTGAAATGAGGCTGCAGTGCTTGCATTTTCTCTTCCTTGCTGTGTCCTTTCAGTGCACTGCCTGGCTTTCACTTGCTGCAGGTGGAGTAGCTGCAGCCTAGCTGCTTGTTAGCTTTAATAAGGCGCTTGCTAATTGATCAGCGACCGGAGCTGCCAGCTGCCGCACAGCGCTTCGGTGCTCTCTCCTTTGCTAGCCGAAAACCTGGCTGCTGACATACGGCAGGAGCATGCGTCCTCCAGATTTGGGTTGGCAGTCTGCGACCTTGCACGGGTCTGGTGCATCTGGAGAGAGACGCCTCGGTGGGGGCACCCCCGCATGTCACCGCAGCAAGTGTTGCATCAACAGAGTCCTCTCCCGAGAGGGGCAGCTGCCTGCGAGCACCCGGGGTCTGCCTGGCGTTCCTCCCTTCTGCCATGGTGCAAAGCCCTGGGCTGCTGCTTTGTTACTGGGGACCAAATGTCTTCTGGAGCTGCCTGTACTTGAAGATGGGCAATTATCTGCCCGAGTGGGGATGCTGCAGTGAGGGGGGAATAGCTGCTGCTTGGCTGGTTGGGGAGGTCCTTTGGTGGGAGCTGCTGGTGGAGAGCGTCCCGGCTACCTCAGGATGCTCTGCCCCTGCCTGCAGCTTCCTGGGGCATTGGATGCTCCTGCCCATGGTAGCAGGGATATTTTTAAAGCAGAGAGACAGTGAGGACCAAATAATGCTTGATTTCCTCCCCCCCCCCGCCAGTTTTAAAACAGAGTTAATGAACATGGAACTTCTTGACAAGTCACCTCGGACCTCCCTCGCTGGCCGGGTGCTGGTGCTGTGGTGGTGGTGTGGGACAGTGTGGAGCGTGGGGGAAATGTGATTCAGCAGCTGCCCGTGCAGATGGAGCTGCTGTCTTGGTAACGCTGCTGGAGGCTCGGCGGTGCAGAGGCTAGTGCGTGCTGCCGCGCTCGGACTTCAACCCCCTGGGGTCCCTCCTCTGAACCCCCTCTTTGCCTCCAGCTGCAGAGGTTTGGGTGATACGGTCCTCTTACGGGAGAGCTCGAGAGAATCAAAACCAAAAGGAACCCCCTGCTCTGCTTCAGAGCTCTTGAAGATGAGCCTGCTTTCTGCCAGTGCGTTGCAGGAGGAAGTGGTTGAGATAACAAGAAAAGTCCAGTTGGCTGCTCCCCTCTGGCTGGGGCACGGGGGGTGCCTGCATCCCAGGAGGCTCTGGGACCCTGCCTGGCCACAGCCAGCCAGGCTGGTGGAGCAAATGGGGCTTGTGGTAGCGGTTTCTGGCTTCCCACCATACAGGAGCAGAGATGGAGCTTTATTTCCTGCTGCCTGGAGGGTCCTGTGGCTGTCTCAGGGGCTTGCACGTTCCAAACATGCTGGGTGATGCTGGTCTGGATGAGCTGCTGGGGAACCTGCGTGTTGATGAGGTGGAAGAAGTGCTGAAGGACACGCTGGGCTGAGGTCTGACCCTCTGGCTGGAGGCTCAGCTGCCCGGCAGCGTGCGGGTGGCTTGCATAGCTGGGGCAGACCGTGGCATGCAACGGCCTGCAGAAGAGAAAAGCCAGAGATGAACTGGAAAGTATCTTGAAATTGGCTTGAACACTCCTGTTTGCATTTTGATAGGTTGCATGCATGGGAGGTATGTTAATGTCAGGAGCTGTTTGTGCCGCCGTTTAAGGGTGCTGCCAGGGCAAATTTGTGCTTTGGGCTCTGCCCTCTGCCATGGGCTGGTGTTGGCGAGCACTCGGTTACTTGGGGAAGCGCTTTGCTGGTGGTGAGGCAGCACAGCAGAGAAACGGTCAGCGTTTTGCTGGGGGAAACCCAGGACTATGGCACAATTACAGGGCACAATTGCAACACATAATAAATCCTCCGCAGGAAGTTTCACCTTATGAGGACCCTGGCTAACTGCTGCTTTCAGTTGTGCTTAAACTGATCTGTTAACATTTCTGAGTGTGCAAGAGACCCTTCAAACATCACTTTGTGTGCAGAGAACAGAAACTCCCAAGATGCAGAGTGCTCAAAATAAGCCAGAGGCAGCAACAGGGAAGTCATTGCTCTTCATGTTGGACAAAAAAAAAAAAAAAAAAAAAGTTGCTGTTGTATTCATGATTTGTTTTTCTTTCTTTTCTGTACTTCCTGAAAAGCAAACAGATCGTGCAGCACCTTCGGCATGAGTCACGGGGGTCACCTGGTGCCTCTCCGTAGTTACCAAAATTGCAGGGTTAGGCAGCCAGCGCGGGAGGTCGCCTGCACGGCGGGACGGGTACGTTATGCCCACGCTTTGCTAAGCCCTGTGTGGATGTAAACCGGGTCCCACCCAGTGCATGTCTCTCTGAAACGCAGCTCAGGGGCTGCAGGTGGGGTGGGGTGACCTGTACACGGCCGAACGGGAGGTGACTCTGGAGCGAGCCCTGCTGCGAACCGTGAAAGTGTCGGGTCTGGATGCTAGGAGGTGTATGTGATTAATGCATGGAAAATTAGCTCCTTAAATGAGGTGAGCAATAAACACCTGCACCCTTCCATTGTTCTGAATAGATTTACTTTAACAATCTCCCCAAATTTGGATTAGTCTGATTTATTTAAAGCCTGTTTTTTAGAAATACATGGGGACAGAGAGGAACAAGATCACAGACCGTGCTGTCTGTCTTAGCAGTATATAAATACATCCCAAACTTTGCTCTGCACTAGCTCTGTGTTCGTGGTCTACTCTTGATGTTGTCTTGGTTGAAGACCTTAAATTCTTTGTGTTTGTAGGGCCAGTTTTGAACTGCAGCCCTTCACCCACCTGGTTACAAGTTTCTGGAGGGTAACGCAACTTGCAAAGATGAAATGACGCTTCTGACCAACAGTACTTGAGAAATTTCTCACCCGTGCATGAGCTTAGCTCTATACCCTAAATAGACTAAAGGAAATGAGTGCTTTATCTTGCAATGTGCGCTCAGCATAAATTCCTTTTGCTGTAGTCTTCAGGAACAAAGAGCAACTCAGGGTCTCTGGATCTCCAGTGTCATTGAAAATTGATTTTGGTATCAGAATTATGAGACCTCATGAGGCACAGTGAAATTCTCGCTCTCCTTTGACTTCCATCTACGGGTTTCGATGTGCTCCAGGTTCAGGGGGAAGACTGGAGCACACCTGCACCCCGAGACACCATTGCGCCTTGGGGCAGTTGGTGTGGTGGGGACACCAGTGGGAGAGGATGGCTATGGGTCATCTACTAAAACTTCATCGTAGACATGAGTCTGACACCCAATCCCATTGCTCTGAGATGCTCTGAATGTATGCAAAGTCCATGATTTAAACAGGAAACTGGTTTAATGTTTGTCATTTGTAGATAAGGCTCTTTAATCCACTTGCCTTAGCAAGGTGTCCCTGTTCCCACGCTGGAGCCACCTGTACGTTTGCTCACCCATGGCTTCTGGTGCACCACCGAGGCTTATGTGACACCAGATCTTTTAGGCAAATGAAACCATAACGATCCTGAGACAGATCTGTGCAGATCCCGTTGCCTTCGTGGGACTTCAAGTAGCAGCTGCCCCTGTAGATCCTGCTGAGGTTTGTGAAGGAAGCTTATGGAAACCAGCCCACGTCTCCCTCCAGCAGCTGTGGGAGTCTCCTGATCCTCTCCGCAGTCTGACACCCTGGTACTCCCAACAGGCTAATCCTGGGTCTGTAGCATTTGAAAGACATCTTTTGGAGAAGCTGTCATTAATTCTAAATCCCATCTGCGAGAGCATCGCGGGAGGTTACCCCGGTTATGTCAGACAAGCCTGACAAAGCTGCCGCTACGGCGAGCGTGTTCAGACGCCGGTGGGGCAGAGGCGCAAAAAACAACGTTGTGGTCAAGTGCAGTGATTTTAAAATAACAATACGATTGACCTAGGGCAGGCAGACCCATGGTGGGAACAGAGCGCAGTTGGTAGCAGGTGAAGAGGTTGGAGTGGCTTTTCACTTGATGCTGCAAAGGTTGCGACGGCGCTTGCTGCGGGATCGGCAGCCAGCTGTGCCGGGCAGCGCCGGGAGAGCCAGGCAGGCACCGGGCTTCAGGCGGAGCGGGAATAGGGACGAGGTGGAACAAGCTGGGGGAGGTGGTGAGACGTGGCCGTGCGGCAGCGGTGTGCCAGCGGATGATGCTGGACTGTGAACTGTTTAAATGCTGACAGATCCGTCACCAGCCTGGTGTCCCTGAAGCCTCCTGGCTTATTTGGAGGTGAAAGTAGTGTTATCTGAGCGTTGGTGCTTAATAATTACCTTGGTCTCTGGTTTTGGAAATAAGACAATGTTCAGAATATTCACATTTAAGGGTGTGTGTGTGTGTGTGTGTGCAAGGAAGAAAATAGGAGTGAAGTTCCCCTCTCTGTCTTGAAGATAAGTGGCAAAATTCAGCTTTAACTGAGTTACATTATTAGCACTTTGGGGACAGGGTTTTTATCTTCCTCAAATAGGATTAATACGCTGTTACAAAAAGAAATGTGTCTTTAAAGCAAGCTAGCAGCCATCTTTTAGGGCTCTGAGATGCAGGTATGATAATTGGGATGATGGTGGGCTGTCTGCACCTGGGACTGACCTCTTCCTAATGTTTGACTTGTTCTCTGGGCAGGACTGATCCTGCAGGGATACCTTTCCATATTTCTACCTCCTCTCAAGAGGCTGACCCAGAGTTTCAATTACAATATTAAATTACCAGGTCACCAAAGTTAAAGTAGGCTGCCAAGTTTTTAATGATCTTCTCTTTCTTGTCATGTGCGGGTTTGGTGGGGTGGTTTTTTTNTTTTTTTTTTTTTTTCCAAGCCTCCTTTCCATCTATGCACTTTTAATTGAGACCATCTGTAATTTAACACATCACAACAGCAAGCCCGAGGAGCGAGTGGTGAGTTGTGTAACTGGTGCAGGCGAGGCAGGGTTTTGAGAGGACTCGGTGTTCATCCTCCAGGGACTGCAGCAGCTTTCCACTGTCTTCCAGCACCTTCGTAAGAAATCCAGAACTAATTGCCAAGACTGTTTAATCTGGTCCCTCGGGGCCTTGATTAATCCCAGAGTACATATTTTCCATCTCTCGCTGGTGGAGATGCTGAAGGTGTCGTTGCGGGGCTGGGACAGGTCCTGAAGCTGTTGTGCGGGTGTGCATGGGCAGAGCTGGCCGCAGGCACCGGGGTGTCCCCGGGGATGTCCCTGGGGGGCCCGGACCCAAAGGGACCAGGCTCGGGGGGGCTGCAGCAGTTTCCTTGATGCTGCCTGTCCCGTTTGTCTAAACTAGAAACTGAGTTTGTCCATCATCTTGAGAAGCCCCTCGTCTGCCTGGCCTTGGCCAGCACCCGCGTGCTCTTCCTCTGATGCCTGCGATCCCCAGCGGAGCTGCTGAAACATCAGTGTCACCGCTTGCCTCGACTGTCACGGGGCAGCTCCGCAGTCCAGGAGCTGGGGCCATCCTGCTCCAGCCCAGCACCGTCCTCGCCACCCGAGGCCGTGACAAACTTCTCTGTGTGCTGTATCGTGAGGGTCGTAATTTGGGCTTTTAAGAAACAGGTTAGAGGGGATGTTAACGTGGAAAGAAACAAATTCCAACTTGAAAAATTACCTGTTAGCGTTGCTGCAACATATCACCTGGCTATAATTAAAGATTAGGGAATAGCACATTTTCCTCCTGTTCATTCAGGGCATCTGTCAGGACCGGTGTGTGGGCAGTTTCACGGCTGGTGTGGTTCCCCCTGGTTCTGTGCGTGGGTCTCTCCAACAGCACCTGGCACAGGGAAAAGGGGCAGGGAAGAAAGGTGTCTGCGATTCCTGTGCGCTTCGTGCAGGGAAACATATTGCCGGCTTCGTTCTTGTTGCTTTGAACTTCTCCGCTGGCCCCGGCTGCGTCCTGGGAGGCAGCTGGGTTTGGAGAGCGGGCGAGTGGTGCAGCGTGGTGTCTGCGCGCTGCGTGGTCTGCGTGGCCGCCCCCATTCAAGCGCTTGGGGCGTGCAGCTCCGCTTGCTGCAAACAGCCTCTCTGTAAAGGTTCCCGCAGGCGAGCCGTTCTGCCAGGGGCTTTTGTCGGTCTCTTAATAGCACGTTTTGTGGTGGGATTTGGCCATGTACCTATGCGACCATCCCTGCCTGCACAGTCGGGGAACAGGCACGTGGAGGGGGGAGAAAGGAGCAGTTCCCATGGGGTGCCTTTGGATGCTGGGGATGAGGCTGCTGGGGTGTTCTCGCTGCTCCCAAGCAGCTTTTTTGGCCTAAGCAATTCAGAAAGGAAGCAGGAGCTGGACTTTTGCCACGTCCTGGGTGGAAGGAACCACTCTCTGCCATGCCTGGTGAACCCCGTGCCAGCGAGAGCTGCAGAAGCCGGGCCGGCTGCGTTACCCGTGCTGCTGCCTGGGCAGCCCCCGGCCCGTGCAGCCTGGATGTGCCTTTCGGGGGGTTCTCTGGCACATGCAGTGGGAGAATGAAGATCTTTCTCTGATCCGAGCTCTAATGCTTTCATCGTCCCCTTCCCTGCCCACACTTATTATATTGCCATGGATGATTGATGTTCCCCATCCTGCCTGGCTTCAATACATTCATTGTTGTGCAGAGGATGTTGTCAATTCATTACTGGTATTTCATATACAAGCTGCAGACTTTTTTTGAATGTTTTGTTCATATGTACTCAAATACTTCTAAAAGTGCACGGCTGGGCTCAAAATATTTAACCCCTTTTNTTTTTTAAAAAAAGGTGTCTGTTTTAGAAGTGAACAGCAGAGTAACCTTCCTCCTCCTGCTTTTCAGCGCAGCTGCTGTGGGCTGCTTCTGCGTGTTGGATGCTGCAGGCGCTGGATTCACTTGATTTTTGTTGACAAGGTCTTACCCTGAGAAGCCACAAATGCCAGTTGTACCCCCCAGCTGTAGCACCTGAACGCTGCTGCTGCGGCTTGGCGTTGAACGGTGATTTTCCCTCCGTCGCTGGGCTGGGATCGTGCTCCTGCGCTCCCCGGGCAGCCCGGGGAGGAGGGGGCAGCTCTGCTGCAGCGGGGGACGCGTATGACCCTACATCTGTAGGGTTTCTCTGCCCTCCAGGTGCAAAGGGAGCAGCAAGGCTTCCCTTCACAGTTCTGCGAGGCTGTATTTTCTTCGTATTTTTGGATTCTTTGTGTTTTCTTAAGTCCCTAAATTAGGCAGGGAAATGAGTGCCTAGAAGCATTGCTCGCACTGAATGGAGCGACAGGCTTCTGCTTCACAGGTGTGTGCTGGGGGGATCTGGACTGCAGGTGCCTTCCAGGGGGTGGAACTGGGGCGTGTGTAAGTGTCAGCTATCCAGGGGTGCACGTGGAATTCCCTGGGGTGCTGCTGCGACCATCTGCGGACCTTGCTGGGGGTCAGAGCTGTGGAGGGGGGGGTTTGTGCTGTTGCTGTGGACAGCTGAGCGTGCTTTGAACTCCCGCTTTGCCCACCAAATCCTCTCTCTCCTGAGGACCAAGGGTGGGTGCCACCACTGAGGGTCAGAGCAAAACTCATGTTGGGATGTGCTGAGTTTATCTGGCCCTTGAGCACGAGAAACACCATGAGAAAGTGGGGGAGCTCAAAGAGCGAGCAAGTCATAACCGGCTTACAAGGAAAGGGCACAGATAACTGATAGCCATGCACCGAGCACGGGGTACGTGGGAGGGATGGGGGTAGTTACGCTGCTGCCAGGATGTGTCGAGAGCTTTCTGGGGCGTCCTGCCCGTGTTGCGGCAGCATGGGCGGTGGTGTGGGAAGGGGCATGGGCAACAGCGAGTCTCATCTGCTGGAGGTGGGGAAGGGCTCGGTGGCTGCGTCCGGGTCAGCCTGGTCCTGGAAGTTAGGTGGGTGCTGCCATACTGAGCCATGGGTGGGAGATGCTGGTGCAATGCGGATGAGCACCAGAGTATGGAGACAGCACAAGTTGGAAGGCTCAGACATCCATGAACTGATGGAGGAGAAAGGGCAGGAGGAGATGATGGTGCCTGCAGGAGCCTTCCAAAGTACCCAGCCTGAGGCAGCATCAGGAGCGGCCCAGATCCTGCCCACAAAACCCTTCTGCATTTTCATCCCCATCCCGAGGCATCAGTAACACAGGAACGTTCCTGGGGAGTCCTTAAAGTTACAATTTGTGGAGGAATTGTGGATGGAGTAAAGCCGGGCTAACACAGCCCGGGCTCTTGCCCGGCTTTGGAGGTTGCAGCAAGTCCTACTGCCTGCGCCGGAGCCCGGTGCAAGCTGGGCTCTGCTGCCTGATGCTGAGCAGCATCTCCTCCCTGAGCTGCCTCTGACCATGCAGGCAGGGCTGGGGGGGCTCGGCAGGGCTCACCGAGCTGCTCCTGGCACTGCTGGTTCCTGCCTGCACAGCCGGCAGAGCGGCGGCTGCTGCTTCATGCATCGCACTGGCCAGGAGCGTGCACGGGGCTAAATTATTCAGTCTGAAAGTGAATCTCTGTTACAGCTTGGTACAGGAGAAATGCTGATGAAGTATTTAAATTCTGAGCCGGGACGAGGCTCTCTAATGTAAAATTAATGTCTTTGTGTCTCTGGAAATAGCTGCCAGTCCTGGTGCGGGCGCGCAGAGCGGCGGGTGCTGCTGGCCCGTTGGCATTGCAGGCTTTGGGAGATGGGCCCTGGAGAGGGGCTTTTCCTGCAGGGTCCTGGATCTCTTCAGTCGCAGCCTTGTTCAAAAGCTAACGTTGCCCCTCTTCCCCTCCCAAAGAGCAAGGGGATGGTGTTCTTGGAGAACTGGGAACTCTCCCTGTGCAGTAAATGGGAGATGTGAGCAAAAGGCCCAGAGCTGGTACCAGGTGTACGGGCAGGCAAGCAGCCTAAATAAACGAGGATGTTTCACTCTGCCCTTTCCCTCCCAGGGATTTGCACAAGAGAGGATTCCTGCTCTTCAGGCACGTAGTGCTCATCCCTGAGCTCCTCACCTGGAAGGCTCAGCCCTTCCCATGGCACTGGGAAAGGGTCTTGGGGGGCCGGGAGGAGCAGGAGCATCCTCCTCTCCCTGCAGAAAGGGGAAATGGGACTGGCCGAGGGGCTGCTCAGTCGGGGACGGTTCATGGAGCCCGTGGCAGGTCCTGATCCCGCCTGTGTTTGTGTCCATGCTCCGTCCCTTCCCAGAACCCAGCCTGGGATGAGTAGTGATGGCCAAAAGTCCTGTCTGTGGTGTAGGGTCTTACGTGGTCCCTGCTTCGGGATCTGCTGCAGAGCAGAATGGACAGTGCCAATTGTTTTTATAATGGCTGGAAGATTGTGTAGCTTTTAAAAAAAAAAAAAAATACATTCTGCCGCTTTTACTTCAGAAATACCAGGAAATGTAGTTTTATCTTCCTGGCACTGAATGACAGCTTTCTCAGCACTAATTTGCAAGGCTGGGCTTCTTCAAACCTGTAATGAAGGTTTCTTTGTACCATTAGAGCAGAATTAACCGGTCTGAATAAGAATTGCTTTCTTGGGTTGAAAATCTTTGTAGCTGTTCAGGCAATCAGAGTCTCCTAGAGAAATAAGGCCGGTGAGACCTGGCAGGAGAGAAGCCTGCTGTCTCACTCTTTTTCTTTTTCCCCTCTTCCTTAAGAAAAACAGCTCTCCTTTTCTGTAAGAAACCCAAACAGTAGCGAAATGCCTTTTCACACTCCTTACACCCTCACCCCTCTATCTTTTGCTTGAATCAGCAGCATCACCCCCTCTGCCCTGTTCCCCAGGGACCTCTGTCCCTGTCCTCTCCGTGAACCTTCCTGCTCATCCCGACTCGGGATGATGCTGTGCAGGTGGCCTTGGCACCTGATGGTGCGCAACTGGCACAACCCCAACGTCTTTCAAGGGATAAAAGTTGCTCATTGTTCCTTAGGGGTTGCTGTGCCAAGGTGGAGGCGGGCACGGACCAAATGAGTAAGTGATTTTGCATCTCTGCATCCTTGGGTCCAACGAGCAAACTAATGCACACAGCCTGGACTCGCCGTAACCCCGTCATCCCAATCCCCGGAGCTCCTTTCCCGATAGGTCTCTGTGGAGGAGAACTGCAGTTCAAAAATCCCAGAGCACGTTCGTTTTTACTGTGTCTCTCTGGAGCTGACAACAGGAACGCCGCTGAAGTCTCGTGGGGAGCTGAAGATATTTGTTGTGTTGTAAGAACTCCAGAAGGCTTTTAACCAAAGCTGGGGATTAAATCCAAATAGCACAAATTTTAGCTCAGCTTCTCTCTATGTGCTGTAAGTGATTAAAAGCTGTAAAGCGCTGTCAGAAATTCAGGACTTCCCCTCCTGGAAACCTTCTTTCCCCTTATTTTATGATTACCATGCTTCACTGACTGTGTTTGATGTAGCGAGTCTTATTTTTTAATGTGGGAATGGAAAATTGTGGGCAACTGCTGGCTGTGGTGCATTTCAGTACATCATCGGGGCAAAGCCAGGCTAATGCATCTGACCCTGTGGGTTTGCCCAGCGTAGGTGGATCAACACAAAGCTCCTTTTAAAAATATTTTTCTTTTTTTTTTTTTTTTTTCTTATTTTGTTTTCTTCAGTTTTGATAATCTGAATTCCAAGCTGTTTCCTGAATCTCATGTTATTTAGGAAGTGGAAACATTATCTAAATGAGAATTTCCACACTTTTTAAGGGAGCAGCTACGCACTGAGATACGCTCGAAATAATCTTCAAAGCTTCGTGATATTAGAACCATCTGCTAAATCGCAGCTCCGTCAGCTCTCTGGGGAGGTTTTAACTCCTCCCTGGGTTTGATTTGTAGATGAATCTTGCTTGATCCTTCTTCTGGCTCTGTTAACTCTCCATCTGTCTGCCTTATTTGCCATACCATATCAGAGACTGTTCCTGGTGCCTCCAGACCTCTCCCTTGTCCGGCGGAGGTGGACAAAGGGCTTCCCTTCAGTGGAAATGTATATTCTGGGAAGGGATGTACTCGGAGGGAGGCATTAGAAGTGACTCCCCTGAATTACTCATTTCATGAAGGACTTGAGGAAAATTGATTACCTCTTCTTCAGAACATCAGGACAAGGAGTTCATGCAATGAAATTAGAGCAACAAATGGAGATCAAATAAAAGGCAATGCTGCTTTATGCAGCATGGAGTTGCTAGGCAGGGTTCATTCCTGCAGGAAGTCATTTGTCACAGCGTCTGGGTTTTTGAAGAGGGCTGGATACCTTCCTGCCAGCTAACAACGTTTCGTTTGGGAGATGAGGCTAATCAGATCTCATGTGGCAGGCTCCAAGCCGATAGCGTGCAGGGGTCAGGAAATTATTTATCTCGAGCCAGCCTTGCTTTGCTTGCCAGGTACATTGCAGGTTTGTGCTCTCCTGGCATTTTTAAGCCCTCAGCTGTGGGCTGGTGCCAGGGCCCCGTGCCGATGGCTGAGAGCTTGTGTCGGGGTTGCTGCGGCTTGGAAAGCAGCTTTGGGGCTCTCCTGGCTTTTCTGGGCTGTGTGGGGATGTGGTGCTTTGGGAGGCACAACGCCGCTGCTTGCCCTCCAGCATCTGTGACCCTTCGCAGTCATCCAGCTCTTTGCACGGTTGGATCCACGCAGTGTGGTCAGGGTACAGGGCAAGGCAGGTTTTCCCTCTAGAGCGTGCTTCTAGCACCCCAAAAATGATCCAGAGCAAGGTCAAAGCATGCTGGAGAAACGGGGCCCCAAAATACCGGCTCTGAGCAGGACCGGCCGCTGCTTTGGACAAACGTGTGTGCTGGCAGGAGCAGCATGGGCAGAGATGCAGCTCCGGCACGGGTGTGCTGCTGCTGTCCTGAGGCAGACTCAGCAGTCCGAGGCATTTGGAGTCGTTTTCAAATAAAATGCGAACCCTGAGTCTTTTCTGGGTTTTCATATTCCTGGGAGCACCTGTGCTCACCTTGGGCTGGCTCCCTGGGTAGCCCGAATGCCAGTTTGAGGAGCTTTGAGCTCTGATAAAGAGCTTTTCCTGGGCAGAAGCCACTGGACTGGGAAGGATTTTGTATTCTAAGAGCAAGTATTTTAGCATTGTTGTATCTTTGGGCAAACTGCCCGATTGCCTGCTTTTGGGAAAGCGTCTGAATGGAGACAGAGCATGTGAGGTGAGCTATGGTGCATATGGTGGGGAAACTCTTTTGCATTTGTTTACATTTTGTAAACAGAAGAAAATACTCTGAAGGAGAGGGAAGGTGCACGTGCAGGCAACACACAGCAAACAAGCTGTGCGTTCCTGATAAACGAACCTGGCGCGACAAAGGCGGCGATACCTGCATGGCTCATCAACGGGGGAAGTCGACGTGGCCAGGGCTGCTCCTCCCCGGGCTGCCGCGTGGGAGAAGAGCAGAGCCCCGGACTATCGGCCGTGGGAGCCCCTCGCATGGGTGGGCTTCAGCCTCGTGGGCTGGGGCTGCTGCCTGCACTGGGCAGGCAGGAACAGGGGGGACCACGCTCCTTCGCAGCCCCCGAGAGCATGGGGGGGATGGGTGCATCCCCCTGCCCAAGGCTGCCGGCTGCCTGACCTGTCCTGGCAAACCTTGAGTGGCATAAAAGCCGTCCCTGTCATGCTGCAACGTGTCTCCCTGTCCCCTCCGACAAAGATGGGTTTTGCTGCTTCTATTGGGAGCGCTGGAGGGACGAGGGCACTCTCCGTTCCTGCAGGATGGGCGCACATAGCGACAAGCCGCGGTGGCTGCAAGGAAATTCCTTATTGGTGACTCTGCCTGGTGCCTCACCAACGTGGATGCTCGTGATGGGCCCCTGCACGTGGAGCAGTCCTTGGCTGATAACTTGGTGTGTTGAGTCGGTACCTTAAAACCTGCCTGGCTGCCCCCAGAGCTGCTTCACCAGGCTGAAAGCACCCGCTCTTCTCTGACTGCACTTGGGCTAATGTTGGANTTACTTTAACTGAGGATTCTGTTATTCTCTTTGTCCTGTTGACTCACAGCACAACTGCTGGGGTCCAGCGCGGGGGTGAGACCTTGTCCTGCACACACAGCAGCCGTGAGGCAGGCGGTGCTGGAGCGGTCATCTCCAAAATCAGCGCTCAGATTGCAGCTCGTCTTGGTCATCAGACATGGGTCTGGGATGAAAAATGCCCTCAGCATTTAGGGCACTTCTACCCGGCTTCTTGCAGCACTATTTCCATACGGTGCAGTCAAGTGCTGAATTTGTCCCTGCTGCCATTGCTGAGGACTTACCGAGAGCTTTTGTCTGCTGCAGTAATTTGCAGCATTTTTCCAAAACATGCAAACATACGACTGCTCCCGACCGCATGCTGTTGAATAAAGCTTTAATTTGCTGGCCTGTCTCCCTGCGTTCAGCAGCCCGGCTTGGCTGGCTGTCAGCAGCCTGGAGCTGATGGATGTTCTGCCTACTGCTGAGCTGTGCTAGCAGCCCTGGCGTCCCCAGGAGGTCCCTCCCCATGCTGGAGGTGCAGCCGGACACGTGCTCTGCAACGTTCGTGCTCTTGGAACGCGTTTTGATGAGGTTCTTCTAGTTGGCAGGTTCTGTGATCAGTTTGGGAAAGTGCTTTATGGTTTTTCTTGAGGATATTTGAGCAGTGGTTTAGACCAAGAAGCCCTTAGGGGTGTGTGTGTGTGTGTGTATATATATATATATTAAGCAACACCATTAGCCTTTTCTCTCTTTTCATCCTTCAAAATGAGGCAAGTTCCCCGGGTTTGCAAATACCCTGGTGCCCTGTTGCTATTGTAGTTTCTTAGCTCTGAAAACCAACCTTCTAGGAGACCTTTCTTCCCGAAACTGCATCAGGATCACAAGGAATGGTGATGGATGATCCTGCTCCGATGCTTTGGTGCAGGTCTCCCCAGATCTGAGAAACTGTGCTGGGGCTGCTATTAAAAATGTGCGTTCCAGCAAGTCTTGTAAGCCTGTGGAGAGTCTCTGAGCTCCAGGGCTCTGCCTCTTGTCTTGGGTTTTGTATCTTTTGCTTCCCGCAAGGGAGAGACGTCTCCCCAGATGCCTGCAATGGAGATAGCTCTAAAGAAGAATTTAGTGCCAGTTAGCGTTCTTGTATTATGCAATAACAAATGGTAAAGGTTAATGTTTTATTTTTGTTGTATATAAATGACTCAGGACGTTTGTAGCTCACTAGTGGGATTCGATAACTTTATTATCCATATAATTTGTAAATCTTATTATCTGTCTGATTAGCAACCTGCGAACGCTGCTGCTTGTACTGTAATTTCTAAACTGACAAAGACACAGACTTAAAATGCTGAAGTGTGATGAAACCATCACTGCTGCGGCACAGCAGCGCTCGTCCCAGCAGACCTGCCGTGCCCGGGTACGTAGCTGCCTCGTGGTACTGCGGTCATGGAGAGCCAGAGCCCGGCTCCTGCTCAGCAGGGTGCGAAGCGAACAATCTCTTTCCCGCATAACGCACCGCATTAGTCATGGGAAGAAAGATCTATCAAGTCTTCTCGCATCTGTTGGGTAGGATGCGCTTTTAGGAGTTAAGGCAGGATTAGTGGCATGAGCTCCCGTACCCTATTAATTCTATTGCCTTTTTTTTTGGCATGGATTGGCTGTTCACCTCAGCACGTGTGAAATGTTTGACTGGATCTTTCCAGGGCTTGCAGCTCTTCCTTCAAAACGCTGGGTGCCGAGCCCACACCGCTGCAATGGGCAGAGAGCCTCTCGTTTGCTTTGGATGCATAGGGAGGTGTTACGCTGCACCATCTTCCAAGGGATTGTCCTTACAAGCTATATTGACATCGATTGCTGGAGAACCTGCTGTTCTTGCTTAATATTCAGTCACCACAAAGATGACTTACAGTTACTTGGCTGCCATTTGCTTAATTGCGCTATGATATGAATGTATCGAACACATGGCAGTTATTTTTCCACTTGAAAATACTGCATTTCTAGGATATTCTTTAGGTCTGTCCTTAAAGGGCAGGAGGTGTTACCATGTGTGTATATATTTAATACTGTCTTTAATAATTAAAATCTTCAATGAAATCTTAAAAGCATATGGGGGAGAGGCTGCAATAGAAATTTAGGATGGTTTTGAGCTGCTTGGACATTGGCTTTCCAGTCTCTCTTGCCGCTAGAAATGGGCATTTCACCTCTTCTGCTTGTGCAAGTGAAAATGTAAAATGAATGTGGTCTGCTTTCGTAGTGTCTTTGGAGAGGCAACAGTGAGGAGCTCACCCAGGGTCGGTGTGCACTTACACGTGCGCTTTGCTTGCTCCAGTCATCCTCGTGCACGTCTGTGAGGATCAGTCGCTTGGCTCCGTGTTCTCCTTTCCTTTGCTTCTTCAAATTCCCTCTTTGTTTCTCCTTATCACCTAAGTTCTGCCTGTCAAATTAAACGTGTAATGCGCAGAGTGTAGAAAGCCACTGCAGATTCTTCTTGTGCAAAGCAGAACTTAAGATTTTGATTTTTAAATTTTTTAATCAAATGCATTTGAAACCCACAGCTCTGCTGATGTGCTACATCTCCTGGCTACGCGATGCAGACTCCGGGGAGCGATGCATCCCTGTTAATGTGCTGGCAGAGCAGGGCCCTGGTCCTGTCTGCCTGGCGCAGAGGGGATCCAGGAGTGTTGCTTTTTGAAAGCAAAGCACCGCGGCTTTCTGTGAGAGCAAAAATAGAAAGGTCAGATTTCTGACTTTATGTAAAGCAAAGCCAAACTGACAGCCTGCCCTTGCCCTGTTCAGGGGAGGTGCGCGCGGAAAGTGAAGCAGTGAGCACGCACAGAAATAGCAACGGTGGTGAAGCTGCTATTACAAGGGACAGAAATGAACTTTTTTTTTTTTAATCCCCATTATACCTTGAGTGCACCGTGTGCTGGTAGCTGTGTTTGGGGAGGCTGCTTTCCTCTGCCTGCTCCTGAATCGCAGGAAATTGGTCACTGTCATGGGCACTGCTGGTGGCGTGTGGGTGCCCTGTGTTCAGCAGGGCTTTGCACCGAGCTGCCGTTGGCACCAGACAGACAGTGCACTGCATTGGAGGGGGCGGTTAGGAGATGGGAGGAGTGCGGCAAGGAAATCTGTAGTAGCGCCAGGCAGGTTGCGGTGATGGAGGAGGCAGGTTGCGGTGATGGAGGAGGCAGGTTGCGGTGATGGAAGAGGCAGGTTGCGGTGATGGAAGAGGCAGGTTGGTTGGCTTTCGTGCCTTTTGGAAGAGATTGGCGATGGCCTCGTTCTCCAAAGCCCCGTGGAGCAGAGCCTGGTGGGCTCCCTGGACACATCCAGCCGGAGGAAGGCTCCAGCGCGGGCAGGGCTGGTGGGATGCTTGGTGCCAGGCGAGGGGCGGGATGGCAGCCGCTGCTAGCACCTGGTGCACGCCGTGCAAAATAAAACCAGATGCTCTCCTGTGACGGGTGTTGCTTGTAGGTGAGCCATCGCTGGTGGGAAGACCAGCACAGATGACTTCTGCTTTTTTCCTTCTCCAGTTTCTGTTAGACCAAAGGTGGGAAAGTTATTTTCCTCAAGCAGGAACAAATATCACTGTCCCCAAAGTGCAAAAGCTTCTTAGGAGCTGGGGAAGCACCAAAGGACCTGATTTTATTTCTTTTATCTACCCTTCAGAGTCAGGTTTGCTTCCAACAAGCCTTTTTACATACAGCATGAAGGATTGTTAGGAAGTTCAGCCTCGTAACAATCTTGTTTCTTCTGTTGAACTGAAATTATTCTGGCTCCACTGGGAACCTCTCACAGCAGCCTAGATGTTGGCATCAGCGTTCAACCTCCCAACAGCGCCTGTGCTCCAGCGTGTCGCGGAGCCTTATTAAGTTTATACACACACTTCAGAACGAATCTTTGCTAATAGAGTTCTAGAGGTCCTATGAGGAGAGAGTTCTTGGTAGCTGTTGTGCCACTAAAACCTTCTGGGTTTATGGTTGGTTTTTTTTCCCCACGATGCAAAAATGTGAAAAGGAAAATGAATTTAAAGCTGGATGTAGCAGGGCACAATAAAGGGGATTGTGAGTTGAAGGGCAAATGTCACTTGCCTTTTCCTTGTTCCTTAGGGAATAGTCAGATATGCAACTGAAACCTGTTTCACTTTTGCACTGTTCAGTTTATTTTATGTGCTCAGTTTCTCTGAAACCCAGTAGACTGCATCTCATCTTCCACTTGCTCTTTCATTTAGTGTAACCGTGGCTCTTGGGAAAAGGATGTGGCAAATGAGACACCCCGGAGGCAGAGCTGCGTTTGGTGCCCAGGTTCCCCCAGACAAAGGCAGCCTCTGCGCAGCTTTGCTTTGTTCGCAAAGTCACCACTTGTTCCCTTCGTTCCTGCACGGGCCCCCTTCATGTGCAGCGTTGCCTCGGAGCTGAGGTCCCGTCCTTCGGGATGTGGCGCGGATGCGGTGATGGGGCACGGTGTGGATGAGGTGCAAAGCAGGGTTGGACCTGCTGAGGCTGGCACCCGGGAGGAGATGATGTGGGGTGCAGGGTGATGCCTCTGTTCCCCAGACCTGGGGCACCCTGGCTTCCCAAAGCAGTAGTGCCACCTCCAACCGCAGGGCGAGGTGGGCTGAGACCCTCAGAGGAGGACCTGGGCTGTCAGTTGAAGTGCGGTGCCGAGTGGTCTGTTTAAGGTCTCTCCCTGAAAGTAAGGTGCTTATGTGGCATTTAGGGGAAAAAATTAGCCTTTAAGTACAGCGCTTTGATTGCACAGACTGCAAAAATACTGCCAGCAGCTTCAGATTAGCATGTGCTGTAAGGGTCGGGTAGTTTAAGGGATGTGGATTTAGCTTTGGATACTTACGCTTGAAAGGAGTGGCATGTTGGGATTAATTTTCCTGTGCTGTTCCCAGAAGGGTGACTTTGTCATCGACATGTGTGCGTGAGGAGAGGAAGACGTACGTGTCTTCTGGTCTGGCAAACGAAGGCTGTGGAATCGCTGAAGAAAAGCAGAGCTGTGGGAGGAAAATTGCCCACCTGTTCCCATCGGTACAATCTTCCATTTTTGGACACATGCACTTTTCAGCTCAGATACCCACAAATGCCAAATTCTCCCTCTTTTTATACACGGCGCTGACCTCAGAGCATATGCAGTGAGTGACTGAGCTCAAAGTGAACATAAGGGTTCCCAGCCCTCCTTTGACGTTCGCTCAACGTTTTGCTTCTGCTTAGTTTTACTGAAACGCCTCGTCCGGTTGACGATACTCGATAAGGTTTAAAAATCTGCTGCGGGTTTACTTAAAGAAAAATAAAGTCTTCTCATAAATCAGATAAAATAGCTTTTTATTTTCTAAGCTCTGGGCTCACATGGTGCCAATCCCTTAACGTACCCCTGACACTGTCGCTGTCTTCTCTTTGCAGTTTGCTGCTTCGTCGTGCACAAGCGGTGCCATGAGTTCGTTACCTTCTCCTGCCCCGGTGCTGATAAAGGCCCTGCCTCGGATGTAAGTACCTGCTCCATCGCCTCAAGCGAGGGCGCAGCACGGTGTTTTGTGCATCACTGTGTTTCACAGCAATTTAGAGACGTTGCTCTTCCAGCTTTCTTAGCTGACGATGCTTCTGTGCCCTTATGTCACGGGCTTCTCTAATTCATTGTTGTTTGTAGTGGTGTGGGCTGTCATATTTTTGAGACCTGAGAACCACTTTCAAATAATGCAGTAACGCGTTCTCAGCAGAGCAGGGAGAACGTATGGGAATGCAGAGACGTTTCTGTTAGGGGCTGAGTCTCCCTTTTATTCCTTGCGTTGCAGCCTCAGTTTCCCCATCGGAAAAATGACATTTCCAAGCTCTGCCACCTGCACCGAGGTTTTAGGTTTGGGGTTAATTAACATGCATGAAGCACTAAGTGCTAACAAACTGTTTTAATCTTCCAGTGGAAGACTCTGGACAGTGTGTCCTGAGCTGAAAAAGACTCTTCTGGCTGGGCTTCGTTCAACATCTTGATCAATTCCTTTTGTCACGAGTGAAACACCTGAAAGAATTAGCTGTCATTTAACAGATGCCTGCCGTGTTACTGGACTATAGTTAGCCTCGGGGAACGTTCCTGTCCTTGTTCCTCCTCAGTTCATTACTTTTTTCTAAAGCCATCACTGCCCCACATCACTATTTCAGCGTTGGTCCTGTGTTGCCCTGCGGTTATTCAGCGTTACCTGGTGTCGGGGCTCTCAGCTGCTCATCTGCAGCATCCCTGCTCCTCGCCCCAGGGGCTTCTTGCTAAAAGTAGGCAGGGTTTTTTTTCAAGTTGTATCATCTTGTGGGTTTAATTAAATCAATAGATATGTTTGGTTTTCTCAAGGAAAAAACACACAGGCACGTTCATGCTTGCTGGCTTGTGATTTGCATGGTCAGTGTTGCTGCATTGGCTGCAGCCCCCTCAGAAAACACAGAACTGACCGGGCAGCATCATCGAGGACAACAAAATTACTAGGAAATACCAGTTTACGTGTGACTTTTGGAAAACAATATTGCTGTTCTTTAAAAGCCAGAACCCTCCCACCCCCTAAATGCCCGCTGACTAAGTCCCCATCCTTATTTTCACAAGGACTTAATTTCCTGGTGAATCCCCGGGCTTTCGGGGGCGAGTGGGAGAGCTGGAGCAGCGGAGCAGAGCTGGCTTAGGCTCCTCGGCGCGGTTCTGCCAGCGCCTTTCAGGTCTGTCTGGCAGTTTTTGTGTTTTACCGTGGAAACTGGCTAATTTGGGGAACTGCTAGGAGAAGAGAGATCGAATTGGGGAAACGACAGTGCACCACAACTCTCACCCTTAAAAATAGAACCAGTGGGAGCAGGCGGTGTAACAGGCAGCGGAAGGTGGAGGCTAAACACACGTTGTCAGGCGCCCTGCCTGAAACGGGGCTGCGTGCCGGGGCTGTGATAAATGGGAGATTTTTGGGGGTGAGGCTTGCAGGGAGGGGCCGTGATGGCTCTGAACGGGGCAGAGCTGGGGGGTCAGCCCCTTTGGGTATAGCCTTGGGCGGGGGCTGCCGGCGCTCCTGGGGCGGATGCTGCAAGGGGAGGCTGCGTGGGAACGTGGAGGGGAAGGGCTGAGCGTGGGTCGTGGTGATCTGGGATCCTTCACCAAAACGGTGTTTCTGTTCCAGCCAAACCAGAGGGCAGGCTTGCTGGCTTCCCCTTTTGTCTGGTTTCTTCTCCTGTCTGAGTGTGCTGGGTTTGGGGCATTTCTGGCTTGGATTGGAGAAATCTGGTTGGGCTTTGGTCCCAAAGACCTGCTGGGCAGCCCCACCATAGAGGTGCCGGGGGACAGGGTGGGATGGGACCTGACACCCCCACATCCCCAGAGCTACCCTTGAGCCTGGTCACTGCTCTGGCTCTAGTGCTGACTTTATGCCAGTGCCCGGCTTGGGCTGTGGCTGATCAAGGGACCTGCCTGTGCAAAATCCCGTTTTGATCCAGAGCCCCTGATGTCAGATTTCTCGGGGCGCGTGTACTTGTAGCCCCCCAGCCCCGGCTGCACCGTGCTGAAGCCCACCTGACAGCGCTCCTCCACCTCCGGAGCACGTGCCAGGCAGAGTGTTAATTGTAACGAGCTGATAGTGAAGCTGTTGGCTGTTTCCCTCCGGCCAAGGTGCCTTGGTAGGTGACTTCCAGCTCACCCGCGTCGGTGCCGCAGCAGCCTGGGTGCTGCTCCAGTGTGCTGCCAGCATGGCTGCGGGGGGATGCTGCGGGAGCAGCCCTGGAAACTGCTGCGTTCAGATGTGGGCTTGTGCACGGTTCAATAAACCCAGTTTTATTTCCACTCCCCACCAGACGATTAGTCAAGGTATTGCATGTTTGGTTTTTTTTAAATCCCCCCTCCCCAGGCACTTTGCATATGACTATCACTTTCCTCACTGAAGGCTTTCCTCTCAATAGAGGCTACTGCTAATTGCGGTGTATTGGTAGTTATTGAACCTTAAAAATTAGTTAGTGGAGGGGAAATGGAAATGCAGTAGAGATGCCAACCCAAGAGAGACTAATGCAGTGTCGTGGTTTAAACCGGCAGGCAGGTAAAGCAACCACACGGCCGTTTGCTCACTCCCCTCACCCCAGTGGGATGGGGGAGAGAATCGAAAAGAAAAAGATAAAACTTGTGGGTTGAGATAAAGACAGTTTAAAGGGACAGAAAAGGAAGAGAATAATAGTAACAACAACCATAAAAGAATATACAAAACAAGTGATGCACAGCACAATTGCTCACCACCTGGAGCCAATGCTCAGCTAGTTCTGAGCCACGCTGCCTCCCAGCCAACACCCCAGTTAAACAGAGCATGACGTCATATGGTATGGAATGGAATATCCCTTTGGCCAGTTTGGGGTCAGCTGTCCCGGCCGTGTCCCCTCCCAGCTTCTTGGGTGCCCCCTGCCTTCTCATTGGCAGGCCAGTATGAGAAGCTGAAAAGTCATTGACTTCTTAGCAACAACTGAAACATCAGTGTGTTATCAACATTGTTCACATACTGAATCCAAAACACAGCACTGTACCAGCTACTAGTAAGAAATTTAACTCTGTCCCAGCCGAAACCAGGACATGCGTCCACACATACTCTGGTCTTGCAGATTGTTAGTCCGTGACATGTTTTTATGAACCCTAAGGCCAGGAGAGGCTGCTGGGGTGCTGTCTGAACACCCCAAAGCAGTCAGTGGGGTTTGTTCCTGGGCCCAGGTACAGCCGTACCCTCTGCCTGAACCGTGGGGGCCGGGTGTTTGCAGCTCCGTCCCGCACAGCCTCCGTGGGAGCGGCCGCAGCACCGATGGCTCTTCCTCTGGTGGTACAGCAAACCCAAGGGTGGCACCAGTGTCGGGCTGCAGGACACGAGTCCCTGGAGTCTTTGCTGTGCCTGGAGCAAGCAGGGTCTTCCAGAGGAGTCGTGGGCAGGAGCCGCTGCCCGCTCGGTGCGTTGCTTGCAGGGAGAGAGGCACAGGCAGTCAAGGACTGGGCTCCATCGCTCTGCTCGCGAGACGAGGCTTGACTGGGATAAAACCATCGCTCATTCTCCATCTCTGAACGCTTTGGGCCTGTGCCAAAGGGGCGCAGAGAGGATCCACGCAGCGGAGCAGTGGTAAGGTCTGCGTGGGAGCGTGCGTGTGCACACACAGTGTGCCCGCACGGCGTTTGTCCCAGCGTGCTCGTCCCGAGCGGGTTGCTCAAGGAGATGGAGTTGCATGAGAGGGAAGTGATGGCTCTGCACCGCTCGCCTTCGTGCGTCTGTTTTATTCTGGGTAGTTTCGCTCACTGCCTCTGCTGCTCCTCCACAGCGAGCGCCTGCTGGGACAGGGCAAGGAGACCTGGAGCGGGCATGGGAAAAAGTGGTAAGAATGGTAGAAGGTGATCCGCATCTGCCCTTCCCTTAGGGTTGAGTTTGACCATCCAGGCAAGCTAACGCACTTGCACAGACGTGTCCAGGTCCCTCTGCACAGCACCGGTGCTCAGCGTGTGGGTAGCATGGCAGAGCCCCTGCCACCAGCACTGCCTGCGCTGTGCCCGCCAGCAGCGAGGCGTGTGTCGGGCTCCCTCCATCCTGCGGCCAGCGGTGCTGGAGGTTTTACAACGACCTTTGCTGCTAAGTAATGTCATGCTGTGAGATTCCTTCTGGCCATGTGGATTTAGCTCTGACACGCTTTCTTTCCTCTGTTCTCTGTCATCTAAACCGCATAAAGAAAATGCCAGCAAGACCCACTTGCGTCTAGCGCCCTGCAGACCTAATCCAGGCAGTGAGAGGTGTATGTCCTATATCCAAAAATACCTAGAGAAGGTGATGGCAGCGGGCGAGGGGACCACTGTCCCCACAGCTGTGTGGCCGCTGCGGGAGCGGCTGGGGGGTGCTCCGGGGTGCTGCAGGCACCTTTTGGGTGGCAGAGCTGGAAACCCTCCCTGGCGTGGTGCAAAGCCAGCAGAAAGGCGCCAGCGAAGGCGATCAGGGCAGAGGGAGATGGAAATGCTGAAACCACTTAACCTTGCTGAAGGAAAATGAGGTTTGGCAGTGGGAGAGCAGGGACGGCTGTGATCCAGATGCCACCTCCGGAGCTTTGCTCCGGCATTGGGCAGCCTGCCCACCCAGGCGCTGCTTTCTCATCCTTGCCCATCATCTGGATAGCAGCTCGCAGCAGGTACTGGGGAGGTGTTTCACCTGTTTCCGCGCAGAGTTTTGGCTGAAGATGGACGCAGTGCTTTTCTTTTCCTCTGTCCAAGGGGTGAGCAAGGAGCAGCGAGGAGCCCTCGGACATCCTGGTCCCGCTCTCCAAGCGTGCTCCTTGCCCCCGGACCAGCAGGTCTCTCCCACACGTGTCCCCTCCGCCCGGCGGCTGTAGGTTACTGTGGGCAGCCTCTGCCTGAGAAGGGGAAGGGCTAAATTAAATCTGAGTTGTCATGTTTTAAGAGGTGCCACTTGATCCCAGGGCAGGCGTAAAGGCCCCTGATCAAATTCTCTCTTGCTTGCTGTTATTGCTGGGTGAGAATTGCTGCTGTGGCTCATCGAGCACACAGGTAAAAGCTGCTCAGTTGGTGTTAGTTAATTTTTAATATATTATTTCTGAAAATGAAGAGGGGAATGCAGATGCTTGGGACTTAAGGCAGGGAGCAAAAATGGCCTTTTGTAGCTGTTTTTTTGCCATTTAGCAAAGCCCTCTGGTTCGTACCCCTGGACAACTGTCAGCTGGGGTGTAACTGGGGGATGTGTGCAGGGCAAACTTCGTTCCTTCTGCACTGGCAATCGGGCTTCTTGCAGCAATTTAATCCTTAACGAGCTTTGAATCAGAAGATGGAAAACTATTTCACCAAACAGCAATGGCCTGTCTACTTCAGCAATGAGCCATGGACGGGGGCTTCGTTTTGAACTGACGCAAAGCTCTGAATTTTCCTCCTCTCTGTTGTTACTTAATAACTGTGGTATGAATCCAGAGCGACCTCTAATTATGTCAGACGCTGGTAGCATCTAGGTTGTAACAATTATAGCTATGCATTTTTTCAGTCGGTGCAGCAATCTGGTAACTGTCTTTCCTTTCACAGATATTAATATCCAATTAAATCCGCCCGGAAGAATGAGTTTAATTTATTGCATTTGTTTAAACCTTGCAGTGTGTTCATCGTTATAGCGGGCCACGTGATTTTGCTGAGCCGGAGAGGGAAGAGCTGCGTTCAGTGAGATGGCATCTGCAGGGGCAGTGCAGAGCGGTGGCTGGGAGAGGCTGCTCTGGCTGGGGCTGCAAACGAGAGATGCTGCAGTTCCAGCCAGATCCCAGCCTGGGCTGGAGCTTTTAATGCCAGCTGGCTGCTGGTTTTCATCCCCAGAGCTGCTCTATTCTAATATGCTAGTTATGGGGCCCAGGGGAAAAAGTATATTAAAAGGAAGAAAAAAAAAATAAAAAAAATTTCTACCTTTGCTCCTTGATCTCGGTGTAGTACTTCATAGTTACTTGAGAATCAAGGAGAAAAAGATTTTGCATCCTGTAAAGTGCTGATGGTATATATGGATGCTTAATTTTAAGCACCTGAGTAATACTAGTTAGTTAAATTTAAACAGAAGAGTTTTATTTAAGTATGTGCTTAAGTGCTTTCTGGGATGATGGCTTGGGCACATATGAAGCAGATAACCCTGGGGGGAGGATGACATTTTACACTTTTTGGAGCATAATAACTGGAGAGCAGCAAAATGTCAAAGTCTCTTTTTGTTACTGTTGACTAGTCCTACTTTGGAGCAGTTTTCTGTTTGATCTGGTTGTGTGTGAACCTCCTTGAGGAGAAGGGAGCATGTGTGTGTGTTTAACATTGCAAAGCCTACCAAATGTGAGTCTTCCTTCTAGGAGAGGAGGACTAATTATACAGCAATGATAGGGCCTCTAAGTTAAAAAAAATTAATTGCTTCTTGCAACAGAGAATGAAGCTGTAGCTATAAATGCTGGTAGTGAAGACATAGGGCTGCTTTCATGCTAGATTGCTCTTAAGTCATGGCAGGATTTTATTTTTTTTTTTGATGGCTGAAGCTGTGATAGTGGGTCTGTGTTTGGGGCAGCGGCATTGCTGAGGACAGGGTGTCTGTTACACAGTACTGGCTAGCTGAAGGCAATGCCATTTTTACCATTTACTTCTCAAAGCTGGTCCAAACGTGTGCTGTGCAGAGCTTTGAAGTGGTGTTGCTGCAGGCTACGTGCTATACCTGCGCTGCGCGGCTGGGCTGGGCTCCCACGGCTGCGCCAGCGTGCATTTCTCCAAAAGGTCTGAGCTTCACCATGGCTTTCACGTGAATGTGCTCTCACGTTGTGTTCTCTGCTCTGCATCCCCAGAGTCAAAACTGGTGAGCTGTTCTGGAGAGGGCAGCCAGCCCAAGCCCACCGATGCCAGCGTGAAACTCTGCTGGTTTTCATTACAAGCTCCGACACTCCTGTGCTCTCCTGTTGGCAGGAGGCAGAGCTAGCGTGACCGCTCAAGCTGAAGCTTTCTGAAATATGGCAAGGTCTTCAGGAGCTGAAGTCAGGCATGTGTAATGTAATGCAGTTGGCAAACCTAATTATAGTTGGAGCTATTAGTAGAATGCATAATTATTTAAATTGTAGACAAAATAATCATTAAAATGACCTTCTTTGCCTTATCCTGTTAAAGGTCATCTAATCAGGATGCATTAATAAATATCAGAGTTGTTCGAGGAAGGTGACAGGACAATGTGGCTTCATTTTGATTTTGCATTTAATTTTTCCACCATTTGTAGCTTCAGGAGAGGATTTGTGTAATGATATCACCACGGTGCCTTTGGTCTTTCCACGCTTTGTTTGCTACAGGCAGAATCGTTTCATCTTTGTCTTGGACTCCTCCTTTCTCGACAAGCTCCAGAGTTGTGTTTGTACTGACAGAAGTATTGCTGCCACTCTCTTTTAGAACAAGAGAGAAACTTCACAGGGTGTGGGTCATACAGGCGCTACTAGTGTCAGAAGCTGTCTTTGCAGCATCAGTACGTGGTCGTTATCCCTTCATGCTCAGCATCGCCAGATCCCAAGCTGACACTCGTAGCGGGGTGCAAAGAGGGTCACTCCACTTCTTTGAGTTTGGTTTGTTCTCTAGAGCGTTTGGGCAAATGTGGGCTGGCAACAGTTAGCAATGAGATCCCAGCAGCAGTACGAAGATGCCACTTATACTACCTGAAAATTAGCAGCTCCTTCAAGTTTCTGCTTTCTGGGATCTTCTCTGGTTGGAAGGGACACCCGCTGCTGAGTAGTCCCTTTGCACAGAGGTAGCATCGTGGGGTTATCAGCAGGCACTGCCTGGTGGAGGTGGGATGTGCAGCCAGATGTGCCCATCGAGCCAGGGCCTTCCTGAAGGCACCAAGCGCCCTCTCGCCCAGGTTCTGCCTTGGAGAGCAGGACCCCGATCTCTCATCTCATCTCACATACCTCTGGTACCTCGGGTCTGGTGCCTAAGCAGATCTTCACAGCCTTGCTGCAACTTGCTGCTTTCTTTTGTCTTGCTAATTAACTTCTCCAGCTCTCGTGGTGTGCCATCTGCCCCTTGCGTGAGGGCACACGCTCCCTGCTCCTGCCAGCGCAGGCAGCCGGTGACAGTTCCCATGGGATGAAGATGTATCTGCCTTGCTCCCTCCCAGCACCTTCTGGTGCTTCCCTGGCTCCGCCGGAGCCCAACTCTTTCTCCTGCCAGCCCGCACGTGTCTTCAGCCCCGTAATTGAAAAACTCTTCTCTCGTTTTCTGGGCGCGCGTGTGTCTAGTTACGCCGGTTAAGATTGCAGCCTCCCTGGTTAAAGGAGTGGATCGGAGAGGGCGGTTGGGTCCATGCCCTGCCCGTGGCATCAGAGACCTGGTGGCTGGGTCTGAGCTGCGTTTGTGCAGAGCGTGACCGTCGGGAGGGCGATGGGGTGGGTGGTGCAGCCTGTGCCCACCCGGGTGGCACCAATGGGGGCGGGTCTAGAAACAAAGGGTCCTGCAGACGGGACGTGTTTCAGGGTCTCGGTGGTGTTTTGGGCAACCTGGAGGCTGCAGGGTGCAGGGGAGGTGCTGTGGGAGCCCTGTTCTCATGGAGAGCTTACGCTATAATAAAATGACTCTTGAAGGCATGTGAAAGATAACATTTCTAAACGATGTTGAGATGCTAACACTGCTCAGGGAAAAAAGCTGAGTTTGGTTTTTTTTTTTTGCTGTTCAGTAAGAGAGTGTATTTTATTTGGTGTTGGCAACAGGGAGAGAAGAATAACTGTCATCCGTATCCCTCCGCAGTTGTATGACTAGCGGATGAGATCTTTTGTCAATAAAAATGTGTTAACTTGCTGGAAGCTGTCAAGGAAAGCTGTCAAGGGCAGGTTTTATCTGTGGCTGTGTGTTTGACATGGAAGCAGCCCAAGCTGCGATGCTCGTGCCCGCAGACACGTTAGCTGCCCATGTGTTGCTCGGGGACTGCTGCCCTTCCACAGGCAAGGTCCGGGAAGAGGAGCTGCCTGCATCCTGCTGCCTGCACTGCCAAGCCCTCAGGCCCTGCACCACGTGAGGTTTTCTGTAGCTGTAATGGATAGAAACAACGGTTTTGGTATTGCTTACTGGTGCAGCAGTGTCAAATAACCTTTACAACGTGGCATGCTGAAGCAGGCTCCAAGGAGTTACAGTATTACTAGGAAAGATGTCCCAAACCTTTGCTGTCTTGTCTTGAACAGGGCCTGTGTTTTCCTTCTATATGTAACCTCCTTCCCGTGGTCTCTCTATGGTTTATCATTGCTATTTTCTTTGAAATAAAGACCCATCACTCTTGTTCGCTTGTTCTTTAACTTCCTTGCTTTGGTTTTGCTGGGACTTGGCACTGTTTCTCACCAAAGGTGGCTTTCCAGCCTGTGCAAGCAGGAGGGAAGATGCAGGAGGTGCATCCCCAGGGCAGCAGCTCCCGGCTGCGGGTCCCAAACAGGTCCAGGGCAGGCGAGCACTGCTGAAAGCTGATTCTTGCCGAAAGCAGGGGGTCCCCATGTCTGGTGGCCGCAGAGATTGTGTGTCGTGTCCCCCTCCCCCCCCCACGTTGAGTAACAAGAACTTGAGCAATGAGAAGATGCCGCCCGGAGCTGTCTCACTGATGTGCCTGACCCAGCCTCTTACAAACCGTTATTTCCCTGGAGGGAGCGACAGGCTTTTCTCTTCAGCATCACCTTTAGAGTCACTGTTAGGCCGCTTCTGTCTCTGCTGTGAGTTATTCCCTGTCTACCGGCGGGGGGGATTTTCCCCAGGGGAAATGTGGGAACAAAGTGTGAGCTTTTTGGTTTCACTTCCACTGCTGGGTTTTCATTAGGTGCAGATAGTAAGCTGGCACTGTGTTGTATTTGCTCTACTATACGCTGCTTAAATTGCTATGAAATTCACTTTAAAATAGTCTCTTCACATGAACTGTGTTAATTCTTCTTCAGAAGAGATAATTTCAAGCTTTCTCTGCAATGAGGTGGGGAAAGCAGGAGGGCATAATCTTGGCTCAAACCTCTGTGGCTGTTCTGTAGAGTCCAGGAAATTTTGACAGTAGAAAGGATTAAAATAGCATCAGGCACTGGTGTAGGTCTGGGCTGCCGGCTGCCCTGGGGAGAGCGGGGCGGATGGACTCTGCTGAAGGACAAGCGGTGCGGGGCTCTGGGAGAGCGTGATGGGAGCTGGGACCCGCAGAAGAAACCGAGGTGCCCTTCGTATGTGACTTATTTTAGAGATGAACCCAAGAGAGCTGGATGTGTTTTAAAAATGTTTTACGGCCAGACGGCATCCAGCGCAGGGTTTACAACCCTGGGCACGGCAGAGGGCTGCTGCCCTTGCCAGGACACAGATTTTGCATGAGAAATAGCAGAAGCAAAACGCCCGTGCTTGCCAGCCAGCGCCGTGCTGCCCTGCCGCTCTGCTCGCCCCGCTCTGCCCTCGCGCCGTGGCTCGCTGCTGCCCGACGAGCCTCTGCCCAGTGCCGTCCTGACGGCCTGCTGCAAAAGAGCAAATGGATTCCTGCCTACCGTGAGCGGTGCGTAAATTGTCAGCCCGATCAATGCCACCAGCTGCCTGCCTGCGAGTAATTGGTAAGCGGCGGTTCCTGCATCAGCATCTCCGTCAGGGTTCAGCAGGAAAGCACGCGTTACATCGATGCGGTCATTCAGCGAGCTCGGTGGTGGGTATGACCCTGAAGAAAGGCACAGGTGATTGCCAAGCCTGAGTAAGGGTCCGGCTGGGCTGTGCTCAGAGTGCCCTGAAGGCGACGAGTTGATTACTCAGTTATGAATCAAATGTGTTCCTGGGAGAGCAGGAGAGCTCGGGCTGCCGTCAGCCTGGCCCATGGAGCCGCAGGGTGCACACGCAGCCTGTGCCCATGGTGGGACGGCTGGGGCTAGCTGGGGTAGGAGCAACTAGAGATGTGTGTGGTTCTGGGGGAAGCCAGGGTCTGGGAGGTTTGCTGTGCAAGTCAGGGACGCAGTGAGGGATGCAATGTTGCACTGGCTCATTTCAGAGCAGAAACCTGCTGTCAGGTTGAGAAGCAGAAGCCGGCTGCCTCTGGTGGTCGGTGCTTGCAGGGTACCAGGTCAAAGTCAAAAGCTGCTCATCTCCTTCCCTGCCTCACGCTTTGACCCCCTCGTTTGGGCTCACGTCCTCAGAGCGTGCACACATCCCTCCACTCGGAGGGTGGCAAATCTGTGGCAGTGCTGATTAGAGAGGTCAGACCCTCTCAGTGCAGTAAAACACTCCTAATGGCGTTTTTCAATTCTGCTCTGAAGAAAGCTTTTTCTGCCCAGTTCTTCAGGGACGGCTCTGTGCTGGTAGGGTGGAGGAGGAGCGCCTTTTCTTTTCTTGGCAAACTTCTTTTTAACCATTCTTGTTTTAAGTCTCTCAGCATCTGCATATGCAGTGATCTCGTCATCCCTGTCTCTGTGGTACAAAAATAGTCTCTTTGTAAAATGACTTCAGCCTTGCTCAAAAATGTTCTCCAGAACTTCTAGTTTCTGGTACCTTCTAAAGCATGGGTCAAGGTGAAACAGGCCCCCCCACCCCGTGCAGCTCTGCCTTCCCACACCCGGTTGCCCCATCAACCTCGCGCCCATTGGGCTCTGGCCCTCCGGGTGCCGGGTTTCTCCAAAACAGCCCCTCTGGGGTGAGAGCAGAAGGTGAAGCCTGAAATACCCCTATGAGGGAATTCGGCTCCCCCCGAGCACGGGGTCCCTGTTCGCAGGGCTGGGATGCGGTTTGGAAAGCTGCGGCCGTTCCTGTGCCAGCGCGCTCTTGCCGCTGCAGCACTGCTCGGTGCATGCTTTGCTTTTTTAGCTCTGGCTTTTTTTGAACTCCCAGTGGGAATTAAAAATCCTTCGCATGAAGTGGAAATTGTCTCATTTTGCATTAAGCTTGTGTTTTTTATGAATGACTAAAGCTTTCATTTGCCTAAACAGGAATATCTGTTTCTAGAAGGGAACACAGAAACTGGAGCACTTGGGGGCGATTCCTCCCCGTGGCACATGCTGGGGTTTGACTGGCACGTGCCTTCTGCCAGAGCTGACCCTGGGCTCCACCACCGCCCTCATCCTGCCGCTGACGGAGGGTCAGCAGTGCTGGGCCGATG
>VXBL01006458.1:192635-203137 GCA_013400195.1 Aramus guarauna | reverse complement strand
GCTCCGAGCAGGCATTCGGCCCCGGCACCTCTGAGCCGACCGGCCACCGGCGGCCGCAGGTCTCTCAGCCCGATCCCCCGGGACTGCCACAGCAAAACCAGCCGGGGGCGGGGGCACCCCTGCGCGGCGGGGGAACCCGCCCGACTCCCGGGGCAGGTCCTGCCGCCATCCCCCGCCCGGAGGAGGTGTGGGGGGGTGTGAGGTACTCCGGGAGGCGCCCGCACCGCCCCTCGCCCGCTCCCGGGCGGCAGCCCCTCCCCCGCGGCCCCAGCGAGCGGGTACCTTGTGGCCGAGCCACCGCTCCTCCTCACGGGCCCCGAGCCATGGGGACGCACCGGGCGGCGGCTGACCGACGGCCGCTGTCGCGCGCGCCGCTGCCGTCACCACCCCCTCCCCGCCCCGCGCGCGCGGCAGGGCAACGTGCAGCAACGCCCGTCCCCACCATCACCTTGAGGGCCGGACGACTGCGCAGGCGCGNAGGCTGCGCTGCGCCACCGGCCGTCGCCAATCGGCTGCGGCCGCGCCGGAAGTCCTGGGTGGTGTGGCGGCGGCGCGCGCTTTGTCCGTTGCTGTGGTGGGCCGGGCCTCGGCGGGTTCTTGGGGCCCTCGGAAAGAGCCTGGGCCGGCGCCCTGCCCACGGGAGCGCCCGTGCCTGGCGGCGCCGGGAAGCGTTCCCTCCCTCCCGCCGTGACGCGGCTAAAAGTCTTTAGGGCCCGGGCCGTTAACGGGGTGGCGCTACAGGGCCTGGCGCTTCTTTGCGCTTCCCGGGCCGCGAGCGCAGTCCCGTCCCGTTCCCCGGGCGCTTTGAGCTCTCCAGCTTGTTTCCCGAAGGAGCTGCCCCCCGGCACTCGGTTGCCATCGCTGGTTATCAGATTCTGATCGCTTCCGAATTTAAGCCGCAAAAGGAAGCGGCAAACTGCTTGGAGCAGCTAGGTGCAGATAAGAAAGGGTGGGCTTTGGAAGCGTGAGTTGTAGGTGCTGCACCACGGTGGAAAAATTATTTCCTTAAGTCATACTTTGANCCATCACCTTGAGGGCCGGACGACTGCGCAGGCGCGCCCCTCACCCCGCCGCGCGGCCTTGCGGGACTCGTAGTCTTCTCCTTCAGCAGGCGGAGCCCCGTCACGTTTTACGCGTGCGGAGCGCCTCGCTCCTCCTCCCCTCCCCCGGACGTGACGCCACCACTTCTGCCGCCGCGCTAGGGTGACGCTACTTCCGCAAACAGGATGGCGGAGTGCTGGGCCGGGTAAGTGCCGCGTGCCCTCCCGGGCGGCCCGGTAGCGGGGACGCGAGGCGCGGAGCTGGACGCGCGGCGCGCANCGGGGTGGCGCTACAGGGCCTGGCGCTTCTTTGCGCTTCCCGGGCCGCGAGCGCAGTCCCGTCCCGTTCCCCGGGCGCTTTGAGCTCTCCAGCTTGTTTCCCGAAGGAGCTGCCCCCCGGCACTCGGTTGCCATCGCTGGTTATCAGATTCTGATCGCTTCCGAATTTAAGCCGCAAAAGGAAGCGGCAAACTGCTTGGAGCAGCTAGGTGCAGATAAGAAAGGGTGGGCTTTGGAAGCGTGAGTTGTAGGTGCTGCACCACGGTGGAAAAATTATTTCCTTAAGTCATACTTTGAGGCCGTCTATTCTGAGGAAAGTTGTTCTGGGCTCTCAATATAGTGGTCCGCTTGGTGAATATATTTTGGCACTCATTAGGAAACTTAAGCCCGGATACAGTGGAGCTTGCCTGTTTTTTGTTAGACTGAAGCATGCCGCTGTTTTAGAAAAGGAGTTGCCAAACTATCCCCTCCTATTCCGTATGGAAAAGTAGGTGCCCTGCTTCCTGGTGATGGTGTGAAGAAGGCTGGGATGTGCTGGAGAGTAAACGAGCGTTGTGGCAGCGATTTGCAGTCCTACAGACTGCGTTGGCATTGGTGAAGTGGAGATACAGGAATGCTGTTACCGCTGAAGGTTCCTAGTCCTAGCGAAGCTTGAGGCGTAGTGGATATTCTTAGCAAACTTGAAAATCCACAACTGATAGGAAAATTTGCTCTTAAACTCTGTCTTGATTTTTTGTTTGAGGGCATCTGTTTGAAAGCATATCAGAATAACAGATTTACCGATTTGAGGAACTGACAGGTTGTGTTTCTACATGTAAAGTGATATGTAGGTTACTTTTTATGGGAAAGGGAAAAGGGAGATTACAGGCTCAAAAATAAGACCACATTGCAGTTGAGTCAATAAAGATAGCTAAGCAAGGCTCAAACATGAAGAGTAAAGATTTGTCTTAATTTGAGCATATTTCAATGAGAGAACTTTGAAATTCCACATATTTTATTGAGCTATCTTTATTAAATAACTACTCAGATATGAAGTCTAGATGTTGTCTAGGGCAAAGGTGTGTTATTTATTTATAATGCTAGTATTATGGTTGAAAGTCATGACTGTAACCACAAGTAAGTGAAATTCAACACTGAAAATAATTGGTGTTTTTTTTTTCTTCTGCAGTTTTCCATTCTGATCAATGGATGAGGAGACTAACCTGTCAAAAATGGCTGATTTAACCAAGACAGAAGAACAGGAAGTGGAGAAGAGCTTGGATGAAGAAGTGGAGAAAACACCTCATACTTTAGAGACAGATTCAGGTATTGGTTGCGAAGGTGATAGTTCGACTTCACGTACAGTGCACTCCACTGAAAATGAAAAAGAAGTTGATGGTGGTAATCAGGACGGAAGAGCAAAAAGGAAGAATTTAGATCCTCAAGATGAACCTCCTAAGAAACTAGTGAGTATCAGTTATTTTGAGCTGTGTTGAAATACTTGTTTCAAAGCTTTAGCTCAAGAAAAGATTGAAAATATTTATGCTAAACATATATGAACCAACATGAAACACCAAATGTTAAAGTTTGTGGGTAGCTTCCTAGGAAAAATAGAGGTGCAGAAGTTATATTGGGCTTAGCTGAAGAGAAAGAGGGCTAGTAATTAGAACTTTAAGAAAACTGGTATCAGCACACGCGTAGTCTAATTCTAAGATTCTTGTTCCTGCGCCTGTGTGGTAGCAATCTGGTAGGGTAGTGCAGGATTTATTTGCATTAGTCCAAATCCCATGTCTTTGTACGTTGTTATCTTGTGGGTTAGTATAGTGATCTGTTTATGGGATGTTCTTCCTTAAGATAATTTTGCCTTTTAATTTCTTCAATAAGATATTGTATAATTTAGAAAACTCTACATACTGCATCGTCTGTGATATAATTTCAGTGTGATTTGTTAGCAAAGTGCAGTACTGAAAGGTTACAGGTGCTTTTTTATTTAAGACTGCAAGAGTAGTAGAAAATATTTGTCCTTTTAACTGGGAGGGTGAAAAGGGTAATGCTTTATATAATGCTGTCCTTTATTATGTATGGGCACGGGGAAACTGATGCTGTAATATCCAGTCTAATTTTGACCTTTTGAGATACTGAAGTAAAATTTGAAAATGTCTTTGACATAATGTTTTGTTTCTCTGTTCAGATTTTTCCAGGATGTTAACTTATGGCTATCTGGTAAAATAAAGGGGGCCCTTTGTTGTGGTAGCAACATTAACCCTTTCATCTTTTTAATAAGGTAGTTCTAGGATAAGTTTTAGATGGACAAGAAATATATTGCTTTTGCGTAGCTTAAGGGTGTAGAGAGGTGATTGCATTGAACACAGCTGCCAGCATCTCGATGCTACTGTTGATGGCTCTTTGCAGCTGTGCTTGCAGCAGCTGAGATGTGTTAAGGGATTGCATGAACATCCCCCACACCTGTCAGTCAGCTGTTCTAGCTTCAGTGGCCATTCAGGGAGCCATCTGTGCTTACCCTAAAAAAGACTAGAAGTGGTCAAAATATTTGTTAGTATCAGTCAGCTGAGTGTGGTAATAAACAGATGATGGGGTCATAGCGATTCCAGACAAGTATGCCTGTGTTCATTCTGAACGTTACCAAAATTATATGAAACACTGAAGAATTCAGGTAGTATGTTAAAGTCAGTCAAACCTTCTTTTCTCTTGAGGACCTGCTATTTGAGTAATAAGATATCGGGATGTTGACTTTTGTAGTCAACTGTTGGGAATGCTTTGAATTGCTGTGTGAACTCCTACTGGCTGGGGCTTTGTAACGTGTTTGTGGGTTTTAACTGAGAATCCTTCATTCTGGTTCATACTATTATTTCATACACTTCTGTGCCTCACAGAATTTGTGTTGGTTCTCCGTGTGCTGTTACTTTGTATTTTATTTATAATATATTTTATTTTCATGTATCTCGTTGAAGATTATTTTCAAGATGAAGAAATATTAGGAGCATAATATCTGCATGTAGCCTGCTTCTCTGTGTCACATGGGCCAGAAATCTTTTGGACTGTTTACAGCTAAGGCTAATCCAGAGACATTTCAACATCTTTGTTAAGCATTAAATGGAAAACTGTTGTCAAGTCCTTACTCTCCCTCACCATGGTCTGTTTAAAGCTCTGGAAGTGTGATCACCCACCTAGGGCTTTATGTGACATCAGTGAGTTGGAATTTTGTTTAAATTAGCAGTTTATACACTTCTGTTAGATGTAAACACTGAATTTCTGAAACAGGGTGTTTGAAGCAGCTTAAAGCTGAAATAATACTCCTTGAGAAGGAATATCCTCTTCTTTAATCCAGGCTTAAGGGGAATGAAACTGAGTCTGAGAGTATTAGAGAACTGAAGGTTAAATATTTCTGTGAAGGGAAGGTGCTTGGCATCATCCATCAGAAATTACTTGAACCAACTGAAAAGGGAATCACATTTTTAAGGGAGTTGTCTCTGTGCTAGTTGAAGTCCTGGCATTAGTACCAGGATAGATATGGGAAATGTTTTTATATATATAATAATGGTGCTCTTCATAGTAGTACTTGTTTACTTTCTTAAATCCTTAAAATGAACGCGTACATGTCTTTTGAGTAAATGAAAAAGTAATAAAAAGAATTCACTGCTTGAGACTACTCCTTCCCTTGTTTCTACAGCGTGAGACAGGCCATGGGCAAGCTGTAGCTGCACATTATAATGAACTTCAAGAAGTTGGATTGGAAAAACGTAGCCAGTCTCGCATATTCTACCTCCGAAACTTTAATAATTGGACAAAGAGTGTCCTCATTGGTAAGGTTACTTAATTGCTTAGACTTTAATAAAATGTAACTAATTTTGGTATCAAAATACAACTTTTTTCTGCTTTCTGATGTTGATTATAGCACTTTGTATCTTAATACATAGTAAGATTTCTCAAGTGCAATAAAATATCTATATTTATTTTCATTTTGAATCTTTGTGATAGTGCTTTATATTGTTGGAGTGCCAAATATATGCTAAAGTTTTAAAGATCAACTGACCTGAAAAATAGAAAAGTTCATATGGGAAACTGTTATTCTTCATGACATTTTTAAAGAGAAAGGTACAGCTTTAAATTATAAAGAATCTGTCCTTGTTAGACTGAGCTGTTCTTGTTATTTAAGTCTATCTCAAACAATTTCATAGTAATTTTTGCAAAGCAGTCTGTCCTCAGGTCTAGATTAAGCAATTCTGTAGGAAACTTGAACATGTAAATATTTTTTGTATTACCCATAGTCAACAGCTTAAAAAGATGAAAAACTAGAGGTTGTAGTTCTTTAAGAATCAGCAGCTTTTTATAAAAGGCAAAGTCTTCTATCTCACAAATTAATTCCAAAGTGAGGAAACAAAACCATCAGGTATCTGCAAACAAAGAAAAGAATTATTGGCACAGCACCACAGATTCATGAAGAAGGGATCTATGCCAGGAGATGTTGGTGCCATTTGTCTTAGCATGCTGCTTTTTGTTGTGTTGTATCCGAGCAGTTAGAAGCAATATTTCAGTTTATATAAAGCCGTTCCTGGAGCCTGTATTGAAGCCTTTCAGTCATGATGAGTTTCAGTAGTGTGACATTATAGTAGTTGTATCCAAACATATTTCAGGTCTCTTACTGTGAAAAAAAGTTGCTAGTGTGCTGATATGTTTTGCATAATATGCCAACGTCAGTCAGAGCAGAGATAATCTAGAGAGTGGAGATAGAAAATGAAATTGGTATATGTAGGATAAAAAGACTAAATGAGTAGCTAGTGTTATTGCAAGGCCTAGGAGAGGCTGAGTGAGAAACATTATGCACATTTGTAATGTAACCGCAAGGAACAGTTGTGACTGATGCATTTAATTGGCTTTTACTCTTTTGCAAAAGGTTTTCCCATACTTTCAAATAACATCTGCCTTCATTATAATGGTAATGAAAGGGATCCCTGTTTCCCTACTTATGCACAGGGTGGTTGTTTAGCGATGTGCAGTTTTGCCTTGTCTGCCAGGGAAACAGTTCAGAGCTCCAGTCGCATTACATGCAAAGTACATTAAGCACAGAAAATATTCATTATCTTCTCCATAGTTTTACAAGTCTGTGGTTCTTTTCATCATTAGTGGTTTCTGGAAAAAGAGATTTAAGTCTGTCATGTTAAGAAGGCTTATAGACAAAGTAAGTTTTGAGATGTTTTGAAATTCTCAAATCCTTTTGGTTCTTTAAGAATCTCCTTACAATACAAGTGAATTACAGAGATCTCTATGCATTCTCTCTTTTTATTTTTCTAGGTGAATTTATAGATCGGGTACGACGGAAGAAGAATGATATAACTGTTTTGGATCTGGGATGTGGCAAAGGTGGTGACTTACTGAAGTGGAAAAAAGGAAGAATTAAAAAACTTGTCTGTACTGGTAAGAAGGCACAGTAACTTTCCAGGGAAAGTAACCAGTGTTTTATGGGAAAAACAAGCACATCTCCAGTCTTTTGTTATTTCCTTTTTTTAGTAAGCCCAAGAACGTAATTATATACTTTTGGTCAAAAAGTCTTCATTTGTCTTTTAACCTGAAGACATCAACTTGATTGCCAGCATAAATATAAGAAGCATTGATATTCTCTGTAATGAGCTTTCAGTTCAACTCGTAAAGAAACGCAGTTACCATAGTTTCTTAGGCAAAGTGTAACACTGGGGAAGAGGCTGATATTTTTTATTTAATGTATTTTCTCCCACATCTAATCTCTTGTGGTATTTTTAACTGTCTAAAAATATGCACGTAAGAGTTACATTTAAAAAATTCAAACAAACCCCACAGTGGTTTGACAAAAAATGGTCTTGGATGTTACAGTCAGCCAAAGATTTTCAGACTTGGAAAGTGGAAGAGCCAAAAGCTGATTAAATAATTATTTGTTTAAATTGTTTGCTTAGATGTTGGGAAGGAGATACCATCTTCCCTTCTCCCAAAAAAGTATGCCAAGGATAATCAGAGGAAGCATTACTTAACTTCAAATTTAACAGATACTAAAATTTTGTAAAATTACTTTAGTGGGAATTATTCTGGGTATTGTACATTTTACAGTTCTTTCTTGCCTTTCTTTTTCAGTTGGCAGTCTTCAAACACAGTTAATGAATTTGCTTACAAAGTTCTTATGTAAATTTATTGCATATTGTTAGTTTTACTATTACTCAGTGAAACTCTGTGCCTGAGAGAGGAACGGTCTTAAAAACAAAATAAAAAAATTGCCATGATGCAATGTATCAGCATGTATCACAAATAATTGCATTTCCATATCTTGTATATTTCTAAGAATATGAGGAGCTTTCAGTACTGTTGGAGCTGAACTGTTTTAGCTAATGTATACTAGACACTTAGTGCTAACAGTACTTCATATCAATCACCTAGTATCCATCACTTGAAGTTTTGGAGGCTTGCTTTGCACTTTTGAGGATGGGAGCTTTCTAAAATCTTCAGATTACAACTTTTGTCTGAAGTAAAGCCTGAAAATGAAAGAGTTATAATCCCAAACACCTCCTGCAAATTAAATTCCTTCTCTACAAATCAGAAATAAAAGTGTTTGTTCCCACCAGAATGTAAAAGAAGATGAACTTTTATCCCTACCATAATGGATCAGCTGTGTTCCAGCAATAATTCCAGTTTTATTGTCTGAGGAGCAGTTTACACACTTTTTTTCCTCTCTCTCTCTCTAGATATTGCTGACATTTCCGTGCAACAGTGCAAGCAGCGATATGAAGACATGAAAGCCCGATGTCGTTATAATGAACATATTTTTGATGCAGAATTTATACAAGCAGATAGTACCAAGGTACAGTTACTACGCTTTATAATATTTTTGAGATTTAACGTTTTTGTGTTAAGCAAGTACAGGAAGTGATGCTAGTGCTGTAATATTTAGGGCGTGTATATTTTTAAGATCAGATTGTTGCCGTATCAGGAGAATCAACCATACGGGTTACTGAGATGTAGTTAAATGCATTTCATTACTGTTCTACAGTGTAATGGTCTTGAAGCTTGAATGTCTTTTTCAGATAATAAATCTGGTACTTTCAGTTTCTTTCACTTGACAGGGGGAAGGGAATGACTACTTCTTTCTGGAGTTCTGGGAGTCAGCATGGGATGTTGGAAACTATCTTGGTGAATGTGTTTTCATACTGGAATGAATAAGGGATGTTTTCTGATTTGACTTGTATGTTTTGCTTATCCCAGTATTATTTTTTTTTTGTAGCAGCATTTTAATTACTATAATACATATCTTCAAAACTTGTGTGACAGAGCAGATTTTTGAGACTGTCTGGAGGCAATATTGAGTACATTGTGGAGGCTTAGGGGAGAGTCTTGTAACCAGCACTGCTTTTGCTTCCTAGAAATGTAGGCTGAATGCCCTGCTGACGCAGGCTGAGGGACAGAGCCTACCTGGTTCCAACATATCTGCAGAAAGCCTGCAACTGTTCTTCCTAGCCTTGCAGGAAGGGTTGTGGGCTTGAATCCTTGGTTGTCTCCCCTTCTTCTGAGGAATAGAGTCTGTTGCAGGTTCCAGGTCATCTCTAAGGGCTCAAAATTACAGTCGGGGAGAGAAGAGAGAGCCTGGGCCAGGAGTGAAAGGGATATTTTCGTGTTGCTATTACAGCTTGGTCTTAACATGCACATGTATTTTCTGTTGCACACTCTGTTCTGTCTGTCCATGCACACAAAAGTTCATCTCCCTAACTTTGTATCTCTACCATCTGTTTTGGATATAATGCAAAATCTCCTTCTCACAGCTTGTCCAATTCCATCCACCACTGTTTATCAGTTTCCTGTATGTCTCTCAAAATGCAGAAGGGGAGTACACGCACAGATGAAATTGCTATGGGTGTGTGAAATGTCCATTTTTCTCTTGCCACATACAGAACTGCGACAGTATGTGGCATGAACTGGTAGTGACTGGGAGTGAGTGCGTGGATGGGAAGTTTGGAAGAGAAGAGAAACTTGGGTAGAACTGTTAAGTATGAAATATTTTAAGTATAGAATGCATATCATGGGCCTTGGGGAGAACCTGTGTGCACCTGTGTTATTTATGGTGGCTACTACTATTGTATAAAAGAAGCCTCATCAATAAGAGTTGGACAACTGCTGAGTAGACAGTCAAAGTGTGCCAAGCTTTAACCTGACAAATTTCAAGGGCTCCAAGTTCTACAGAGGTACTAGTTATGTGGTGTGGGGAAGAGTATGTTGGTACACATGTATGTACATGTGGGAGAATACAGACAAATACAACTTGGTGGGCAGGCAATTTGCTGTATTTAAAAAAAACCACCTCCTTTCAATTGTATGTTTCATGGGTCAGTTCTCATTACAGAGACTTAGTAAACTGAAAATTCATTTTATTATAATAATTGTTTACAGGTAAATGGTGGTTGGTTATAAGCCCTCAGCAGTAAAATATCTCTGGAAACTGTTAGTTATCTAACCTTGAGTTTTGGCCTTTCAGGTGTAGTGGTGTTACTTGACAACATGAAAATAATTTGAGGACTTGATAACTTTGAAATGTGTATGTGTATTCTTGTTGTTGCCAAATGTTGTGTATGGCTACCTATGTAGTGGAGGACTTTTTCTTACTCTTACCTTTTTCATCTTGTTCTTGTGAAGGATTGGGGACTGAAAGGAAAAACTTAAAAGAATTATGGAAGTAGCATATTTTGTTGGAAGACTTAAATGAATCATGCTTGTTTCTGTAGCTTTTGCTACAATTTTTTTCTTTTTAATCTATTTCAGGATCTCTTGTCTTCCAAATACAATGATCCAGATATGCGCTTTGACATTTGCAGCTGTCAATTTGTTTACCATTACTCATTTGAGACATATGAGCAGGCTGACATGATGCTTAAAAATGCTTGTGGGAACCTCTCTCCTGGAGGGTATTTCATTGGCACAACTCCAAATAGCTTTGAACTTGTGTAAGTACTTTTATATTCTATTAGTCTTTCAAAAGTCTGTGAAGCATTGTGTGTTGGGTTTGCATGGCAAGGTTTTGGTAGCAGGGGGGCTACAGGGGTGGCTTCTGTGAGAAGCTGCTAGAAGCTTCCCCTGTGTCTGACAGAGCCAATGCCAGCCAGCTCCAAGAGGGACCCACTGCTGGCCAAGGCCAAGCCAATCAGCACCTCTCTGATAACATATTTAAGAAGG
>VXBL01006458.1:155016-192573 GCA_013400195.1 Aramus guarauna | reverse complement strand
TCCATACTGGAGCAGGGGAATGATGAGAGGAGTCCTCCCCCTGAGGATGAAGAAGCAGCAGAAACAACGTGTGATGAACTGACCATAACCCCCATTCCCTGTCCCCCTGTGCCACTGAGGGGGAGGAGGTTTGAAGCCGGGAGTGAAGTTGAGCCCAGGAAGGTGGGAGGGGTGGGGGAAGGTGTTTTAAGATTTGATTTTATTTCTTATTCTTCTGTTCTGTTTGGTAATAAATTAGATGAATTTCCTCTATAAATTCAGTGTGTTTTGCTCGTGACGATAGTGAGTGATCTCTCCCTGTGCTTATCTTGACCCACAAAGCTTTTCGTTATACTTTTTCTCCCCTGTTTAGTGAACGAGGGGAGTGATAGAGTGGCTCTGGTGGGCCCCTGGCCCCCAGCCCGGGTCAGCCCACCACACATTGTTAAGTAATAGTCATTCTTACAGTGCTCTGATACATTTGTGCAAACAAACGCAAATTTTTTGCAACAGTTTTGGTTTCCAGTCAGGAAGATGTCACTCATGAACTTAAACAGGTAAATCTGTACTAATCCTTGTCTCTTGCACCCATGACTCTTCTGGTATAGATCTTCATATGCAAACCCTCAGCAGCGAATTAAATAGTGGCAAAATAGCCACAGACTGGGGAACAACTGCCAGGGTTTTGCTGTGGTTGTTCCAAGAAGCCTGACTTGTCCATGTAGATTGTGTCTGGGCTAAAGGTTAATTTTCTAGGTTCATTTAGTCCTTGGTATGTTGTATAAGAATGATAAACCGTTAAAACTTAGTATGCTGCTTCTTGTCATTTCATTGTTCCATTGCCTTATTAGGTTAAGAGGGGTGGGAAACTACAGAGATGACTGAATGCTGTAGTACTGGGAGAAACACTTCTTATGCATAGTTTTCTCTACCTTTTAAATTAAAAACTGGTCAATTAATGTTTTTTTTTAATCTCATTTTATAGAAAGCGTCTTGAAGCTTCAGAAACAAATTCATTTGGGAATGAGGTATACAGTGTAAAATTTGAAAAGAAGGGAGAATATCCCTTATTTGGCTGCAAGTATGATTTCCACTTGGAAGAAGTGGTTGATGTCCCGGAGTTCTTGGTTTACTTTCCATTACTGGAAGAGTAAGTTAAGTTTTGAATTCATTATAGAATGAAAGCTGTGAAACATGATAAACATTTGTTTAGCTTGCATGTCATTGCATTATACTTGCCGAAAATTATAGTTAGGCATTCTTATTACATTTGTCAATTGGGGTTTGGTGGATTTTTTTTTTTTCCTTTTGTTGCTCCAAGTGAAGAGGTTTCTTGCATTTTCCATCCACAACTGTAATCTGTCCATTGCACTCAGTTGAAGGTGCTCTGGTCAGAAGCTGTGAAGACTTAAACTAGGTCTCACCCGAGAATGTCTGTATCTGATATGTTGGATCTGTCGGGAAAACTTTTAGTGCTGTCAACTTTTTTTTTTTCTTTTAAGCTTAACTTTTTTGGGGGGTTTCATTCTACCTTTCTTTAGTCCTTCAGCAAGCCTTCTTGTATATCCTCTTCATCACGGTGCCTCTTGCCTTCTCCAGCTTTCTTTGGATGTTTGTAGGATTTTTTCCACAACTTATTTTTAATACCTCTAAATCTTCCTCATCTGTGAGCATGCGTTTTGCTGTTACCTCTGTGTGAATTCAGATTTGCCTTTCCCAGCCTGTCTCCTGACATACAGACAAAGGCTTTCACATTGGGTTTTTTCCTGCCATTCAAGCTCAGTATGGTTGTTAAACAATATTAAGCTTTCCCTTCAAATCCGTATATTTTCACACCCCTCATTTGCAGGTTTCTATGAAAAATACTGGCATCTCTCACGGACACCTGTAACTTCAGTGTTGCATGACCATAGTGTCTACATATAATTGAGACGTAGGGCACTAAATCTAGTAGATAGAGATTCTCTAAATATATCCATAATATATGACATGACAGGGTGATGATACTGCAGGGAAAATAGCATAGTCTAGCTGGGAGTTCAAATGGAACTTACTTCTGTGTGTTGGGAGAAAAGACATTTTTCTATTAGAATGTTTGTAAATGACTTCTGTATATATTTTTGTTGTCCTAATTAAAAATTACAGTTTGTGGTGGTAGTACAGTTTTTTTTTTTTCATCTAGATGTCTTTACTAAAAACCCCCAAATTCTAGAAAGAGTGCAATCCTAGTGAATACCATAAGATGTCACTGTGGCTTAAAATTGTTCCTTTGAAAATAAAACGACAATAATTTTGTGGCTTCCCTAATTAAGCTTGTTATTTTGACAGAATGGCGAAAAAGCATGGCATGAAATTAGTCTACAAAATGACGTTTCGGGAATTCTATGAAGAAAAAATCAAGAACGAGGAGCATAAAATGCTGTTAAGGAGAATGCAGGCCTTGGAGGTAAATATGGACTTAACTTGTTTAATTTAAATAGCATTTTACTTCTTGTTTATTTGTGCAATAATTGAAATTCCTGTTGTGAACATTGTGTGATTAATTAAGGGCTACCGATAGAAGAACTATACTCCTGTGGCTGAAAGTGCAACTGTGGTGGATTGACCTTGACTGGCTGCCAGACACTTACCAACCTGCTCTCTCATTCCTTCTTCCCAACAGGATGGGGGGAGAAAACAAGAAAAAAACTCTTGTGGGTCAAGATAAAGACAGGGAGATTGCTTAGCAATTGCTATCATGGGCAAAACAGACTAAACATGGAGAATATTAGTTTAATTTACTACCAAAAAAAAGAAAAAAGGGTAGGTTGGTGGGAAATGAAGACAAACCTAAAAACACCTTTGCACCACTCACTGCCTGTTCCCAGCCTCAACTTCACTCCTTCACTTCTGACCTTTCTACCTCTGCTCCCCACCTCACAGCACAGCGGGATGGGGAATGGAGGTTGTGGTTAGTCTGTAACACTTTGTCTCTGCCTCTCCTTCCTCCTCACACTATCTTCCTGCTCCAGCGTGGGTCCGTCCCATGGGATACAGTCCTTCACAAACCAGCGTGTGTTCTCTCCATGCTCTGAGGCTTTGGTTTTATTCACAGTTCGCTATGCTTCCATTCTCCCTCAAACAGTAGAATTTTTCAGCATAAAGCTATCAAGTCAAGTATCTGGTGACTTATTAAACTGGGTCACATGGGCTGCAAGTGGACTTGACTGTCCTTGTTGACTCTGAAAGGGACAGTGCTTTGTATGGGCTCATATTGTCCGTAGCACAGTGACACAGCCTTTGACACGCCAGCTTCAGTCATAGAAAAGTAAGAGTTGTCTTAAATTCGTGGCCGCTTACAATTGAACTCTGTGTTGTTAAGTACAGACCATTATGCAGTAACTGGGATCTTTAGTACATACGAGTTTTGAAGAATCAATTGTGTACTTCTGTTACAGCTCCTGTGTGGTGTTAAAGCATTTTAAGCATTCTGCTTGAAATCTTACAGTTGCTCATTTCTTAGTGCTTCTGCTTAAGAGATGCTGGTTTGTTCAGTTGCTGTTCTAAAAAAATACCTAGATAATACTCATAATGAGCTGTACATGGAGAATAATTTTTGTAGTTATTCTCTTTCCCCTGTTTTGGAGACATAAGGATAAAAGTTAATTTATAAATCCTGGGTGTCAGATATTCTGGGAAGGAGAAAATATCAGACCTGATCTTGTAGGTGCTATAAAGGAGAGATCTAAATTTAAGATCCTCTTAATGATTACTGGCCTCCATTCTGGGCTATGTTGTGGCAAGCCTTTGAGTGATGTGACTAATGTATCTTACTACACAGTATTTTTTCTTAATTTTTTTCTATGTTCTTTAGCCATACTCTACATTTGGTGATTCCAGGCTTGTTTCTGATAAACCTGATGATTATGAGCATGCAAAAGAGTTCATTAAAGATGGCAAGGCAAAGTTACCATTGGTAAGTTCCTTCTTACTTCACTAGAGCAAATGGTTTCTAAAATTGAGGTCCTGATCTTTTGGACATGAGATGCCTCCTTCATTTCAACTGCAATAAAATTTGTATGAATGTCTCTGTGCATGTGACAAATCATAGAGCCGCAAGGCTGAGAAGTTCATCTAATCTTTACCCCGTATTCAAAGAATCAAATTCACATAGTTTGGTAGCTATTAAGAGATTTGTAACAATACAACAGGGAAAGGATATTTTGCTATCTTCCTTGGCAGCTGTTCTAACATAGCTCTTCTTAATTTGAAGAATTTTCTTCTGTTTCTAGATCTTCACACTACCAATTTAAAGTTTTACTTTTCTTCTTTTAATTCTCTGACAGGAGAGTTGAAAGCTTTTTTCATAATGCTGTATGGATTTGAAATCTTAAACATCATTTTTCTGTTGTCTTTCTGGGTGAAGAAGATCCTGCTCCCTTCTCAGCCAATTTTATTAAAGTTCTGTAAAAGCTATTTTTTTAAAAATCTGCTGTTCTTTTTTTTTTTTTTTTTAACATTGTTCCTAGAATTAGACTAGTCCTATGTGTGTAAAACTAAATCTATATATTTTCACCCTCAATTTTATTAAATGTGATACTCTATTCACATTCTGGCATGAAAATAAACTTACTTTGTGATGATCATAATCTTACCTTGTACAAAACTTGATCTGCTATCCTGTTACATGTTTTTCTGCATTTCTTCTCTTTTGGCAGCTTGATTTATGACTTCAGAAATAAAAAAATACTGAACCATCTTTAATGGAGGTCATACTAGATTTTAGATCAGTGGTCCAATTAAATATGTTTTTTCTGCTTCTAGTCCTGTCTTCTAATGCACATGCTGCCTTTCTGAGCTTGGTGTCTTTTTCGTGTTTATATAAAGGCTTATTCTTTCTTCTGTTGTCCTAGCAGTAAATGACAATATTGGAGTTCTCTGCAGCTGGTCCCCTCCCAGCCTTTCATTCTTCTGTATTGGTCTCAGAGCTGGGTGCATGACGGACAGGAGCCTGTACAGCTGCTGTTCCTGGGAAGTGAGCAGGAGGACAGGCAGCGTCTGCTGCCATTTGGCTGTTGCCTCTCCACCTGTAGCCAGGGTAGCTATTCAGGGTAGCATGTAGCTGTGTGTTTGTTTCTGTCTCTGCATTTGGGGAGTTAGGCTGGATGGAGGCCTTGCAAAGGCTTGGTTTAACCTAACTGTTCGTGCTGAATGGTTCATGATCAGCAATATTGACTCTCTGTCTGAAATTTACGTCTTTGTATGTGTTGATGCTCTTTGACAAGTGAGAAACAAAATCGGAGACTACTTTGAGTAAAGATTGTAGTTTTAGTAAAATCATATGCAGTTACTGATAGGTGGCGGCCTATTTCATTGTCATAGGTATAGCATGAGGCTGGTCAGCTTGAAGTTTTTCTGCTTGGATTTTTCTTTTTTTAATCTTCAGTTTATCTGCTGTTCATGGTCTGAATTCTTGAAGATGTATTCCTTTTACTGTGTATATATAGAAATCCTACATGAAGAGGGAAAAGAAAACTGCTCTCTGTATTTGAAATCTAAATATTCTAAAAAGAAAATTGCTTCTTTTAAGAAATAAACTTAAGAACATGAGAAGGATCAAGTCAGACTGAAGACCTCTTTTGCCAGGTGCTGTGTCACCTGGCAAAGAAGTCGTCTGCTTGAACAAGCCTTTTTTTTTACTCGTGTTTTAAAAGATGAATAATTTGGTCAGGGTTCGTCAGTGGTCTAAATCATACCTCCAGTGAGGACTTGCAGGACAGCGATGGAGTGGGCAGAGCACAAAACCAGCTTGTTGTTCCCTCATGCTTCTTAATTGGTAGGGTAAATGGCAGCAGTTTTTTACTTGCGCACTTGCCCTGCTTTCATCTGAATGGCTGAGCTAGGAATAGTTTTCTTGGGCTGCAAGGCAGGCGGTTTTTTCATGATGTTGGGAGTTGGTCTCCTGCAAATAGAGCTGTTGTGGGTTGCAGGTGTGAGGTGGAGGCAGGCAGTGTTCCCAGGGCAGGTGGCAGCACTGTGCTTATAGGGCCTCTCCTTGACTTCTGCACAAGTGTTGGGCATCTCCGGCTGGAGAGCAGCTTGAGCCAGGTCAGGTCACACTGTTGTGTGGTAATGGACCCAGTGTCCTCTGCATTGCAGAGGCATCCAGCCCAACAGACTGTTGGCCTGTTCTCCTTCTATTTGTGTAATTTAAGTGTGTTCTGTTATCTGGGGTGTTCTGATTCCCTACCGTCCTGGTTATTGGAGTTATAAGTATCTGTGGTCTACAGTAATGCTTTTCTCATCCCTAAATAGCCAGCTAGTGTGGGTGGTTAGAAGTTGGTCTGAAAGATTGATAATCCTGAGTTAAATCAATGCTTTATTGCTTCCTCACTTTTTGTTGAAACTGTGTTTTTGTTTTTTTTTTTTGTTTGTTTGTGTTTTGTCCCCCCTTCTAGGGAACCTTGAGTAAATCTGAATGGGAAGCAACAAGTAAGTACTGTTTTGAAAACTCAGTATTGACTGAATGACTGCTGTGGAAAGTGTGTAAAATAGTCTGTTGGTTACGGAAGTAAATCCGAATTTTAAGTATAATGAGATTTTATTATTTGTGTTATTCAAATACCTGTGTATAGATTATGTAGCACACATATCTCAAGAAATTGGGAGGGAAATGCATAAAATAAGTTGAAATTTTGCTTTATGTAGGACACAAACCTTTGGGCTAAAATAGTTGGGGGAAACCTTGCTTAAGATCTATGACAAGAAGATGTCAGTGTTCAAGGATTATTTTGCTAGTGTTAGAGGATTAAATACTATACTTCTGTCTGGTACACTTGGATATTATACTGTTGCCAGTCAACTAGAAAACAAACTCTGGTCGGGACATAGATTCATCAAAAATAATGCAAATCTGTTTTGGGAAGACAGGGACTGAAGCTTTACTCTTTGCCTGTAGTGGTATGTTTCAGGAAGAAGCAGTGAAAGCATGGATGAGGAAGAGGTATTTGAATGCTTTATAGAAGGAGAAAAAGTCAATGCCTCAGACACCAAAAAGGATACTCCATTGTTAAATATGTTTTGAAATTTTGTGAATATGTGCCATGGAAAACTTTTGACAATGTTTTTTTCCAATGTTGAGTTTAATAAAACTCAGACATAAGGGAGTGAGAATTCTAAGGATGAAAATTGACTCCCAGAGAGATTAGTACTAACTTTTGAGTAACTGCAGCCAACCATCATTTGCATTTTTGCAAACCATTATACTGGTTGTGTTAGTGGTTTTAAAACAACAAAAACTGCTGTTCAATTCATGAATGAAAAACCCCTTAGTTAAGATGTTTGCTTTCTTAAATTATTATCTTTTTTTTTTTAAGGTATGAATCATAAGGTAGACATTAATTCCAGCAATGTAAAAGTATTATGTAAACTATTAATCTAATTGAGAGGGACATTTTATACCTTTAAAAGTTCAATGATGACTGTATTTTCTAAGTAGCATGGTTTTTCAGAAATGGTTGGAGTACAGCACTTCTGATAATTATGGTATAAGTACAGCTTGCTCGTTACACGGAACTTCACTTCTATTGCTGAGGCTTCTCTTGAAAGATTTGCAGTGTGGCTATGGCATCTCATCCATTAAAACAAAAGCTCAGTTCAACTGGAAATCCACACATAACAGTCATGGTCTCAAGAAACTAGTTTAACTTATCTGTCTGATATGAAGCATAAGAATTTCTGACATAGCTGGCATTGATTATAAGCCTAATAAGTATTTCCCAAGGGTGCTGGTGTGGACTGTATGAGTGTACATTTCTGGAATCATACTGTTCTGGAGTTGAGAAAATGCCCTGTAGCCTTTGTAAATATATCTTCTTTGTCAGTGGTATTTTAAAAGAGTAAAATTAATAATTTTGTATCATGAGTTTATTCACTTTTTAATTAAAAATGAAGTTGATAATTTCACCCCAAATTGTCCATTACTGCATGTATGAAGGAGTCTTTAAACTTAGTTGCATATGACTTTTTATGCACCAGTGAATGTTAATTATGCGTAGAATGGCATAGTAATTTATGAATTACATTCACATTTCAGTAATACCATTAACTGAAGTTAGTGTTACATTAACCACATCAACAATATTTAAAATATTTTGCTTTTGTGCATTCTTAGGTGTATTGTGAAAACATGTCTAAAAGCATGCTGGAATTGAAAGCTGGAGTTACTCATTGGGAAACCAGAGCAGTTCTTGTAATTCCAGTAACCTGCTAACAGGTTGTTTGGGCAGAGTATCAACCTGTTTACATTTTGCAAACTTAATCGAGTAGCAGAGGAAGCTGAAACTTTAAATACTCCCCCTTTTTTTTTTTTTTAGGTATTTACTTGGTATTTGCATTTGAGAAGCAACTGTGAAACTTCACGTAGTGGATGCAGCAAGAAGAGATCATATCCATGTGCAAGTTGGAATGGTCAGAAATCCATTGTGGCAACTATTTTTTTAGTTTTTATTTTTTAATTATCAGAAGTGTGCAGGACACTACCAAATACTAGAGCAAGCTCATGATTCTGAGTTACATTGCCTGTCTGTGACAGATGGACTTGTGTGTGTATATATAAGAAAGATTCCGAACCAGTCTTTTTAAGCATTTGTAAGCAATCTGCATGCTCTCAAAACTCATGTTTGAACTTGGACACAACTTTATGTTAGAAACAGATGTTTTGTTAGAAGAAGTATGTTTGTGATTACAAGCCTGACCCTGCGCTTTCTGAAGTTGATGGAAAAAAAACCTGTTGACTTCGGTAGTGCAGAATGAGGGCCTAAATGTTGTACTGCAGAGCTCGGTTAATTCATAATGAGATATATTCAGACATATAGGGTATGTCTGCGTTGCATGCAGAGCTAAGTGACAAATAATACCTGAGTCCGTTTGAGTACCTCTGTGCTGTGCTCAAGCCTGCAGTGTAAATCTACCTTAGTGGTATTCAAGGTGTAGTTTACATGGGAAAGTCCCATGATGTTCTTGTTTTTTGTGCTTGCTGATATGTAGTGTCACTTCATGGTGCTTTGAAGATTAAATGAGTTTGTTCTGTACAAAACTGCTTTGAAAGAACTGAGTTTCTGAAGTTTTAAATCTTTGCGTTGTTTTTCTAAATATGACTATGCGGTAATCAGTAACAGCTGCTAAACTTAGATTACTGAACATTTTCTATTGTATTAAAGGCTCTCCTGACTTTTTGGTAGTTTTAGTGTCTCCTGAAACTTATTAGACAGATCTTAGGATGTGTTTCTTGTTTCATAAAATTCCAAAAGGGCTCAGTGTAAGGGTGAGCTATCGGTAGTGATGGGGACCTCACTGCAGTCCTTACGGCATTAATAACAACGTAGTCACATACTGGTTCATGATCTAAAAGGGGAGTGTGTATAACATTTGAGGATACTAGAAGAGGGCTGTGTATTTCTGTATATATCCCTGGTACATGTGGATAATAATCTGCAAATTAGAGCCAAAATATTTTCTTTGGGAACGTAATCTAATGATATCAATAGGCAGAATGGTTCCTAACCATCTTAACTGCCCATCAGTCTCTTAAAGCTGGCTTAGGGATTTCTGACATCGTATTTGCTCTGCTTTCCACATGCTTGGAGCCACCCTCTACTGAGAGTGCATGGGTAATTAGATTTTTTTTTTCTCTCCCTTTTTGCGCTAACAGTAGCTGTTTGCTGCTGTTGGCTACTATAGTTTACAGAGATGAAATGTTGATGGTACATGAGTATTTTGAAAAGTTATAATAAATCTAGCAAAGATAATTTCTCTTACAGAGTTAAGTGTTAACACTATTTGAGTCTGTAGTTTTATTGCCTTCACCCTGTAATTAATTCACACTCTTTTCTCCATGACTCCTGGTTCATTTTTTGTATTGCATAGAAGAATACCTATAAGCTTCACCAAGGCGGCAGAATAAGTCAGTTCTACTGCTGAAATTAAGAAAACAAGACTCTCTCTTGTCTGCTAGAATTAGTACTCATGAAACTAGCCGAAAATGCCAACACTTCAGAAGTGCTGAAATGTTTCATTGAAATTTGTGTGCATCAAAACTAGTTTTATTAGATTTCTTGTATCAAATTTCATTTGAAAGTAAATTGTTATGCTATTTTTGGAAGAAATCAGAATAATAAAAAGAGGGGAAATACAGTGGAGTGTCTTTCCTCTTTTAAGCAAATTTCGGCATACCACAGAATCACATAATGGTTGAGGTTGGAAAGGACCTCGGGAGGTCATCTGGTCCAACCCCCCTGCTCAAGCAGATTCACCTAGAGCTGGTTGCCCAGGGCCATGCCCAGACAGCTTTTCAATATCTCCAAGGACGGAGACTCCACAACCTCCTTGGGCAACCTGTGCAAGTGCTCGGTCACCCTCACAGTACCAAAGTGTTTCCTGACTTTCAGAGGGAACCTCCTGTGTTTCAGGTTGTGCCTGTTGTCTCTGGTCCTGTCACTGGGCACCACTGAGAAGAGTCTGTCTCCTTTCAGGTATTCGTACACATAGGTAAGATTACCACCCTGAGCCTTCTCTTCTCCAGGCTGAGCAGCCCCAGCTCTCTCAGCCTCTCGTCAGAGGAGAAGTGCGCCAGGGTTTTGAACATTATTGGACCCAGTATTGACTCCTGGGGTACACTGCTAGTTAGTGGCCTCCAACTAGACTTTGTTCCACTGATCACCACTCTCTGGGACTGGCTGCTCAGCCAGTTTGCAATCCACCTCACTGTCTGGTCATCCAAGATGGTGTTAAAAGTCTTCCTGAAGTCAAGGTAGACTGTATCCACTGCTCTGCCCTCATCTACCAAGCCAGTCATTTATTTCATCATAAAAGTTAGTCCAATTGGTCAAGCATGACTTCCTGTTGATAAATCCATGCTGACTACTCCTGATGATTTTCTTTTCCTTCATGTGCCTGGAATTCGTTTCCACTATCTGTTGCTCCATCACCTCATTGGTGTGAGGCTGACTGTACTATAGTTCCCTGGGTCTTCCTCCTTACCTTTCTTGAAGATAGGAGCAACATTTGCTTTCCTCCAGGCTTTGGGCATTTCTCCCAGTTGCCTTGAGTTTTCATAGATTATTGAGAGTGGCCGTGTAATGATATCTGCCAACTCCCTCCACTTGTGGGTGCATCCCATCAGGGTCCACGGACTTACGGATGTCTAGTTTGCTTAAGTATTCCCTCACCTGATCCTCTCTAACCAAGGACATGATGTCCTTGTTCCAGCCTTTCCCCCTGGTCTCTGGGCCTGGGATTCCTGAAGGGCAGTCTTGCTAGTAAACACAGATGAAGGCGTTCAGGACTTCAGCCTTTTCCATGTCCTGTGTCACCAGTGCCCCTGCCCCATTCAGTGCTGGCCCCACATTTTTTCCTAGCCTTTCTTTTTTTTCACCTATGTACTTATAGAAACCCTTCTCGTTGCCTTTGAAGTCTCTGGCCAGATTCAGTTCCAGGTGGGCTTTTGGTTTTTTTAACTGCATCTCTGCATCCTTGCACAGTGTCTCCATATTCCTAGTAGGTTAGCTGTCTGTGCTTCTACCCTCTGANTAGTGGTGAGTATGAGATCCAGCAGAGCACCTTTCTTTGTTGGTTCCTCTGTCACTTGGGTCAGAAAGTTGTCATCCATGCTCTTCAGGAACCTCTTGAATTGCTTATGTTATGCTGTGTTGTCTCTCCAAGTAGATACTGTAGGACCTGAGCCTGTGAACTTGAAGCTGCTTCTAGCTGTCTGTAGGGGGCCTCATCCACTTCTTTCTAGTTGGGTAGCCTATAGCCAACACCCACTATAATGTCACCCGTACTGGTCATCTCTTTATTCCTTACCCATAAGCTCTCAGTTGGCTCACTGTGCATCCTAAAGCAGACCTCCGTGCATTCCAGCTGTGTTCTCATGCAAATGGGAAATGGCAACTCCACCACTTCACCTTGTCTTCCCTGCCTGTCTTTCCTAAAGAGCCTATATTCCTTCATGGCAGCACTCCAGTCATGTGAGTCATCCCACCGTGTCTCTGTGATCCCAGCAACATCATGGCCCTGCAACAGCACTGTGTTAGCCCTGCAATGTTTCGTGATACAGTATGTATCTTCCAAGTAGAACTGGATGGCTTTGGAAAAGCAATTAGAGTGCAGAGCATCAAGGCCCTCAGGATTGCTGATGACAAAGTAAAAACAAGGGAGTGCTGAGGTCATCTGAGCTAGGTGACTTTTTGCAATAGAAGGAATTTTGGCAATCCCATGAATTAAGAAAGGATGGAGGTGTGATACACAAAGGGTGCTACACCAATTAGGTGGTTGAATTTTCAAATTCACTTTACAGAATCAAGGAATTCAGATTAGAAATGGCAACTTAACTTTGTAATTCAGATTATCCTCTCTCACCTGGGTGAGAGACATACAAGTTGGGACAGGACCTAGAAGAGGTGCAACCTTTTCCTCTAGTTCCTTCTGTGATGGCAGACAGTTGAGAACTGTGGTAGAACCCAGTTGCTCAGCAGGTAGTTGCTGTGGAGAGCCAGCACAGTTAAAAAAACTGTTTTGCACTTATGTTAAATAGATTCCTTGCCTCAGGAAATACCTCAGTTTGCCATGAAGTGGATGTATGAAAATCCCCTTTTAACTAATTGGTTAATATGTTCAGTGCTTTATATGTATAATTTTGTGTTGATGAAGGGTCAAGTCCAATACCAGCCCTTTCTATTTAAGATGGATTTGGTGCTCATGAAAGATGCTTTTGCCAAGGTAAGCATAGAAGACTTGTTCAAAACAAAGGTACTTGGCTGCCAGTGGCAATTTGTCCTAGCGTTTTTTTTCCTGTCTTTCTTTGCTTTTGAAAGAAGCAGCTATGTATTTTGTTTCCTTCTCCTGTAGCTGAGGTTATGACACAACGAAGCTGCCCAAGCACTGTTAGTATAGGTAATTGTTCCTTGTGGGATTTAGGATATTTTGCAACCTTAGAGCAAAAATAATTAAATGAAATATTGTATTTGTGCAGGAAATGTGTCATGCTTCTGTAGATTACTGTTGTTACCAGTGCTATATTGTATAAGTTTGCTTTTGTGAATGACACACCAGTGTGACAGAAACTGCTGCAAAGCACTTAAGCGTGTACTGAATTTTGTGCTTAAGTTTTAAGCAAATGCTTAAGAAGGCATGTTGCCTGGTAGAATGTACTTCATTGATTTTAGAAGCTAGGCTTGCTGCAAATCTTACATGTACTCTTGTTACAGTATTTGAATAGTTTAATTTACATAATGAACGTCTCAGTCCTTTGACTGAAAGTGTTTTCATTTTGAGTCATAGTCTATTTAATAAATCACTCTCTCTTCTAATATCTATTTTTATTAAAAAGAGTAATTATATGCTGTTTTCTGATTGCTGTGTTTTTAAAGACTTCGAAAACAGTTAATTTAGGGAACATTAACCTGGGTAGCAATAAATTTAAAACATCTGCAGAGTAATCAAGGGGCTGATAATAAATCCACTTATTGCCAAAGTAATAATGCTGCTGGGGGGAGATATGACTTGTCTAATATCAAGCAGGATTAACAGTATTTTTGTAATCTCAGTCCCCAGTTCTTTGTATGCCACAAATGAGAGCCTGTGTCTGTACAGAAGTGAGGGAATGGACATCTGTATTGTTACTTATGAATGCAAATAAGCATCCTGATTTTTCACAAGTGTTAAGCACAAAAATCAGGTCATTTAAGTGCCAAAAGACATGGAGACAAGTGTTTGAGTGGTTTTTGAACAAGAAACCTCATTTGAGATTTAAGGAAAGAAGTCTGAAATCTAAATCCTTGTGCTGATGACATTATGAATACTTTATACTGAACTAAAAACTGTTAATATAGTTCAGGTTTTTGCAGGTTCAGTGTGTAGCATTTTACATGGATATGCTAGTGCTGATGAAATGACTTTCCCTTAACCTCCCTTATAGCATACCCCTTTAATACATCACCATCATAGATTTACGTACTGCCTTGAATGTTTCTGTTGCTTAGAGAACAGATGTAAGGCAGAACAAAGCTAACTTGATAAATTAAGTGTTAAGTTAAAGGTTTTCTGATAGTGATGGAAGCTGTCATCCTTTCTTCATTTTGTTAAAGCTGGTTCTCAACATTGCTGTCTTTTTATTCACTTTAATGTGTCTCCCAGCAACTGAAATTCACTTTCAGGGTAAGGTGTTTGAAGATTTAAGGTCTTACTGATCTGTGCTGTTAATAGTTGAAGCCGAAGGAAAGGGTATTCTTTTAGTTCATAGGCCATATTTTTTCGGTTGGCAGCTTCATAAGTTGCACTCTCTGAGTCTTACAGTCTTGTCTGAATTCATACGATGTTTCTGAAACAGTCTGGTAGAAGGGGGTGTTTTGCTCACCCTTAATTAATCAATCAATCACTAATTGTGATTAAAGTGGACATTTACTGCACTTAGAGGTAAAGTAAACATCGCCATGGGGTTCAGTGTAACTATATTAATGTTTTCTGGAGTCATACTTTCTCACTCCTGCCTTGCTGCTTCGCTCTTTGTCTTAACTTTTCAGGCTTTTTCGTTGTCTTGAAATAAGGCTACTCATCTGATGACTTACTAGCTCCCAGCCAGTAACAGCTTCCTTCTCAGTTTGTACTCACTTCTTCTAACTTGACAGTGATGGAATTGTTCTGACTTTAGGCACAAAAATAGTCTTTGTTTGTTGACTTAAAACTACACGAAATAAAAATACAGCTTTTAAGTCTCTAATTTTTATAGTCCAAGGAAACTGCTCTATGGAGTAGTACTTTTCTGGTAGCAAAATTACTCTGAATTCTTTGGTCCAGGTTGTCCTTTTCTTTCTTCAGTTCCCTTGCTTTTGACACCTGCCAGACAGCTGGAACTGAAGCCTGCTTCTTTAGGAAAGAGCTGTGAATGTGCTGAACAAATAGCAACAATTATGGGGTTGGAAATTGTTGGCTTCCTTGCATAATTCATAAAAGATTCAATTAAATGCTTCTTGAGCTAGAAGCAAATCACTGCTTCCTCTTAACAACAGTCTTGAGGAAAAGTCCGGCCCTTAAGAGTGTGTAGGGCCACCTGCACCTTGAGTATAAATGGCATGGACTGTTGGACCTCTTAGAAAATGGAGGATCTCGGCTAATTACTGTGAGTCTGAGCCCACAGGAGGCTTTTGGGCAAAAACATGGAACCCAACTGTGATAACCAAGGGGCTGATTACATAGCGTACTGTTTGTCTAACGCCTCTTTAAGGTGAAGGTTATACAAAATGTAACACAATCTAAAAGGAAGATGTAGTCCTAAGGCTGCCCTAAGGACATACCTGTCGGTGATTAGATTAAATTTGTCCTTTTGCTTGTGGGTTGTATCACTTGCTTGTGGTGTGATGGCACTTGCATACTAGATACTGTCAAGACAGGTGAAAGAATGGTTTATCCTCTGAAGAACAGTTTTTAAATCAGAAGATAATGATTTTCCAAGTTGCCCTACCTGGGTGGACCTTTATCTTCAATTGTGCAATGGTTTTGTGCCTGAATAGAGATGAATTGATGTTTTATTGTAATTTCATAATAATATTTTGGCCATTTCATAGAATCATAGAACACTTTATGGTGGAAGGGACCTTTGAAGATCACTTAGTCCAACCCCAACTGATCACCTAGTCCAACCCCACTGCTGTGGGCAGGGACACCCTCCACTAGACCAGGTTGCCCAAAGCCCCATCCAACCTGGCCTTGAACACTTCCAGGGAGGGGGCATCCACAGCTTCTCTGGGCAACCTGTTCCAGTGCCTCGCTACCCTGACAGTGAAGAATTTCTTCCTAATACCTAATCTAAAACTGCCTTCTCTTAGTTTAAAACTGTTACCCCTTGTCCTATCACTACAGGCCCTGGTAAAAGGTGTCTCTCCAGCTTTCTTATAAGCCCCCTTTAAGTATTGCAAGGCCACAGTAAGGTCTCCCTGGAGACTACTCTTCTCCAGGCTAAAGAATTTCAAGCAAAGCAGTAATATTTTATAGTATATTGGTATTTAAGAAAATCCAAAATTAGTAAAAAAAAAACCTGGCACTTTATCATAGTTCTTGCTCCCACATGGCTGTATCATTGCCCAACAATAAATAAATATGTGCATTAGCCCTTGAGACCAGGATTTTAAATACCCATGGAGCAGCTGCTAGCGAAACATCTGAGACAGAAGGATGCACAGAAGGCAAAGAGACCCTACCAAATGTTTTAAGACTACCTAGGATGCTTAATGGATGCAATAACCCATTTATTTATGGAATATAATTTTTTATATAAAGTGCATGTTACTTATATCTGTTTTCACATTTTTGAAATACATTTCTTGTTCTTGCCATACTTTCATCCTTGCCAGAATAGAAATTATAAAATCACTGCTATTTTAAGAAATTAATCTGCTGAAGGAAATGGGGTTACTGTTTTACTAATCACTAACAAAATATTAGAAAAAAAATGAAAGAAAAAATTAAGTTTTATGTTTTTCCTTTTCAGAGGTTTCTGTTGATTCCTGAGGTGAATCGAAATTAAATGTACAATTTGGCTGCTGCCTTCAGTGTTTTTGTATGCCAACCAAAATTGTGCCGCAAGTTCCTGAAGAGAGAGGGAGAGAGGGAAGGCTGTCCTGCTGGTAGAAGTCCATTAATTCTGCAGCATTTTAACCTGCCATTCTCATGGCATTATTTAGGAATCTCAAGATGAAACAACGGAGTTTTATAGAGAAGCCACTTTTAAAAGACTGGCTAAAATGTTCTTTTGTTAGCTGACTTTCACCTACGGCTGACCTGACAGAAGTAGTCAGTGTATTACACTACTTTCTTCTACTCTGACATTACTTTTGTAGTACAATTTTTAATTTTAGTCATCATTCCTGTTGTCAATTTGTGCTAACTCCAAAGGTGACTTGGGTGCGTAACCAAGAGCATCTGCAGTGTCTGTGCATCTGCGCATGAGTCACAGCTGGAGCCTGCTTTAGAGTTTTTTAGCTCAGCAACTGATTTCATGGTTTTTGCTTTAAAAGTGGTTTGACAGAGTAGGGTAGCACACCTTACAATAAACAAAAAAACATATGAAAGGATGATTTTTATTTTTTTTAATATCCTCTATTTCCTTTTCCCTCTTGTTCTCTGTTCTTCTAGCAAATGTTGTGCTGAAAAGGTGTTTTTCTTGTTTCCTGTGGGAGTTTATCAGTTCAATTATTATAACTGAGACTTTTCTAGTCAGAGTATTTTGGGGAGAAGAACACTTATTAGTAAAATGCATTATTAAGCTTTGCAGAATTTCCTTCATAGTGTAGTGTAGAATAATCACTGCCCATTTCTTTGTTTTATCTGAAATGAATCTCAGTAAGTGGTGGTCACTGCTTGAAATAACCAGTTCCTATTAGCTGTACGAAATACTTCCATTTTATGTGTGAAAAGGTCATGGGTCCTCCAGTACAAATCAGGTTCCGATGGAAATATGCCTTACAAAGCAATGTAAATATTCAGGGTCTAGCAGTTGAGGAGTTTTCCATAAATTGTCCACAGTGGGGAAAACAGAATATTCTGCTTGTGGAGTCAAGGCCAGAAGTGGTTCATGGAACAGAGAACATGCCCTAATTGTGCCCTGCTTAGCAATTTCTCCTTTAAATTAATGGCTTAAATCAGGTGAATATTTTCTTTCATCCTTTCTTGAAGATGTGCTTGTCTCCAGCCAGTATCTGTGGGTTTGCTTATCATGTTTTCTCCTCTCACAGCTGCCCTTTCTAGCGGCAATCTAGCAGTTATACCCCAAAGCACGTCTTATAAAAAGAAAAATTAATCTTTCGCAGATGTGGTACCTTTCAGTCATTTAGTGTGCTGAACCTCCTGTGTGCGCATGAAACTAAGTCCTGATTAATTTAGGGTATTAATATTGCCCACTTCACCCAGTATAAAGATGAGTGTGTTCAGTGCAGTGGAGAAAAAATTAATTCGCAGTCAGGATTTCTGTATTCAACTAGTGGGGCTACCCACATTTCTTCTCAGCCTAAATGGAAAATGGCATATACTCCCTACAGACCATAGCACTCCTCCTTTCGGTCAGTAATAAACCAACCTGGGTAATACTGACTTTGCACTTATACAGTAAAGTATTTGTTTTACTTTTGTCACCTTGAAACTCTTTTTGGATTTATGTATGTTAGGTCTAGAAACACAATCCAGTTTGATAAACTAAGGTGATGACATTTATGTAGAGAGCAGTGACAGGGTTCTTCGTAGATCATTCACTAAGAGCACAGAGTTTATGCGACTGAACCTTGTGCTGTGAGACAAAACTTTATCCTGTTGTCTGGCTTGCTTGGCTTGGTTTACACAAAGGGCCAGTAATACAAAAAGTCTCAGATCTCTAAAACAGAGCTGAAGAGGAGTTTTTAGATTTAGTTTTGAAGTATTTAGATCTGAGATTATTATTCTTTCCCGCCCACATTTACCAGATTCCAAATTCTGTAGAAACCTTTTCCTCTTTTCCCCCTCCCCTTTTTCTTGCTTTCCCCAAGTTTAAGTGCAGTTTTGCCTCTTCTGTAGCAGCATCCTTGAGAACTCTGATCCAGTTGGTTTGCTCAGACTATGTTGAGCAGAGTAAGTATTGCCTAGAAGAGTATTTTTTTTTTTCAGCTGGACTTCATTACCATCACTTTCTGCAAAGAGAAAGGACAGCAAGAGAGCTAGGGTAGAGGGGCCAATATGGAGGCAGAGCGTGTTAGTTTGTATTTGCACTACAAAACTTACATGACACCAGCAGAAAGCTAATTTTTCTGTTAGTCACTGGAATCAGCAAGTAGGAACTAAGAGGGAGAATAGCTCAAATTAGTGTGAACATTTACTAACAAGTCAAATAAGCAATTAAAGGGTTTCTCAGACTCTTGTTTACCTATGCTTAATAAAGTGTGAGGTAATGAATTACGATAGATTGCTTATTAACAGGCAACAGCTTAGTCAAGGGGATGTGTTGTCATGAACTACCAGAATGAAGTATAGATGTCTATAAAAATGTCAGGTCCAAGCTGAAGCCAAAGCTTAGAGCTTAGTTTATAATCACTTTTGTAATATGCAGTGAATAGTTTTTACAAGTAAATGACATGCCATTCAGTCCTGCTGTAATTAAAGAATGCTAATGAGACATGCCAGGCAGTACTCTGATGGGCAATTATACCAATTCATACAATGACATAAGGCAGGCAGCAGAGTGAATGCAGGGTAGACCTGCAGACTACCAGTAAAAGCTCAGGAGTATGGGAAATGCTGAGCTAATACAACTATGTGAATAAGTAATTGAATTCTGATATCTTTTGATATGCTGATAGACACAGAAAAATGCAAGGTGACTCAGCAAAGGCTCTGGGCGATACTGCACTCAAAAATATTTCTGTTCAACTGGCTAGATGACTGATTCAGCCAGAAACTGGCTTGTAGAAAGCAACAGGGGTACTCTGTAGTGTTTTAGCACTGTCAGACAATCACTTAAAAGCCATTCTATTCACTTTCAACTGCTGGTTGTCTGCTTCTATGTCTATAACATAACATTTTTTCTGCCTGTACCAGACATCAGTAGTTGGTAGATCCCAGTAGATTCTTGTCTTTCTGTCCTGTTCCTACGCATTCAGATGCATTCATATAAGGTACTGATGGGATTTTGCAGACTGTGTGTCTGTAAAATTTCATGTTAGTCTTTGCTTGAATGAGTTTCTCTCAGATCCAGTTCTCCATGGAATATAATTATGGCATGCCTTTGTTCTCATTATCCCAAGGCCATAGGTTTCTGACTTAGTTCTTTGGACATCACCTATACAGAGAGTCAGGCCAAGAAAGTCCTTCTTCAGCCCAAATGTTGTAGCTTTTGACCAGAGCCTTCCTTGCTGAAAGCTGCATTAAAAAGAGCTGGCAAACCATGTTCTGTGTAGGTAGGAGTAGGAGCAGGGAAGGGAAAAATGAAATCACCAAAGATTTAATTCGTACTTTCCACTCAATTTTATTCCCAATCCTCCTCTAAGTTCTTTTATTTATTTCGAGAGGCCAGAAAAATAAAGAGGAAATGATCAGTAATTTTAAATGACATTTTATTGTGAATAATGAATCAATTTAGTTGGTGAACATTTTTATTAAATGAAAGACATAAGGTATTTATATTTGTTACTCTGCTTGGGAAAAATTAAATCTAGGGGAGGTACTTCAGGGAGCACAAGCTACTCTGGGGTACAACTCAAGCTTATCTGCAGATCTCCAGCTTGTTACTGAAAAGTGGAGTACCTGCAACAGAACAGTCTTCTCTGGCTGGAGGCTTGCTGATTCTCTGAAAGGCCATCCCTTATTTAGGCAAGACATCCTCAAATGGCAGAAGTGAAGACAGCAGGATCATCTTGAATAAGGGGAGAGGGTGGTTCCTTGGTATGTGACTTTCTCTGTAGTCTCAGACTTGAAGGCAGCATTTCTTATGCCAGATAGTGACAGTCATGAGAGTTGCGTGGGGCAGAAATAAACACATGCTCAATGTCACTGTTGTGCCTGGTACTCAACACTGTACAGAAATATGGTCAATCTACAGTTTTCTTGAGAGAAGGGGTATAAGCCTGTAGGTATTTTTGCAGTAGATCGATGCCAAAATAGAAGTCCATTTACTTTCAGTCCTAAGAGTATGACAACTGTGAACTTCTTTTCTTAAACTTTGTGAGTCCATTTATGCTTGAGCCCCCTCACGCTTGCTGAAAACCCTTGGCTAGCACATGATGTTGGGATGAAAAGCTGCAAGAACCTAAGATCAAGCTTCAGGCTATCTTCCACTGTGGTCAGAGGGAGTTTTCCCGTGGTCTTCTGTAACTTGCTCCTATTTAGCTGAAGATGTCCCACAGCTATGCAGGAGCATCTGGATGTGTCCGCATTGGATGTGTTGTGCCTGAATCGAAACTACAAACATATACTTTGCAAGGTTCATTTTATGTTGTTGGCCATCTTCTTCTGAAAATCATTTGGTCCCTTGCCTTGCTGATTCCAGCACTAACTTTCCTTTCAACTGTTAGAAACCAAACGATGCCTCAACACTTGGAAACTGTTCCCCTAAATCAAGTGGGAACTTCAGGCACATTCAGAAGCAGAATTTGCAGGAGGTGTAATTCAGAGACAAACCCATTAATGATGAACATAAATTACAGCATGACAGAGGAAAAGAGGTCAAGCATAAGATAATTGAGATACTTCCTTAATCATATCAGAGCATTGACATAACTGGAAGGATACAACAACAACATGGTAGCAGGTTTGATTAGTAGATGTTTGGCCCTTGCAGCCTTTAAAATCCCTTCCAATGTATCTTTAAATTCTGCTTTCTGCATCAACCATTTGTGTTGGATGGTACAATTATTTTCAGGCATCCTCATTACTTGAAAACTTTTTAGCATTTTTCAAGTGTAAATCATCAGAGTAATCCAGGTTATCACATTGTGTCTGTTCTGAAGGATATTTCATTCAAAAGGCTACAGGTACTTGCATTTGGATCTATTTTCCCTTGCACAGCAACAGCAGCATTGTGTGCACTGTATGTTTAGGCTTGTGTATGTCTACCCTGTTGTATTGTGAGTATAGTAGTTTTTAATGTAATGATGTAAAGACTCTTTAAGGCAAGGATCCTCTATATTCTTAAACATCTCTCTTAAGCTTCCAGAATAGCAAAGGCTGAAACTAGATGATCTTTGAGGTCCCTTCCAACCCAAACCATTCTATGATTCTGTGATTTCCAAGGAGGCCATAGGGAGCTGGGCTCTGGCTTTGGTTCAAAAGAAATTACTATTTTTTGTCCCTAGCCTTTCTAGGCTCCTTTTAAAATTTTAACTCCTGACTGTTTTCAGTAAGGACCAGGGTGGGAAATACTGTGAAAAGAGTAAAGTTTTGTTACAGACTTCTGGGACAATTGGGCAATTGGGACTCATTCATATGCTATGTTTAGAAGTGTCATCACCCTTTCCATTTTCTGGTGCTACCAAAGAAACACATGTTGAATATTGATGCAATCAAAGCTTCTTGTGCTGGAGGTGGCCTATTTTTACTATTATAAGTGTGTTTGGCTTGTTAGTGAAACCACTATACTTTCTTTCTCGAGAGAGGCTGGCAATCTTAGGAAGTGGTTTGTAGTTGTCGTCTTTTTTTTCATCACCCTGCACAATTCAAGCTAGTTCACAGTTCAACTTGTTTCTTGGTGTTAATTTTGCACAGATGGGCTATAATCAGAATGCAAGCTTATTGTATGGTTGTATTAACTCTGAGCAGCCTGGTGGTTATGCAGATGTGAATGTTGAACACACTATTTGCCCTTTTTTGGCACTGACCTTTGTCCCTTTGCTAAGAGGTATCACACGTCCAAAAAGACCTTTTATCAGTTTCTTAGCAGAGGAAAAACCAGCAATGCTTAACCTGGGAGTGCCATGATGTACTGTATTTTTTTTTATTCGGCCCCCTCTTTGTCAGCCCATGACCAAGGTCAGATTTCCTCGTAGCAGATTTGCATTAAAGGTTTATGCTGCCTGAGTCCAAGACAGTGGCTGCATTCTCCTAATACATGATAACTTTTTCTTGTTTCCAGGGTTACTCTGACAAAAAACTGTGAGCAATCTAGAGTGCTAGCAGGGGCAGCATACTTTTCCAAGAGTCAAGAGTATAGTCTTGCAAGGTGGTGATGCCCATCCTCACAAAAGTTAGGCACTCTATTATCATTCATACAATTTAATGCCTTTCTTTGCCCTTTTTGTTCCATACAGGATGTGTTTTCTGAGACTAGTTAAATGTCCACATGCAGAGTTTTAGGCACTTATCTGCAGTCCCCCTCTTAAACCCAAATTAATGCTGAGGAGTAGCTACAAGAGTATATTTGCCTCTTAATAGCAGAAAGAGGAAAGGGCCAGGGTGGTGGAGAAAGGATATGCAAACAAAGAGCAGCACCTGGTTCACCTGCCCGCTTTCCCTTTGAGATGACCCACAAATGGAGCAGAAGCATCGCTGAGTCTTGTTCTGTGCTGGTGCAGAAGATGGTGGTCAAAAGCTCACAGTGAGGTGTGAAAACAATAAATACAGGCAGGAAAAGTAGAAATTGGCTTTCCAGCATGGTGTTTCTGCCAGGCTCCTGTGTTTTTGCAGAGAGGGAGGTGGTTTTTGACTGCCCTGTGCCACAGTGAACATTGGTGCTTGGATGAATATATCTGAGTAAATGTAGGAAAAGTGACAGCAACCATACTACTCAGCATAGCCATATATTTTCTCCTGCTTTACTGTGAATCCCAAACTTCTCTTCATGCATTTATTTGGCTGCATCTGATTTTAAAAGGCTGCGATAGAAAACACATTAACTTCAGAGTAAACATGACCTATCTATTAACAAGAGCCTGCAGCAGCAGATCAGCCATATCAGAACAAGTTGGAATATATATTCTTCTGATGTGGTAGCATCATAATGTTTAGCAATTGCTTTGCTTTGCCCTGCCTGTGACTGGGTGTGTTGGGTTTGCATGGCAAGGTTTTGGTAGTGGGGGGGCTACAGGGGTGGCTTCCGTGAGAAGGTGGGAGAAGCTTCCCCTGTGTCTGACAGAGCCAATGCCAGCGAGCTCCAAGGTGCCCCGCCGCTGGCCAAGGCCAAGCCAATCAGCATCTCTGGCATAACATATNCGTTGGAGAAGTTTGTGAAGGACTGTCTCCCGTGAGAGGGACTCCATGCTGGAGCAGGGGAAAGATGAGAGGGGATCCTTCCGCTGAGGATGAAGAAGCGGCAGAAACAACGTGTGATGAACTGACCGTAACCCCCATTCCCTGTCCCCCTGTGCCACTGCGGGGGAGGAGTTTTGAAGCCAGGAGTGAAGTTGAGCCCGGGAAGATGGGAGGGGTGGGGGGAGGTATTTTAAGATTTGATTTTATTTCTCATTCCTCTGTTCTGTTCTGTTTGGTAATAAATCAGATGAATTTCCTCTCTAAGTTCAGTGTGTTTTGCTCGTGACGATAAGTGAGTGATCTCTCCCTGTGCTTATCTCGACCCACAAAGCTTCTCGTTATACTTTTTCTCCCCTGTTTAGTGAACGAGGGGAGTGATAGAGTGGCTCTGGTGGGCACCTGGCCCCCAGCCAGGGTCAACCTACCACACTGGGGCTGCTTATTGCCACGTGATTTTTTTTGGTGACACAAGCCGTTTCATTCTTCCTAGGTGACTTTCCTTGGGCAGGCTGATAAGTCACCCCGTGGGAAACCCCAGTCATCACAAATAAAAGGCAACAATTTCCTTAGAGGAGAAGAAGCAGGACACACTAATCCAGAAAACTGAGATGATTTTCTGAGTTGACAAAGCTCCTTTTTCTCCCTCTCATGCACTCCAGCAGGGAGAAAAGCATGTGTGCAAGTTCTCACTTTTTTATCTGTCTGGCAGGACTTTGCATCATAAACACTGATAAACATTTATTGTGAAAAAAGTAATTTGTTTCTTCCTAAGAAAAGTAAAAATAGAAAAAAGTAAAGCGAGATAAGTGTGAATTTGTTATGATCAATTGTTTCCTCGTGGAAGAAGGAGGCATGTTGGGTGGTTTTGGCGCTGTTTTTTTGTCCAATATCTAATCCCAGTCTAGAAATGAAAATATTCTTCAGATCTGAGCGCTATGAGACTTTTAGTGGTGCAAATAATACTACCTTTAAAGCTTTATATGTTGGTGGAAACTTTAAAGATCATATTATTGCAGTGTACCCTGAGGTTTTCGTCTGACATTTTGTGTAGTTCTGTCAAGGTTGGACCTAGCATAGAACAGCTGCTGAAGGAGTAATGAGTGACTGAGATTGGCTTCTGTAGCATTTTGGTCCATTAAACCCTTTCCACTACTCATTACTGCCCAGGAAATACCTTCTGTTTCAATTAGTACAGCATAATTATATACCGACTGTGGTGGTTGTTTTTCTGCAGCAAGCAGTGGCCCTGCAACATATATTGCAACCCTTGGAACCCTGTCAGGTATAATCAGAATAAACAATACTACCTGCACAAGCTAAAGGCAAATTGCTCTTATTCTCTTGCTGTAGAAAGGCAAAAAGTAGCTCATAACTGCAGGCAAATTTTACATTTTTTATCACAACAGGTGAGCATGTAGGCTGTTCTGTTAATGACAGCATGTCTATGAAGTAAGAGGTGCGATTTAGCGTGCCTGAAGATTTGGCTATAAACAGACTAAAACTTTGTTAGGTGAGGATATAGTACTAAAGCCACACACTGTTTTCAGTGTTTTTCATATAAAAAGTCCTTGCATGCCTCACAGAGGTTGGAATGATTTACCAGGAAATACAAGTGGAAGATGGAGGGTGCATCCAGCTGCATAAGAATGTGAAGAGGTGAAATGTCAAGATGGTGCCTATGGAAATTGTACAGAGTTTATTGGTGCCCCTCCACTTCAAAAGAAGCATCATGGACAGTGCAGAGGAGTTGTGAATTTTTTGTGTGTTCATTACTTCCACATTAAGACTGCTTCATTCACACATGATGAGCTCAGCTGCAGCCTTACAGTGCCAGCAATGAAAGCCATTTTGTCTTATAGACTCTGTATCTCTCAACGGATAGTAAAAATCATGTAGGACAAGTTAGCTGACCTGTGCTTTTGCCTTATTTTCAGAGTATGTCCTCAAGTATACCACACAGAGGTATAAATCACATTGCAAAGGTGTAGTTGAAGCCATCTTCAGGACCTTTGGTGACGATGTAGGAAGCCAATTTTTCAGTGTAAAAAGATTCATATATTAACTGGACTTCAGTCTGAATTTCTGGGTAAGTAAGCTGACAGTGGAATCAGTGAAGCATAATGCAGAAGAAAGCTGTTCTTCCTATTTATCCAGTCCTGAGGGAAGAGCTTATAAGACTTGTTCTGCACTGCCAGGATCTTAACACTGAACAAGTCCTCCTTATTCATCAAAAAGGCGCAGAACGTCCTGTTTCCTTGACAAGGTGTTGTGGTTTAACCCCAGCCGCAACTAAGCCCCATGCAGCTGCTCACTTACTCCCCAAACGTCAGGATGGGGGAGAGAATTGGAAGAGTAAAAGTGAGAAAACTCATGGGTTGAGATAAAGACAGTTTAATAAGTAAAGCAAAATACCTTTTCAGGTATTTTTGCCTATCTAATGGGTAATATTCCCCTCTTTATAAGTTGCATGTGTGTGTTTCTGCCTCAGAGCCGACACGCAACTGCAATTCAGATCTGTCTGAATATCATTGCAAGCAACCTGTCTGGTAGTAGAGGCTAGATTTCAACACAGCACATCTAACTGGTTCTTTGCTTAACATAAATGAAGAGTATTTCTTGTGAGGCACTGCCCGTCTGCCAAGAGATTTCTTTCAAACATTGCAAAAGAGTTCTGAAAGTTTATGACTACTTGCTCAATTCTAGGAATTTTATTGGAAGACGACCATCACAGACAAGGTAAAGTTTTTTGTCTTTGCCTCTTCATATAATACATTTTAATCTCTGAAGTAAAGTGTAATAAAACCTTGTAATTTTTATTTTTTTTTCAAGGTAGAAATGCAGTGTCTGGTTGTACAGTTAATCTGTGGTATTAAAGCATTATAATACATATTCTAGACTTGTGTTAAGGTGTTTTCCAAGTACAATGCTGTAATACTTTAAGTATTCCAAATTATTTTACTATAATCCCTCTTCTCCATAGGCTGAACTCTAAGGGCACTCTTAGCTTTCTATTCATTATAAAAGAGTTAGCTTCATTGCCCAGTGGGCTTGCAATCAGCATGTATGCCAAAAATAATAGACGGAATAGCACAAATAGTACCTAGACAAACCAGCACTGTCCAAGTCTACAGGAACACTGGGGAAATCAAATATGGAAGGTGCTTGTAGGCAGCCTGTCTGGGATGGAGTTCTTATCAGCCCCTGTGGTGCTGTCCTTCACATTTTATGGCTAAGGCAGTGCTGATAACACACCGGTGTTTTGGCTACTGCTGAGCAGTGCTCACACAGCATCAAGGCTGTCTCTCCAAACCACTCTTCCAAAGGGCAGTGGTCTGAGGGTGGGCAAGAATTTGGGAGGGGAAACAGCTGGGACAGCTGACCCCAACTGACCAAAGGGATACCCCATACCATATGATGTCATGCTCAGCAGTAAAAGCTGGGGAAAGGAAGCTGGGGAAAGGAGGAGGAAGGCAGGAGGAGATTTGCGGTTATGATGTTGTCTTCCCAAGCAATCATGCATGCTGAGGCCCTGGTTTCCTGGAAGAGGCTGAACATCTCCTTGCCGATGGGAAACTGAATGAATTCTGCTTTTTGCTTTGCCTGTGCACACGGCTTTTGCTTTCCTTATTAAACTGTCATTATCTTGATCCACAAGTCTTTTCACCTTCCTTATATTTGCTTCCAATTCCATGGTGGAGAGAAGTGCGAGCGGCAAGGTAGGTGTTTGGTTGCTGGCCGGTGCCAACCCACCACAGTACAACAAAGCTGAATTTTAAAGATTACTGACTTTAGACATTATGTTTTAAGGCACCTTACTAGAAATAATATAAAAAGGTCTGATTTTTTAAAGATTACCTGTTCAGCAGTTCTCGAAAATCAGGTCCCTCGCAGCTGGGCATCAGAAGTCTTTCTTAAAATATCCTGCATGTAATAATGAATATATAAAGCCACTCTCATTATTTGAATGCACTGATATTTGAATATCAGTGTGTAGTGCATAGTGAAAGTAACATGGTAGTAAGATGAGCAAGTTCATGGATCTATGATCCTCTTCCTCCTGATGGCAAAATAATAAGTTACAGGGCTGTAGGAAAGATTATTACTTGCGGCTACCTTTGTGTTGTTATATATTTGTGCTCCATCCACTGCATAGCAATACAATGTGATCTTTCACAACTTCTTCACTCATCTTCTCTCAAGTACATGTAATCATTACACTTATCTACTTCATCACAAATACACAGCATAATTTTCTGCCTCCTTGAGACCCAATTAAACACTTGTGTTGATTATTAAAGATTCTGTTTATCACTGCATTGTTTTAAGTTTCAAAATTTGGTGTCTGCACAATTAGTGTAACCAAGTGACAGTGCTGGAGTACAGCATGATTCTGACTCTTCTTTTCGTGCAGGCAATTAACAGTGGATGGGGAAGGTCCTAATTACTGTGGCTGGTCACAATGTACTACCTAATGGGTTGCCTTTGCTAAGTTGGCTCAGTGAAGGGGGTCTTTAGGGAAGAACCTAGATGTTTTTTGGCAATTTGGCGCAGTGCTAGCTTCAGTGGAATAAGCAGTTTTGTAGCAAATTTGTCCTTGATACCACTTTACTCATTGCCCTTCCAGCTTCAGCAAAAGAAATGCAATATTAAGTATTCTTTATTCACTGCTGACTTTGTAAGAAGCAAGTTTTTGGCCAGGCTGGGATCACCTTTTATTTAATGTTGTATTTATTACATGTCCAGAAAGAAGAAAGAAAAAAAAGCAACTAAGAGAAAAAAAGAAGCAGCCATTATTTTTTCTTTCACTTTTAAATATTCATTAGAAAATACTGTGCAAAAAATCATTGAATTGTATAATCTAAAAAGAACATGAGAAAGAAAATCTGTATTACCTCTGCAACATCAGTAAAACAACCTACCATTGAAGAGAATATCTGATTTTACATTTCCATGCTGCGATAATGGCAGCAGCATGTACTCAAGGATATCAAATCCTAGTTCATCAATATGGTTTTGAGTAACTTTCCTCAACAGATGGCCAAGGTGACTTCCAGTAACTTCAGTGGGTAGAATACTGCTGTGGTGACCTTTAATACTGCCAAAGGAAGGGGTAGAGCCAAAGGGGTGAATTTCTGGACAAGGCTTTGCTCACATTATTAAACTGTCATAGCCTGTTCAGTGCAACATCCAGCTCCCATCTGTTTGAATCTGTTCTTTGAAACTTTCACAATTTCCTAATCTGTGGTCAAAACGCCCTTGAAGAGATAAAGTCGTATTAGAAAACAAATTGTTTTGAACTACTTATGGCCAAATTTACCATTATGTGCTTTAAAGATGGGGTAGAGTGCTCCTGTGAGAAAATGGAGGCTGGAATTTTCATTAAAGCTGTGCCCTATTGATATTCTAAGAGCTTCCAATGCTTTCTCTGAAATCAATCAGTATTTCTGTGTGTGAGGATAGGTCACTGTGCCTTCTCTGCCAGTAACAGTTGAACTAGACATTCTACTAAGTCATAGTTTAAGGTAAATGTATTCAGAAGTATGTCTATCTTACATTGCTCATCAAAGTTTTCCTGAAAGTCTTCTAAATTTTTTTACTTGACTTTAATAGTAAAATCCCAACATGACTTTTATGGCTTTAAAATAAAAAAAATTACTTTAATCTTAAATATCATAGTTTATCTCCTTACTGAAAGCAAAGGGCAGAGTTTCATCTAATGGGAAGCTTGGAATTTGCAAAATACTCTTAGTTTATTGATCTTACTACTAAGAAAAAGGCCCACTTATCTTATGGATCAAGCAGAGGACGTTGGCTTCCCAAATGCTATTTGAGAAAGAAATGATTCATAAAGTAAGTTTTTAATTCAGACCAATAAAAGAAAACTGGGGATAGTATTTACATGGCTTGCTTTAGCTTCTCGCCCCTGCCAGAGAAAGGCAAATGGCCCTCTTAGGGATCACGTACCAGCTGAGGTTTCCTGCCTTCTCCTTCTCCACCTCCACTGTCTGAGAGTGGTCTCCTGCACACCGTGATGATCAGTCCTCAACGTGTGTGTCTGCTCCTGACACAGATACGACGCTTCTTACCACCTCACAGATCTGGAGAATAAACTGCTGCTGCACAGAAAACATGATGTATGTGTTTGGAGCCCCCCAGATCACTGCCTGAGAGGAGCAGTGGATGCTGTTGGGTGGGCGTGGCGAGTCTTTCACTGTGACAGGGAAAATGAAATCTGAATTGAGAAGTGTCTGCATAAAAAAATTCCAGCTGAAAACCAAGGCATGCTGCAGATTTGCAGAGGAACTTGTTGTGACCTGAAGTCATGTACTGCCCAAGTCACAAGTTTGTGGGTATGTATTGGAGGATGCTGGGGAGGAAAGCAGTTTTGTTCTTATCAGAAGGGCTCAGTAAACACAGGATTTGAAAACCCAAACCCCGTATCTTTAAGGCTTGTCTGCATTAAAAGATTACTCTGGAAAGAGATAAGGGGTTAATTTATACCACAGTTATGATAGTAGGGCTTATCCCACAGAGGATTTCATTCTGATGTCGCATTCATTAATCAAAGCTTTATAACATAGTAGCTAAGGTATTAAGAACATCAGCAGTAACATTTTCTGTGGCAGACAAAAGTTAATATAGCAGCAAAAAAAGGCTGTTGTCGTTAACTCCAGAACTCTGACTTTCAAAATGAGTGGCAATGTTTGACTGCTTTTTTTTTCCAGACGCATCCCTGTACTCTATCCTAATGGAAGCTTTTTCCTACAGCTTTCCCCTTGCTGCTCTGGACCACAGGGTGTGGACCAACAGGTGTTTATGGCATCAGATTGTATAACGGGCGGTATAGCCTCGTTGTACCTCTGCTCTGCCCAGTTCTTGAGCAGGCACCAAGATGAAAATCCACTCCTGAGTGAGCTTCAATTCCTGCATGTCTCTTACACATTGACCTAATCTCATGTGAATAAATCTAGTGCTACAGGACGACACTGGGGGATATCAAAACCTTTAGCTGCCAGGAAGAAGCACTTGAAAGAAGTATTTGCTCTCCAAGATGGAGATGTAGGTAAGGACACTCACGCTACTGCCGTTGCCCTACTCCTGTGCATCCAAATCTAGTAGCTTCTTTGAAGTCTTCATACTTCCTACTGCAGGAGCTGGAGGTTTTGGTCACCAGGGCATCCTGCACTAGCAAAAGAGCTGGTGGAATTTCCTCCTGCCTGGGTAACATTTCATTGCAAAGGCTGAACTCTGGTCCTTGCACCAAAAGCTGTTTGTCTGAAGTCCATTATCTGTCATATAGACTGTGGCTATACCACTGCTTCAGAACAATATCCGTCCTTTAATCAAAGAAAATTTGCTAGTCTCTTTTAAAGCAAAAACACTAAAACAAGGCTGAAACAAATGAAGGTTGTCCTATGCAAGCCTTTTCAAAGCTGTGCAAGGGAGGCATATGGGGTAGAAAACTTGGAATCAAACCACAGTCATGAATGCATAGATTATTCTTTGTTGTTAATAGTAATATTGGGGTTTTTTTTGCAAACAGCAGATCAAGTGCACTTAGTACTAAAAGAAAAAGTTTATGTGAAAAGGCATTTAGATATAGCAGTTGATTTCAGAGGACAATGCTAGAGCACAGCTTCTCCAAAAAAGCACAAAGATGGTGTATTTTCATCAAGATTTCAGAATCGGGCCTAAAAGAAGCTTTCTGTACTCTTTAACAAGGGCAGAGAGTACCTTGCTGACATAGTTGCTCTGGCTTTTTTCAGGCAGCAAATAGAAATAGGCCGAACAAATAGATAATTTCTCCTTTAAGTGGTTGTGTGAAAGAATCCAAATGCTCAGTTTCACCCAGGGCTTCTTTACAGACAGCAGCTCTTTTGCATTCGTGCAATCAGCTACGTGAAAGTGGTACAACTTCTTCCTGGAGGTGTAGTTGTACTGTTGCAGCCAATTTACAGATGCAAAGAGGCAGCTGTTATACAGAGAAACATCTCTACCCCTTCAAGTATAACAAGGTGTGCCAGGTGAAACTATCCTAGTAAACGTCACACCTCTACCTGACATATCTTTTCTAAACTAGATGAAGAATGTTTAACTGGAATTTGGTCTTCCCGTCATGAGTGTTTGCATTTCCAACCTTGAAGACAGAGCTGTAAAAAGATAATGATGCATCGGTACGGTATCTACAGCTTGGCATTCGTGGTCTTACTCCTGCTCTGCCAGCATCACTCACTGGGTGAGTGATATCCTGTGCCCCGTTATGGGAAGGGAAGCTAGAGCTTGTCTTTTTAACCATTGCATCCTCTCTGACATATTTGCCTTCACAGTTACACTGAACTTGGCATTGCTGTAGGTGAAATAAATATTACATCAGGCTGAATTTGAGCCCCGTAACTATAGCCTTGACCAATGTGTTCAAAGAGATGCCTACCACTTATTGAACAGCTTTGGGAGCCAAGTCCTCACTGGGGCCAGTGGTGTCTCCATTGCAGGCCCCCTCACAAGCAGGGCTTCAACCCCAAGCATCCCTCTTCCCAAGTGAAAAAAATTACTTGTCTGACTATGGGAGTGCTGTCAGAGGCAATCTTTTACTGAAGCTACAACAAAGTGAGCTCACTGGAGCTGAAAAAAGGATCAAACAAGACGAAGCCATGATCTCTGAATAGTAGCGAGTCAGTACGACCCTCCTCTGAGAAAGGAGAAGCTGGTATTTTTGAACTTGTTCCCTGGACAAAGTGTTTTATCATCATTGGATTAGAAACAGCAACAAACCGCAGAGCACTCAACTCTTCTTCCTCTCAAATGAGCATGTGGTCTTTCAGGCAGCTAAAGGCTGTGATTGGGTCTGGGTCAGGAGAGGAGGAATAGGCAGGCATCTCATTCCCTTCATCTACTAATTGGCTCCCTCAGCTAAGTAATTATTTTGAGCTGGCTCACCTCCTTGTTTATTGTGCTGTGCTTCAGTAAATACAAAAAAACATTTGCTATGCATCTGTATTCCTGTTAAGAGATTGAGTTTGTTAGCAGACACACATCAACAAGTAAGGTCAGTCATATTTATTTTATTTATGTGTGATAAACATTTAAGCTAGCAGAACACTTTTGGTTTCTAAAGCTGTGGTTGGGCACGGATTTTCTTTGGCAGCTCTGCTGGCTGCAACAGTCTCTGTCTCCCATTGGTCAATTTTTCCTCCCACTTGTATTGGTCAGATCCATATGTGGATATAAAGACCAGATCCCAAATTTAGCAGAAAAATAAGCATCCTCTTAAGAGGCTATTTTTTTTTTCAACTCAGAACTGCTCCCTGATCCTGTTTGCCATATGGCTTCCAAATGTTCCTGCTGGCATGGCTAGTGTGGAAGCCAGGCTGGGAAGTGACGGAAATACATGGATTTCCATTCATGCCATACTATGTGAATGCTTCTTTCATGGTTTCTTTTTCCAGTGTTTATTTGCAAATGATAATTTTCAGATACTTTGGATAACTTTAGTTATGCAAAAGAAATAGGAAAGATGCAAACTCGCCTCCCAAACCAAACAAAAACCCAAACCCAAAGCTCCCAGTATATTTTCATGACTCTAGGCTAGAAACTATATAGGGCAAGGTTTTCTAAAATGTGTGTGTGGGGTTAGCCTTTAAGTCAATACTTAATGACCCAAACATATGTCCTGAATTTCCAAAGTAATGATCATTCTGCTGTTCATGAAAATCTATTCTGGAATGTACTTTGGAAAAAAAACGCCACAACAATTCAATGATTGCATAGGACAACCTCAAGAAACACAAATAATCAAAAGTTAAGAATAAAATAAAAAATGGGCTGAAAGAATAGGGAAAAATTTAGATAGGGCTAAAGAATTAAGATCTAATGTATTCTGGTTTTATTCACTGTGTGTAGTGGACACATATTCACATGAAAAAAGCACATTATTATTACAATTGCAAGTAGTTGGCACATTAGCCTGCAATATTAAAATTGGCAAAGACCAAATTGTAGGGGATGTAGGAGCTGTGTTTTGACATGGCAGTAAAGTTAAAGTTCTGATCCTCTGTTAGAAATATGGTTGTGATGTAAAGCTCTAATGCAATACAGACTCATTTAGCTGGCTCAAATTTATTTAAACGATTTTGATGGGTTAACTTGATACTCGCATGCTTTATGGCAGTGCTTGAATAGCCTGTCCACCTCTTTCTAACTCTTTGCCAGGTCAGGCATTGATCAACCCAGGGCATAAATTCTATGGTGTGTGCTAAATCCAGCACAAACCTTTAGGATAAAAATATCACTTCCACTGAATCAGGTGTCCTGAACTTTTTCTCACTGTATACTTTAACTGATAGGAGCATGTCTTAGTAAGACATGCCCATTGCCTTCCTCTGGCACTTCACAAGCTCACTATGTTAATCTCAAAACAATATAACAAGACATTAAAAAGAAGCATCTAATCAATTTACCTTCATTTAGGAAGACTCTAATGAAGATAAGGAAATTTCATTAGTTGATTAAATTATTTCTTTTATATTATCAATTCTATAATAATATTAAAATTTTATTTACCTTTGTATTTTAATCAATTGTTGTATTGTTTATAACTGAAAGGTACTGTGATTTGTTCCTGGACTTGTTTAGTCTGCTGAGATGTCGTGGTTTAACCCCAGCTGGCAGCTAAGCCCCACACAGCTGCTTGCTCACTCCCCCCATGGTGGAATGGAGGAGAGACTCAGAAGTGTAAAACTGAGAAAACTCATAGGTTGACATAAAGACAGTTTAATAGGTAAAACAAAAGCTGTGCATGTGAGCAAAGCAAGACAGGGAATTCATTCACCACTTCCCATGGGCAGGCAGGTGTTCAGCCATCTCAAGGAAAGCAGGGCTCCATCACATGTAACAGTTACTTGGGAAGACAAACACCATCACTCCAAACATCTTCCCCTTCCTTCTTCTTCCCCCAGCTTTATATGCCAAGCATGATGTCATATGGTATGGGATAGCCCTTTGGTCAGTTGGGGTCAGCTGAACTAGCTGTGTCCCCACCTACTTCTTGTGCACCCCCAGCCTCCTCACTGGTGGGGTGGTGTGAGAAGCAGCAAAGGCCTTGGCTCTGGGTAAGCACTGCTCAGCAGTAATGAAAACATCCCAGTGTTATCAACACTGTTTCCAGCACAAATCCAACACATAGCCCCATATGAGCTCCTATGCAGAAAATTAACTCTATCCCAGCCTAAAGCAGTACATTCTCCATCCTTTTTCCATACCATTTATGTCATGCTGTACATTGGTACAACAATATCCAATACAACCTCATTAACCACCACCAACCACCCTTCCCATTATTTGATATAATACAGATATCATTCCCTTAGTTTGTGGACCACCCCTGTGAAATGTCTGTAAAATGTCCAGAAATGACCATTGAGTTCATTTAGCCCATGACTTTGGGCTTCCTCTGTTATAGTGGTCACTCAGAATGGGAGAGGTGGTTTGTTGGAGTTAGTGGGCACCAAAGCCACCTCAGATTGGGTGATTTGTAGGGCTTCTCTTCCATTGGTTCAGGTGGTTCCTGCTATAGCAATTCCCATAACATGCAACTCAAACCATGGGTTATTTAAAGATATTTCTATTACAATCTCCAGTCCTGGTCCCATTGGACCAGATCATCACGTTTAACTTTGCAATGAACTTCTGCCCTTGCCCCTTCTCCGGCTTGGACTTATCCACAGACTGCAGTCCCTTAGGGGTGTACCTGCTCCAAGTGGAGCCTTATCTATGAGCCACAGTCTCTCCAGGGGTACACCTGCTGNCACAGTCTCTCCAGGGGCACACCTGCTGCAGCATAGAGTTATCCACAGCCACAGTTGCTTCAGGGTGCACCTGTTCCAGCATGGTCTTCTCTATGGCTCACAATGCCTTCAGAGTTACACCTGCTCCAGTGTGGCCTTACCCACAGCCACAGTCCCTTCAGAAGTAAACCTGCTCCATCATGGGCTTATCCATGGCCACATGTTTTGAAATGTTCCAGCATGACCTCATGCACAGCCATTGATACTTCAAGGTGTATCTGCTGCAACATGGACTTATCCACAGCCATAGATGCTTCAAGGTGTACCTTCTTCAGCATATAAACCTGAAAGAGAAAACTGTGTCTTACTTTAAGTTTTGTTTTCTCATTATTATTATCACCTCCTTAGTAGCAGTTAATTTTAACTCTCAGCATCAGAAACAGTAGTTGTTTGCAAACCTCAAATTAGCCAAACATTCTCAACGAGATAATCGATTTTCTCTAGTTTGCTTCTCACTACGTATTAAGACAAAGTACCAAATGTCCTAGAGCTAAGGCTGAAATCAGGCTGTATTGGGAAGTGTACTTTGTGTTGCCTGGTTTTCAGAAGTTATGGTATCATTGAACCTCATAATGTTGGTAACGCAGTTCAATATTAATTCTGTTACTAAAATTGAGATGTATGCTGACCAAATGCATTTCTTTCTCATTGCTGGAAATTAGGGTTCTTTGTTTTTCGTTCTGTTCTTTGAATAAGTGCCTGTGAACTTGCTCTGCCTGCAAATTTATTCTCTGGACAAAAGTCAGGATACTTGCAATTTCTTTTTGTCCTGAGTCTTCTAATTGATCTGAAACTTTGGATTAACTTGTTTGTCCCCTTCTCTTGAATAAAAAATATTTCCATACATAAAAGCTACTGCTACTATTTTCCCTGAAACCAAAGTTAATTCTTTGCTACTCCTTTGTGTGTTTGTAAGTTGGTTTTCAGACCTTAGTTGTTCTCTGCTGGCTTTCAGGGGATTTTTCATGTGAGTTAGTCATTGACAGAGCAGGACGTATTAACAAAAATATACTTGGTTTTGTGAATCAGAGCCGTGTTCTGTAGCTGCATGACATCACTGACATTAATGGAGTTACACTAATGAGTGCTCTCCTTGCTGTTTAAACTTCTGTAACAATATTGGTGGTGGCTCTATACGTCCACGGAAGAGTACAAGGAGTACAAGCATAGTCACTAGAACTAGGCAGCCATGGTGGTTTTGTGGTATCAAACTGCTGCTCCATCAATGTGTCTTATACGGACGCATGGAACAGGGACTCCTATCATGGTGTTGTTCTGGTGTAAGGTCTACACACTGCATCTTCCCTCCTGACTCCCCAGTGATTTTCTTGAAGAGCACTCAAGCTTTCTGCCTGTCAGCCCTGAAGATTGTGAAGGCTGGCAACTCAAATACAGGTTCACAGGAAAAATTTAGCTTGATTTTTCCTTAAGATTAAAGCTTTATTTTTTCCTCCAAATGTTGAAGTGTCTGCCTTTCATCCCCCAAATGGAAATATTTCAATTCCAGATTTCAGCTAGCTGAATGTTTGAGGTGCATTTTAAGCATTCAGTATCTTCAAAAAGCATGAAGGTCACTTGTTCAAAGATGCAGCTTTTCACCACTTTGAAGGATGTGATGTTTAGCCAGCATTGACTTCCAAGCTGCAATAATTGAGGAGCTCAGAAAGAGGAAGTAAGAAAGATCATAGATGCCAAGCAATTTTTTCTTTTTATTTAGCAGCAATTAGAGATGACATGAAGAAATGTAATTCAATTGAGAAGCCATGGCATAGCCCAGCTCAGCTCTTGCAGAAATTGATTTCCCCATTGATCCTATAGTAACTGATTTCTTGGAGACACAGATCTGCCATCCCTCTTAGCCTAAATGATTAACACATGCACTGACTGGGCTTTCTGGGTTATTTTCAATAGAACCAGAGCTTGCTCTAGTGGCTGCTCTCTCTCTGAAATCATACTGGGTTTCTGTGGTTTTTGTTTTGTTTTTTCTTTTTTTTTT
>VXBL01006458.1:124330-154985 GCA_013400195.1 Aramus guarauna | reverse complement strand
GGGGGGGGGGGAGGAAAGAATTATAGAGGGAAGGAAAGGGGAAGGGAAAAGGGAAGGAAAAGGGGAAGGGGAAGGGAGGAAGGGAGGAAGGGAGGAAGGGAGGAAGGGAAGGACTGCATTTTTTACCAACCTGAGCAGAGAGTGAGGAAAGAACCTGTATATCAGTACAGAGACATTAGAAATAGCACTGAAAACTTCTAATGTGAGGAGTGTTGATATTGCTGTCATAGAATTCTTGAAAATTTCCTGGGTAGTATGTATGTTTACATTTAGTCATCATATATATTGAATCAGAGACATTTGCGCTTGCCTGTATAGGAATTGCATGCACATATTGCTGCATCTGCATTTTGTTTGTATAGCAATGTCTCTTTGTGTGTACAGTGAATTCATGATTGTTTTCACTGTACCTTGTCTTGAGGCTGTCCTTCAGCTTCTTTGGTCTCTTTCCATCCCCATGTTTGGCTAAAATACCAACACCTGACAGCATAGACAGCACAAAAGAGAGACTGAGTTGTCAGGGCACTCTGCTCAAACCAAGCAGCCAACCCAGGATGGGGAGAGCAGCATGAGGAGGATTCATGCTGTGGTCCTGTGTTCATCTGGAGGGAGGGAAGAGGGAAGTGAGCAGCTGTTCAGGGGATGTCTTTAGACCAGAAGTTTATAAAAACCCAGAAATCAGATTTATTTTTTTTTTTCCACTCCTTCTGAGTGGTATGTAGCTCTTTATACTCAAATGGACATGCAGGAAACTCCCAGGGAAGGGTGACCTAAACACAGCGCACTGGGTTTAGAAGGTTTGCTGTTTGCTAGTGGTCAGTAATCTCTTGGTTTTTATCTATTAATGTAAATGCAATGATGTGCTTAGACACCCTGCATAGTGCCTGTTGTACAATTCATATACATTGTGTGTACATGAATTAGTTCACCTTTGTTTCATGAAGAAGATGGAAACTAAACCAAGGAGCTTACAACTTTGATGCAATTTAAGGAAAGGTGGAATTAAGCTGCACGAGAAACTGGAGCTGGACTGTGGATATAGACAGCAGAAAAGCAAAGCCCGAATTTCAGAATGGGTCTGTATCTTGGGAATATGTGAAACTTTACTCTAGGGATGAAGAATGGTGCCTGTGTTTCTGATCAGTCTGGGGAGGTTTAAGATTCAGTGTCTGGGCCATGTGCTAATAACACAGGCAAGAGGAATAGTGGATACGTGGCTGGCCTGTTCAAACTGGCCCTTTAAAAGGCCTTCACCATCAAGGAGAGACCTCTATTTCTTGAGCCAAGGTAGGCTGTCATTGCAGGGCACGACTGTTAAAATTGGAGAGTCCCATGTTGGTCCCAACTGAAAGAAAACTAGTCTCAGGCTTCTTAGATGCCATCAAGAAGAGTGCAAACTAAAATCAGCTGGTTCTTGCTGGTAAGGGATTTTGGAGAACACCTGCGATAGTCCCCACAGCAGAAAGATCTCCTTGTGAATATCTATTGGTAAATGGGTGACTGGAAGGCCCACCTGGCAGCTAATGTGAGCCTAGCACTGGTGTTACAAACTGGGCAATTGAAAAATCTGAATGTGAAGATCAGGCATTATACATCAGCTTTCACTGAATTGCTTGTGATCACTCTAATAAAGTTAAAACATTCAAACATCGAAGTTTCACTGAAGAGCTGAATTGTACGATAAATTAGCAGCATTATGTACAAAAAAATGATTCTCATGCACAAGCATTTTATGAAACAAATTAACAATATGCTCTTAATGTTTGCCCTTACAAGATATTCTTGCAGAAATGAGACATAGAATGTCTTATAAAATGTAATTAAAGTAGCATTTTAATAATTTATTTTTTATAATTATACTAATGGATAAAAAGACATATTAAATCTTCTCTGTAGTCTAGCAAGAAATACTTTCCTTTCTCTTGTTGAAAGTGGTATGAAATAAGAACCTGCTAAGTGTTTTCATTTTTTCTTTTCAATCTGTTTGTCCATTATTGAATTAGCTCTCCTTTCTGTCGGAAAGTTTCTAAGGTCTTTCACTGGTCATCTGCGCTTTGTGGAGCCTGTAGCTGGCACTTCTTTATCATTCACCAGGTCTGTACTGCTGACCCATGCTCTAACAAAATGTTAGGGTGTGATTCATTATAGGAATTGGCTCCCATTAGAAAGCACATAAAAATGATGGTTACTAAACCTCTTATTACCCTTTTGCACTTTAGGGGGCTAATTATGACATCGTCTGGTTTAGGTTATTAGGATATGTCTTTCTAAAATGTCTTTTATACTGTATTGCATCTTTCTCAGCTTTCTATTCTGATGCGACAAGGACCACTGATAGGTGCTGACTGAGAGTGGCTAGAGATTATCCCAAACCACTTGGAAAGACTCCAATGAAGGGGGTAATGGTTAGAAGTGCTATTGTAGTCATACTAAGTATGGCTGATCCTGCCCTTTGGCAGGGCAAGGTTTATGTGGTATTTTGATGTCTTTTTTCAGTCTTGCTTTTCTGTGATTCTTCCTGTGAAAAAAACATTCAAGTGTTGATTTGAAGATTAGGGCCACGGTGTAAAAGAATGTATTTTCCATACCATTGTTTACTGCAAAGACTAATTTTTAGGCTTTCAGCTGTCCCCTGGACAGAGCAGGGGACCGAACAGCAAAGGGTCTACCACCACTTCATCCAGCTTTTTTTATTTAAGGACAGCCTTTTATTTGTGGTCTGGATTAATTGCTTGTCTTTATTAAAGGATAAGTGGGTGGTTATGTTTGGGTGGTAACAGTGGGGACCTTGATGAGAAGTTAGAGGAGGGTTGTTATGTGACTATGTACCCAAATGCAGAGGCAGCCATGATCTTCTCTTTTGCTCTGGATCTCTGGGTTATCTCTTTAGAGCAGAATGCAGTCCGAGAGGATACCCTGTGGCTTTGAAATACTGTGGTAATGACAGCGTAGGAAAGGAGTAGACAGAAGACAGATTTCGTAAATAGGCCAAGAGCATCAATCCAAAGCTACGTTATGAAGGACAACTGTATTTTCATCAAACAGATAAAAATAGCTACAGAAGGACACTGGAATTAAAGTGCTTCAATGCATTAGCACTAGACAAGTGGGGTAGATTTGTATTAGCTTCAGTAAAACTCTTCTCTGAGCCTGTTAAGATTAGCACAAATTAATACCAGAATGCATCTGAGTGTAATAAGCTTTTCTTACAGAAACTTCTTTAGGCCCACGTTGTACTGTTAGCCTCATTTATGCATTCATTGACAAAATCAGTATCTCGCTGTGATGAAGGCGGCACGCAATTCCCTGGTGGTTTTGACATGAGGTAACTTGACCTGCCGGTCAGGGTAGTCACATCCTCTGCTGTCCAGCGGACGTGCTGGGTGAAGGGGAGCTTTGGCGTGATCGCTGGTGGCAGGCAGGGACTGGGTGTTCCTGTCAGCAACGCTGTCACAGCTCCCGCTTGGGTCACTGATGAAGCCTGTGAGGCAGATATGTGGCTGGAGTGGCTTTCTGCTCCCTCACTGCTTCACAACAGAAGGAAATGGCATGGGACTGAAACGGGCCCTGACAGCTCTTTCTCTGTTGTCATCATGTTTTACTGCTTTCTTATATTCACTAATGTCCTTCTGGGGAACTTTTGATCTTTTTGCTTGGGGCCCAAAGCGAACTCTTGAGTTCAGTGAAACAGGGACTTTAAGAAATTAGCATTTTTTCTTCCACCAGGTAAGATGTTACATGAACACAACACCTTGTCCTTGAAGATGCATTTTAGCATCCCTTTTGGCTATATGTAGACCATGGACCCCAGGAGCACTCCCAGGGTCTCCAGATCCAGGCCTCTTGGTGTACGGCCCAGCTGTGTTTGTTTCTACGCTGCAGGGAGACCTGTGCACCCACACCCCAAGCCCCCAGGCCAACCTCCCTTCCTCTTTCCATCTCTGGAAAGAAAATACTGGTTTGGGGACAGGACAGAGGCTTCAGTGTGTTCCTCAGGGCGTCCGCTCTGTATGCAACCCGAGGGATCAGGTCTCGTGCGGGGTCGGTACAGCCCAATAGCTAAGTACCAACACAGGCTTTGTGATACATGGAGTACTGTTTGCTCATACTGTCACTCTAGACATGGTCTTTGTGGCCTTCAAAACCACCGGGCACCACCCTGTCTGTAGAGACAGAGAATTTATTTAACTGAAAAAACAAGGGAGCTGAACACCAACATCATGAAAGACCAGCCTATTCAGTCAGGAGTCCTCCAGCTGGAAAGTGAAGCCACTCTTGGAGGTTTGCTGAGACAATCCAAAGATCTGCTCCCATGCCCCTTTACTTACCCTCCTTTTAACTCACCTGCATGGCTCCACCCACTGCTAATTGGGTGCCCCTTCAGCTTCTTGCTTCTCTAGCTATTGTGATTATAGCTTCTTGCTGCAGCAATATAATGGTAAAACTCTCTATTAAAAAAAAAAAAATAAATCCACAATCATTTCATCCTCTAACATAAACAAACTACATCTATATCACTACCCCAGTTTCCAGGTAGGTAATTTTTTGCAGGTTTTGTAAATAAGGGAGTTTCTTTGTCTAACATAGACACTTGTACCATGATTTATGCCTGCAGTGTCTCATTTGTGGAAGAAGAGTCCAAAGGCTGATTTGTAATTTATATTTGAGAGACCTAGCATTGCTCTAAGGAATAATAGCCAGACAATCCAGTCTGATGTGTGATTTATTTGTTGTAATCAGCTGGTCTACTGAGTCCTACCAGGTACACTGAGAACTTTTGTAAAGGCAGATTAGCCGGGCTGCAAAGAAGTTTATTAAACTGAACATACAGAGGAATTTGTGAATAGGAAGATGAACAGAATTTAAAGAGACAGTGTAATAAACAAAAAGATAAGATACTGGAAGAGAAATAATTGGAAGTGGAAAGAGCACAGCATCTGCACAATTCTTGGTAGATATAGGAACAGTGACAGAAGTAAAATTTTACTTTTAGGTATATGATTTCCGGGGTCCATGGAAAAATCAGATACTATGGAAAAGATAACCAAAAATAACTAAGATAACTAAAGATAACCTAGGAGAACTAAAACATGCTGTACACTAAAGAACAGAAAGAGAATTGCAGATGACCATCCTCTATTCTTTTCTTTTGGGCATAGTGAAGCGCTATGAGCTAGGATTTGGCACGCAGGCGGGTTGGATACGGCAGGGAGTGCTGCTGTTCGCTAGCTGGCATTATCTGCTCAGACCTAGCAGCTGCACTTGAGCATAGTTTGCTACCTTTTTTTGTGATAATCTAAATTCTCTTTCCTGTAGTGGGGAGAAGGGGCATGCAAAGTTCATCTCCAGACTATAACCGCATAATGCCAGAGGAGCCATTTTACTCAAATGAATAAAAACGCTTTTCACTGTCTCCTGTGGTGCAGGGACTATTTGTACATAAGAACATTTCATACCATGGCCCAGGTCTTTTAGTGTCCCTATAGTGAACCTAGCAGTAACAACAGAGGAAGCCTCTGTAGAATATAACAATTGGAAATAGGCATTTAGATGATTTTAACAATAAACTCTACTTGAACACTGAAAACACAAAAATGGCACAGGATTCAGCAATAAAGTTTGTGTTTGCTGGTGGCAATTCTTTAAGAAAAATGCCATAGATTAAAAATAAGCATTTGACGCTGTTAGATACCATAAAAAAACCCCACCCCTCTAACTTGTGAAAAGGTGGTGACTTGAAGAAGCAGAGAATTTTTATCTCAAGCTAACTTCAAATCCAGCATGGTATTTGACAGGCTGGTTAATGGCTAACATAAAGGGCATTCGGTAGTGTCAGGAAGATGTGTGCTTTGCATTCCTCAGTCTGTGTGCAGAAGCAGCGCTCATTTGCTAAAGAAAAGACTCGCACTGATTTTGCCACCTTTTGGGTAAGGCCCAGAATGAGCATCGGCTGCCTGACTGCTAGACCCAGAGGGACTTCAGCCTTTGCAATACTGAGCACGGAGTTTACCAGCTCTTAAGACGCTGTGAAACCTGGGGGAATTCACATCCATCTCGGGAAGCCCTGGCTCCCGGCACGATGCACGGTGTACTCCTTCCACATACGCATCGAAATCTCTACTCTAGCAAGGGGACCGCAACACGACTGTTTATTTGTTCTATTTTTTCACACAAATTACTTGAGTTAAACCTTCTGCTAGTGGTGTGATGGAATTGACTGTACGTTCTCTGAGTTTTGTAAGTGTGGTTCTTATTCTTGCAAAATTATAACTGCGAATATAAGACAAATGCTTGTAACAGTAATAAGCCTCCCACTTCGAGAACAGTCTTCTGCTCTCACCTCTTTTGGACCACTATTGCAGTATGAACTTATTATCAGTGAGTACTAGTGACAACAGAGAAAACAAAAAACAAATGTTTTTGGAAAGGAGCATGGCTAGTGCAATTTCTCTCTTAATATGGTAAAAAGCTCATCACAAATTTTAGATCAGAATCACTGTTTACTTAGAAAGACAAGAGAAGACCACTAGATGGTGGTAAAAACCCAAGCCTTTGCTTAAAAAAAAAATAAATTCTGAAAAGAGAAGTTCAGAGGGGCAAAGAAGGGGAGGAGGAGCCACAGTTTGAGTACTGAAGTCATTATTGCTTGGAGTCTATAAAAAGGCAGTTGCACAGTAAGTAATTTATACGTGGTCAGCCTTGACTCTATGGATTTACTCATTCCTTTTCCTCTACTTTTGTTATCTATTCCCACCAAGGAGTCCCCAGCCCCAGATGTTGGGTGAGGACGGGGGCTGAAACTTCTGCTCTCTGGAGGAAAGATTGCAGGCTATGAAGAGGAAGAGCAGCTGAAGGAGCAGCTCTGGTGAACAGGTACAGTTAATTCTTGATTGCAAACAAAAGGTCATTTTTAAAAACTGAAAATTATTTAGATTTATATGCTTTGAATTTTAAATGCAACAGGACACTGACAATCATCTTTAAGTTTTCCCCTTATTGAGAATCCGATGGCTTAAAATGTGCCCTGAATATTGTCATTACCAAAAGAGCATTGAATAAAATATGATCTGGAATAGAAAACTTATTTTTACAACAGAATTCCACCCATACTGATTCTGTAACCTTAGTGTATCCCAAAATGTATGAATTTGCCTTGGTTAGGTGCTTAATACTATGCTCTTAAGTAAGCATGTTAATATTGCACAGATAAGCTGTTTATAACACAGTTCATATGAACATAAGAAGTACAAAGGTCAGGAAAGCATTTAAATCTTTTACTGAAACCTTTTACTTAATTGTGGCAATAATTCAAACTTCTATATGTTGTATTCAAGTGAGCAGGTTCTGCTGAACCTAAGACTATATTCTGTGACACTTCTGGGGTGCGAGATTTGAGACTTTGAAAATTGTTTGTTGATTGGTGTTCAGCAGAATTTCCAGGACATTGTGCTCACTTCTGGGGGACCGAATAGAATAAATAAAACTATGAATGAAGAGTACATGAATCTCTTCATTACTTTGTGGTTTTAGTTTCCCAGTAAGGATGAGCAGAAAAACTCTGAGCCAATCGGAAGTTAATTTAGAATCAGTTAAGGAATATGGTGTGGAAGAGGCAGGATGTGTACAAGCCAAATTAAATAGAAATGGGTGATATTTGTTTTGTCAACTTCTGCCTGTTCTCGTCATGCTTTATTTTTTTTGGCAGGGTCTTTTGCCTTTTGGAAAATGCATTTACCGCACTCCTTGGCAAGTCCCTCAGAAAGAACAGAACGTGTTTGCTTCCAGAGATGAACACATCCTCTCAACTGTATGTTTCTGAACTAAACCTGAGTGCCTTTGGCAGCAACTTTACTGAGCCTACTGTCAAGAGCAAGTCATCACCATGTGAGCAAGTGGTCATTGCAGCTGAGGTGTTCCTAACTCTGGGCATTATAAGCCTCCTTGAAAATATCTTAGTTATATGTGCAATAGTTAAGAACAAGAATTTGCATTCACCCATGTATTTTTTTGTTTGCAGTTTAGCAGTGGCGGACATGCTGGTTAGTGTGTCTAATGCTTGGGAGACCATAACAATATACTTAATAAACAATAGACACATAATTATGGAAGATGCCTTTGTCCGTCATATAGACAATGTCTTTGATTCAATGATCTGCATATCTGTGGTGGCTTCCATGTGCAGTTTGCTGGCTATAGCAGTAGACAGGTATATCACTATCTTCTATGCCCTGCGTTATCACAACATCATGACAGTGAAAAGATCAGGGCTTATTATTGCATGCATCTGGACCTTTTGCACAGGCTGTGGTATTATCTTCATTCTTTATTATGAATCAACTTATGTGATTATTTGTCTCATCACTATGTTTTTTACTATGTTGTTCCTCATGGTCTCGCTGTACATCCATATGTTCCTCCTCGCTCGTACTCACGTGAAGAAAATAGCTGCTTTGCCTGGGTACAACTCTGTCCGTCAAAGAACCAGCATGAAAGGAGCCATCACTCTGACTATGCTTCTTGGCATCTTCATTGTCTGCTGGGCTCCATTCTTCCTTCATCTCATCCTGATGATCTCCTGCCCTCAAAACCTCTACTGTGTTTGCTTCATGTCTCACTTCAACATGTACCTCATTCTCATTATGTGCAACTCAGTGATTGATCCCTTGATCTATGCCTTTCGTAGCCAAGAAATGAGGAAGACCTTCAAAGAGATAATTTGTTGCTATAGTCTGAGAATGGTCTGTGGGTTATCAAACAAGTATTAAGAAAAAAACCAAGCCAGGGAAGAAAATTGAAATGCAACATCTTGCTGCATCTTGTAATTCTGCTTAAATGCCTGTGGAACATCTTTCTTCATTCAGCCATCATGATTTTGGCAGCAATCAGAAACCATTTTTTAATACGTGATTTTACCTTTCTTTCCATTCATACATATCTCTCACGCTGGTGGTAGGAGCTACTCTGTACATCTGTGTTATGGGGAGAAAGAATATTTGGAATCTCATTTACCTTACTGAAGACTGGATCTTCTAAGAGGATTATGCAGGGAAAGCCTTATTTTCCTTTCTGCTAAATGCAATGAGTGTGACCTGCCATGCAAGTGAGCCCATCAGCCTCTCAGTGTGTGTTTCGCTTGATATTCTTTGCCTCTCTAGATCCAGCATGGCTTATTTTGATGCCTAGAATTAACAGCTTTTTGCTATTTCCTTCTGAAGACATAAAGTAAGAGGAGTAGCTCCAATTATCAGGGTTCACATACCTTGCTCAATAGTCGTGACCAATATATATGCGCATATAAGCAGTCTTGTATTCCAGTCTTAACTGTTACTGTCATAAAACATGTATTACATAAAAGGACAGTGTTACCATGAGATTTTCCATGCTGGATACAGTACCTTGTCATATCTGACTACATGTGTTCTTATCACTGTGGGATAAGATGTGCCATAGGTGGATTTTAAGGCTGAATATGAAGACGGAGCTGATTCTAGCTGGACTGTTTTCTTTATTCATCAGCACTAGGGAAGTAAAGGGTACATGGCCTCTAGATAGTCATGTAATATTTTGTGGAGAGAAAGAATGGGAGAGTTGCAGCCTTTACATAGACATTCGGAAAGTGTTTCAGCTAGGAGTGAGTAGCTTTTGTTACAGGATGAAACTGTACTGTAGATTGCATCTTTCAAGCTGGAAGAGACAAAAGTTTGATGATCAGAAGGCATAGCAAGCAATGGCAAAACAAGGATTTCAAAATCTCAGGCACATGTAGCTATAACAGAGTCCTGACTTTTGCTCCCAAAATAATTTTTCTCTTTGTTGAGAGGATTCAAAGGTGAAACCCTCATGCCCTTTGTGTGAGTAATTTGCATCCAGTCATGCTCTTATAAACATGCTGTTCTGCAACAGCTGTGTAATGTGAAAAATATTGGATTTATCACAGATGAAGGAAGTGCAACTGTGGCATTGATTTCTTGATGCCAATGCATGGAACATATCTTGCACTGAGACATAAGCTATGAAAATATTTCAAGCAGCAGTACCCTACTGACCAAATATCAGAAAATAGCTTGGAAAAATGAATTATTTCTTCCAAAAAGCTGAAAGAACAACCCTTGTTATACCTGGTTTAGGGATGCTCTAAAACTGTTGTTGTCAATAGAAAGACTGATTGATTCAATGGGCCTTAGGTTATACCTTCAAGGTGGAAGTTCTGAGCAGGAACTGATTAGGAAATTTTTTTTACCATAAGGGTGGTCAAATGTGGGAATAGATGCCCAGTGGTTGTGCAATTTCCATCCTTGGAGATATTCAGAACTTGACTGGACACAGCCCTGAACAATCTGGTCTAAGTTGAAAGCTGACTCTAACTTTAAAGTTGGCCCTGCTGTCAATGATTAGGAACAGATGACCTCCACAGTTCCCTTCCAACCCAAGTTATTCTGTGATGAAACAGTTTGCATATTATGATAAAAGTATCATTCCCCCCCCCCCCAATTTAATCTCTCGTGTAAGAAGAATTGTAAAAGATTCTTCTCCACACATTTAAAAAGACAGCATACTTTGTGTCTGTTTGCTTTGGAGGTCTCTGGCAGGATAAGTCAGGTGAATCTTTAGCACCGGAGTTACACCTTTTTGTCTGCTGCACCTTAAAATATATATTGCCTCCAGCTCACACATATCTCCCTCTGACAAGAGTGGGAATGTTATTCTCAGTGGAGACACCTTAATATGTTGACTGTAAATGTAATGGCTATATCAGTGCAGTAGGTGCTGGAATCTTCCTTCAGCTATACCTGAAAACAGGATTTCAGAGCTATGTTTGTAGTCGGTAGTGAGAATCTTGTCTCGTTTCAGTCCACCTCTTAACCCTATCCATAAGTGGCACCTAAGAGTGGGGTCTTGCTATTATGAATGTAAATACTGAAAGGAGACATTTCAATTGCATAGTGAAAGGCACCAGCTGATGTAAATAAATCATTAAATCTTCACTGGGTATTGCAAATAAGACAGTCTTGTATATAATTGTAAATCAACAAAGAGGAAGCCAAAACTGTAACAGCTTTGGGTATTTTCTTGAATTGTACATTACTTTTTTGTTGGAAGTTTATTTGATGTATAAACACAGACATACGAAGAAACTATTAAACTGGATTGTTGGAAAACCCACTATTACCGGTTATTCATTGTAACGTGTCCACTAACCTTGTAGACTATTCACGGAGGAAATACTGCTTTACAGGCTTTCACTTCTCTGTTTAAACAGATGCCTTACTAAGAAACACATTCTGAAAGAGAGTTACAGACTAATACAATAAATTAATTCATATGATATGTTCCTCTAGGTATCACCATCACATCCTCATTATAACCTTTACAGGCGGGGAGCTAAAACAGCTTAAGGAGGAAATGAAACTATTTTCAAGAACAGGCTAGAACAGTTCCTGAAAACAAAGCCTATTTACACTGTAGGAATGCACGCAAAATACAAGTCTCTGGGAGCATATGACATGTTTTAATCTATTTCTTTCTCCTATTTAGCTGCAGAATAACAGCAACATTTAACATGCTTTCACTTCCACCAGAGCTTGGAAAATACTAAGTATTCTGATAGACTGGGATAAGCAAACATTGTGTAAGTATGACATTTGCTGTCAAAGGACACTCATTAAAAATTAGCTGTGAGGCTGTTGTGGCACCATGTCCCCGCAGTTAGTGATACTACTCTTTCTTACACTGCCAGTCATTTATGTTTTGATATCAGTCATTGGAAATGAGCTCAAATCACACTATTTCTGTCCCAGAACTCCAAAACCAACTTCTATTGCCTGCTGCTGCTTTGGTGACTGAACACTTCACTGCTTCTAACTTGTGTGTTGCTGTTTTAAACTTTTTAATATGAAATTATTCTGAACTCATTCATATTGCAGGTGGGGTCAACTTCTATAAACTCATCTGCATTTTAAGTAGATTAGTAGGAGCAAGGAGAATATTAAAAAACCCCAAAACACCAACAACCCAACATTCTAGCTGCACCAGAGCTTCATCTAGTGAAGCAGAAGACCAGATTCTTTAGTCTATAATAATGCAAAGGGTGGTTGATGGTAGGCAAGTTGCTCTGTCTTACACTGAAGTACTTCATACGTTGCTCTAAGTTTTGCTTGCTTTAGTAGATTGAAGTAGAAGGTTGGCTTTTGCAAATGATGGCATTGCCTGGATAATCCCGTACACATTATGGGCTATTATATACCCACATTATGGGTTATTATGTGCTCCTATACTAGCATTAGGAATATCTGAATCTTTTCTCCAGGTCAAGGCCACAATAAGGTACCTGGAAATACTAGTTTTCCAGAAGCCTTAGTGTCTCCTGTAACACAAAACAGTCATAACTGAATAGAGCAAAGGGGTTGTTTATGATCCTGGGCTTTATGATCCTGCTTCCCAAATGGGCACAAGTCTGTCACAAAGGGCTCTAACTACTGAGTACTGCTGCCTCTGGGTCTGGGCTGGGAGGGATGGTTGCTTTCACCTCTATGACCTACAGGCCTGAACCCTCCGTGCAACCAATGTCCAACTCCCTTTTGAGAGTGGGTTGCACATTCCCGCTGCGTAAGCTTTTCTCTTAGAAAACCTTTTCTGCATGGCTCTCTGGAGACTTTAGTTGTGTTTTTTTCAGGAATCCTGTGCAAAATAAGTGCAAAACCCACAGGAATTTACTGCACATGCAAACTTTAAGAGGGCAGAAAAGGTTTATACATCTGTTGGAAAGCAACCAACTCCCTCACACCATGTGCTTTCTGAAATCTCAAAGGACTCCGTTGGGGATTCTCATGCCTCTCTTGCACTAAATCCCTCTTCTGTTGCTGGTTAGCTTCTTGCACAGAAGACCAGGTCGTGGTGACCACTGCTGTGGTCAGGGATTACAATGGATGCTCCCAGTCTTCACCTGTGTTGGTTTGCATGCACAGTGCCCTTCCTGTTAGGCAGGGTGGGTGAATAAGATATGGGAACGTGGATGTGGAAATGGGGATCCCCACATCAGGGACAGAGAGTCACACAGGCTGCAGTGGAGCTGCCTGCATAAGTCTCTGTGCTAGGTTATGTCCAGGTGAGATGCTCTCCCTCCTTTTCTGATTTTATCATGTATTACAACCTGAGCTGTGTGCATCTTGGATCCTGCTTGTTCTCCATACAGGACAGAAAAGGAGAATCTGAGGTATGTATATGTGTGTATATACTTACATACATGCCTACATATGTATTAGGTCTTACTCCCAAATACAGTGTACAATCACAAATGACATCAACAACTGAAATGTGAGGATGTATAGTTTCTTTTTCTCTAATCTTTCCGCTCTTTGTCACCCAGTTATTTGTTACACAGCTTTCCAATTTGCAGGTTGTTTCTCGCATATTTTCTCCACCTGTGAACAAACTAGCAACAGTCTAAATCTGAAGTAGAAGAAAATAACCTCAAGCACTTTTTGCCTCTTGAGTTTCTGAACATTATAGTGAATCTGTGTAACAGAACAAAGAGTTGCCCTAGCACCTGTCACATTAAAGATCTAGGAAAATTTAAATTTTTATGGTCCTTAAGCACTATCCCTAGAACAGTTTCTTCTTGGGCTGCTTGCCTAAAAAGCCCTAAGAACACGTAACTGAGTGCTGCACTGAGCACTGAGAGTGAAGAGTCTCCATCAAAATAAAGAGTAGCTTTTTAGGGGAATTATACAAAGTCTGGACATGTGCATTGTAATCCTCTGGAATGTCCTTACAGCTTCCAGCAAGCTATGATTTAGGGACTTCTTGGGCAGGAGGTTATATTTACACCTTTGTGACTGATAGCTCTCAATGAATGCTTCTTACAAGAATTTATCTAATCACTTTTGGATCTCTTTATACTCATCTGCAACATCTTGTGATAGTAAGTTTCATAGCTTAGATATGTTGTGTGGAAGAATGATTTTTTTTTTTTCTCTTATACAACATCCGCTTGGAAGTTTTCTTCCTTATCTTGTAAAGAGTCCTTATGTTGTAAAGAAGAGAAATAACTGGTCCCCATTCACTTTCCCTGTGCCATTCATTATCCTATTCCCAGCCAAGGATCCTAACCTATTTAATCTGTACTGGTATTTTCATGCCTTGTTGTCCTCATGTTGTTTTCCTAGTTCTACTATATTCTTTCTGACTCAGGGGGACCAGATAAGCACATGATAATCCAGATATAGGTAAAAACTAAATTTCCACATTGCCAGATGCTGCTGCATGTTTTGTTCCCTATTCTTTCCTTATCAGTATGTAACAATATACTTTCATTTAGTACAGCATGCTCCATAATTTGGAAAATTTCAAGATCTCTAAAAGAACTCCCTCTCTGCAAATGCTCATAGGAACACATACTCTCTGTTCTCTAAATAGGCTTACATTTTCAGTGATGAGGGCTTTGGTCATACATCAGCATGCAAAATATATGCCGAAACTGCAGTGCTTAGGAGCGCTTCTGTGTTTCCAGGTCCAAGTACATGCCTTGGCTGTATCCCAGCTCTTTAGCAGAACTCATCTGATGGACACAGCTTCCATCTCCCTATCTCTGATGGGAATGAAGCCTGGCCAGAGAGGCTGTAAAATGGCCCAGCCATGCTCTGGATGGCTGATGATAAGGGACCCCAAGTTCAGACACAAACTTCTCCTGGAAGCCCATCATTTCTTTGAGAAGGGTGGTAGGAATGTAATTTGTGCAGCTACCTCCAGATGGTGATTCGTCACTCCTCTCCTTTCAATTAGGTTGGTTTTACACCTGATTAAAGCAAGACGAGAATTGGAACTATAAGCTTTGTATGCTGGCTCCAGGTGATTTTCAAAGGCACCAAATGAACTTTTTTGATGTCCTGTTGCATAAATGACCTAATTAACATCAACAAAACATAAACCCACAAAGAAAATGGGATTAATTTTCTCTCTAGTTTGCCAGTTTGTAATAGGACACAGTTACTTTTGTCAAGCAGTAAGTGGTGTTGCCAGTATATTAACCTTTTCATTGGATTTTCTATCTTGCACAGAAACTTTGTGCCAACTTCACCTACCCTGAAAAAATCACCCTAGGAGTACCTATCATCTTTGTATTACAACTTTTGCTTTTCACAGCTGTGCTCTGAACTGCTTTCTGGAAAGCTTTGCATGGGTTTTGAGTCAGGACCTCAATCCTGGAATTTCTGTATCCCAGCAGTTCATAGTGCTGGGATAGCCTTACAGAGACCTTACTATTATTTCTGCTTCACAAGTTCCTTGCACTTTTTAAAGTCAGGGGAATCTGTCCAGGATGTTCTTCCTTTCAAAGGGTATCAGGAAATACTCCTAGACTTTCACTTTGTTTTAAATCTATAGCAACATGATTATTAGTAGTGTCAATATTCATCACAGCTCAGAGAGACATCACTGAAACTAAAAGTAGCTCTTTCCCAAAAGTTTTTCCCAGAGGACACAAAGAGCCCTGGCTATAACAAGGAGAGGATATTCCTGATCTCTGCTCATATAGTGGTATGAGTGGTGGAGCTTGAGGAAGCAAGAATTTTAAATCTGTGTTAAGTTCATGCTTCACTCGTACAGAGGATGAAGATGAATTGCCTTTTCCTGCTGTGAGGACTGCGTTGTATTAAAAAATGTCCTGGTAGACAAACTTGTGCCAAATTCAGTTTTAGAGGAAGAGCCAGTGAGTGCTGGAAACTTGACTGAAAGTCTGTGTAAGACCCTCACCAGGTATTACTGAATCCCATCCCACTGAAGTGTCTTGTAAGATGTCTTCTCCCCACAAAGATATATAGTAGTAATTTAGGATGTGGTAAGTCTCTAGCTCCTTCCTCCTTATAAAGGAAAATAACTATTTTAAATAGTGGAAAATCAGTGTGTCGGCAAATACATTTATTTCTAGTGTTCCTCAGACTGAGAATCTGCCAGCTGCCCACAGAAGCCCCAGGACCCAGTGCTCTGAATGGGGGTCTCTGCAAAGTCAGCTCACAAGGAACCTCCTTAACTCACTTGGAAAAGGTAAGTTAAACCTTCAGCTTCTCCTGAGCTTAAGTGCCCTGCTTGGTAATCACAGTTTATAAAGCAGGTGCTTAAAAAGCCCTTCTTTCAAATGGCAGAGGAAAGAGATGAATCACTTGAATTTCAGGCGCAGTTCTAATGACAGTTCATGTCCCTGCATAAAGTGCATAAAAAATGAAGAAGTAGGAGGTAAGTCCTTGGATGAAGTCCAGGTCTTTCATCTCACAGTGAGCTGCTAAATATTCAGGTTTTCACTATGAAAAGGGACATTGGCATGGCCACCTCTGAATTTGGAGGTGGATTTTTGAAGGAAAATTGCGAAAAAAAATATAATATTTAGCGTGTAGCCTGCTGTTTTAGTTACACTCTGGGAAAATCTGACAGTCCCTCTGGCGAAACAAGCAGAGAAACATCTTTTCGGTTAATTTTGACTGGTCTTATTTTTAAGGTAGGATCTGCTGACTGTAGTTGTCAGTGCCTCTGCTGCCCAAAGCAGAAGTGCTCAGCTTCACAAGGTGCAAGGACTTCAGGTGCAACAAGTGATAGCTGGATTTCAGCTCCCAGCTCCTTCTGCTCCTTGGTTTTGTTGGCCACCGGCGCTCCAGTCATGTGCGATTAATAACTGAACTTAGTCGTGGCATTTTAAGCAATACACTGGAACTGTATTGAGAGTGGGGGATATTGAAAACATGTCCAGCTTAATTAGAGGGGAATGGAAAAAAGGAAAGCCACCCTAGAGCTACCTCATGGGAGACAGCCTTGGCATACAGACAAGCGGGGGATCAAAGGCCTGTTGCACAATGTAATGAGTAAATAGACGACAAGTACAACATTAGCTCTGCTGGACCTTTAGAGGGGAAAGCAGACGATACAAGGAACACTGTGTGTATTTCAGATGACCTTTCATTGAAAATGTCAGTCAGAAGATTGTACTGAATTTGTTAAGAGGGTAATAAATAACTGGAGTGAATAATGAAAGGTTTAATGGTCAGGGAAGAACCAGAGCGAAGATCCAGGGAGGCTGGACACCTGGAATTATACATACTTTAAAACTTTGCTGAATTAATACTTGCCAGAAAAGTACCAGCCTTCCTAGTGCTGTGAAAAAAACCATCCAATGATAAGAATATGGCTAATAATAATGAAGGAAATCTGTGGCGAACTAACAGAGTTGATAGAGGAAAGGCCCTGGGGAGGCTGCTCCCAGACCTCTCCCTAGGTCACCACTGCCTGCAGCAGGTTCCCCCCACCCGCACTCCAGCCCTGGGAGCGGGGTGTCTGCGGGGCCCCGACAGTCATGCACTTTGGAAGAGATATAATAAGCCTTCTCCACAGAGAAACAGGGAGGTATTTAACCATCTCCAAATTGATTTTTGTTTTGTTTTGTTCTGCAGTTTACCTTTCTATGATATTTTTGATCTTTCAGCTTGACTGGGTAAAATGACTTCTGAACAGAGCTAATTAAGCAGATACTTAGAATTCAGTAGCATCTCCCTTCTGAGAGTCTCAAAGTATTTTGCAAACACTAATGAATGAAATCTCGAACCATTGCTGCAAGATTGCTTGCAGAAGCATAGCATCACCCTGAGGGTGAAGGTAGAGAGCTAAAGGTGAGTTATTTTTGAAAGTAGAGCTCCGAAATACTGATTTCAACCCTTTGTGGTTAAGCAGCACTTCTCTGAAGTCATCACGCAATCTGAAGAACTGGACTTTGAGACACCAAAAAGGCATCCATGGTGTAACACGGAGTGGTAGGATACTCCCAAGCTTAGTTTCCTCCTGTACCAGATCTGAGAAAAAGGGTAATGGTGTGTGCTGTGGTGCCAGCTGTGACTCTGGAGTCCCCATTGGGCTGCAGGGGCAGGCAGGGCATTTCCTGCTCTCAAAAAGTGGATTTCCAGCCCTGACTCTTCCTCCTCTCCCCTGGAGCCCAGACACAGTGAGAGCACAGGAGGAAGTATTCAGATACCAGCGCAGGCTTTGCTGATGAGGTTGCTCCCTCAGGGGATAAAGACAGTTGGGTATATTCCTTTTTTTTCCTCCCCTAGTTTCTGGGCTGTGGCTGGTGGCCTGTGAGTAGCGTCTCTGTAACAGGCCCAGAATTTCTTTGCAATGTGAAAAACTCTGAAGCAGCAGCTATGATCATTGCAGGGAATGCAGCTTGAATAAGTAAATACATACATTGCTAAAACATAGATTAAGGATAGGGAGTGGGACACTGTGACTTGCAGAATGTGAAAGTGTCTGGAGGGTTTTTCAAACTGTTTGAGAGCACTTTACACACTAATAAGCCCTCCTAATGCATCCTTAGTCCTCTGAAATACTTGTACTGCTTAGGATTGTCCTCTGATAACAAACCAAATACAACCCATTTGCTTTATTAATTAACTGAAACAGTCACAGTCAATACGATTTCAAGGCTTAAAGGTGTCATATTAATTGCTACTGATTTGGATGTTAGCAACAGACTTAGCTGATAGGTAAGGTAAGGTTTTATTAGACTGGCATTGCTTTTCTAATAAGCAGGCCACAGGGGAAGCACGCTTTAAAAGTTTTGCTTGATGGGTTTCTGCATTTTCCTATGGATGTTTTAATTTAACTGTACTTTCAATATAATATCTACTTTCATTTAAAATACTTCTCAGACTGGGAAACTTTGTAAGGCAGAGGCAGGATATTGCTAGTACAACAATATAGCAAAGTGCCTCTAGATTGAAGTGACCAATGTAATTCAACTTGACAAACCATTGATTTTTAAAAGTAATAATTTTGCCACTGGAATTCCTACCAGGTACTCTGATAACTCTTTCAGTTTTGGCCTGTAGTGTGAGGCTCAGAAGTTCCACAGTGTTGGAGAGGGTCTAGAGGAGGACCACAAAGCTGATCAGAGGGCTGGAGCACCTCTCCTATGAGGACAGGCTGAGAGAGTTGGGGTTGTTCAGCCTGGAGAAGAGAAGGCTCCAGGGAGATCTAATTGCAGCCTTCCAGTACCTGAATGGGCCTACAGGAAAGCTGGAGAGGGACTGTTTACAAGGGCATGTAATGAGACAACAAGGGGTAATGGCCTTAAGCTGAAGGAGGATAGATTTAGATTAGATATTAGGAAGAAATTCTTCACTGTGAGGGTGGTGAGGCACTGGAACAGGTTGCCCAGAGAAGCTGTGGATGCCCCCTCCCTGGAAGTGTTCAAGGCCAGGTTGGATGGGGCTTTGGGCAACCTGGTCTAGTGGAGGGTGTCCCTGCCCATGGCAGGGGGGTTGGAACTAGATGGTCTTTGAGGTCCTTTCCAACCCAAAACGTTCTATGATTCTATGATTCTATGATTCTATGATTCTATGATTCTATGATTCTATGATTCCAGAGGGAAGCATGCTCACACCCTAGCTCAAGGGTTTACAAATGAAGCTGGTAGTCTAAAAATTTTATTTGTTTTGCAAATGCCTTGGCAAAACCACAAACAAGGCAAAAACAGAAGCCTGTGTCAAATTCTCCCTGTTATTTTCTGAAGGAGTTAGAAAATTCTCAGTAAAAAAAAGGAAGCTTGCTCCTGAAATGTGCAAAACCATGGAAATTAGATGGAGATTTGTTAATGACATCCATGGTTTTAAGCTAATATTTTCCTGCAGCTTGAGGTATTTATAAAATCAATGGAAGTGATTTTTATTCTACAGAAATTATTTTTCTTCTATAACTTAAAAAGCTTTCTACTTCTCTACTAAGGCACATTTGACTCCCAATTTGTTGGGAGCATTAGGGCTACTGCTGGTTAGGTGTCAGTGACCCTGTACTGCTGTTTTGTATTGCTTGTGCTGCAGACGAGACAGATTTTGCTGCACTTATAATGGTTTTCTTTCCAGTTTTCCTCTTTCACCTCTTTCATCTACTCCTTCAGTCTAGTAGTATCATGGGTCCACTGAGAACTTCCACAGCAGCTAGTGATAAGCACTGCTTGTGCCTTCTGCAGCAACACATTCCTCTGCATTACAGAAACAGACTAAATTTAAAATGAATGTGTCCTGTGGGAAAAAGAAAATCAGTGATGGATGAAAACAACTAAAGCTTTTTAAAATACCTTAGTTATACTAAGGCTGCTGTCTTTGATTACTCACCCTATATGTAGCCATCTGGTCTAAAATCCCTTTAGTCTATCTGCAGTCAGATGGTTTGAGGGCATCTTTTTCAGTTTGCAGGTTTTCCTTTGAAAAGATCTGTAGTTGGCTGGCACCTGCTGTTCATTAACTTTATGGCAGCATTCTTGATTTAGTTTCCAATTCAAGCAAATACATAAGAACAGGCTGCTCTTCACAAGTGCAAATTCTCTGAAATCCGCAGGACTGCATCCTTCATGACTCTGGGGTAAGAGGACGGTGGTAGTGACCCTACAAAGAAAATATGGCTCAAGGACTGACTTGAGGCTCCCATGTAATCTAGCCACCTAAATATGGTGCTGTGTTTGGGCTAAGTGTAACAGCCAGCTGCTGACAGCGGTGTCAGTGCCTGTTATGCTTCCCGCAGTCTTGACGCCGGCTTGTTTAGAGCTTCTTCAAAGATCTCTGCACTGTGGCCCAGTGCAAGGGGTAGACGTACTCTGAGTAAATTGTTTAGCTGGATCATTGTCTCCATGTTCTGTACTTGACAAATTCAAGTGCCTAATGATATTAGATGACTCATCATGTCATTTATTTTTGCAAAGTGTCATTAATCTCTGCCCCTTCTTCATACAGTGTGCATGTTTCATTCTGGAGCTAGAATGAAGCAAGAAAACACAAGTAAAGGGACTATGTAGATAATATCAATGGAGCAAATTTTCCACCAGATGTGGAAATGTGACTTTCATGTCTGGTTCCACTATTCTATTAACATAATAAATTGAGAGGCTGTGAAAACAGTTGTGACAAGAACTTGCTGAAACTGAATTGTTAATAGTGAGGAATTAATACATCAATCACCTTGATGCAGAAATCATAGGATGAGATTTATTTTTATGGTCTTTATTATGAAAGTCCCATTGGTGGATTGTGTTAATCTGTTTTGGTCTTAAAATTTTGAATTAGTTTAATGGCAAGTTAGCAAATGTTCAGGTCTCTTTCCCAAGAAAGCTCATGAACCGTAATAACTCTGTTTTTCTAAAGGGGTAAATTAATATGGTCCAAAAGAAGTTTGCCTACTTTTATAAATGTGGAGGTTCATACTAGAAGCTTTCATGAGACTGGGTTACGTCAGAATGTCAGAACTATACAAAATTTAACACAAGGATTGAATCAGAAATCACAATACAAGTGAACAGTCTGAACTGTTAAGTAGCTCTGTACAAAATTTTGCTTCAACTGAGAAATGTTGATGGAATAATTAATTGAATAAAAAATAGAAAGAAGAATTAAGCTCATGGAATAATTTATGTTAAAATTAATTTATCCAGATCTAGCAGTGACATGACACATTTAATTCATCACTTAATTTCCTGGAATTGTTTAACCTTATTTGAGTCAACCATGATTAACCTTATTTAGTTTAGTGCTGACTATCATTACTGCATCTCTAATCATCCAGAGGTCTGGTTATTTGTGTATTTTTGCTGCCTCCAAAATATTTAGTAGAGTTAGCCATGAATTACAGAGTTTGGAGGAGATAAAATGCAAGGGAATAATAAAAAATCATGCCTTTCAATGTTGTTTTTTAAATTCCCACAAGTACAAGGATGAGCTGTCATTTTAGACATCCATTCAACCATCAGGATGATAAACTGTGTAAAAAAAATTGTAAAAGATATGATAGAATAATTCCTGATTGGGATGGGAGAACTTCTTTGGGATAGATTTAGAAATATGTAAAAGTATTTAATTATGGGTTCTAGAGCAGTTCTGAAGTTTTCAAGTGTACTTTTAATGTTTAACTTGGTTTGAGCAGAAATTCCTGTAGCCCCATAATCTAGCTTTCAAATAGATGTTTTTACTTGCTGGTGCTTGTACAGTGCAAGTTTCTATTTACTTAGATTTTTTTTTTAAGAGTGGGTCCTCTTAAAACTCATTTGAGTTCCTCTGATGCAGACTATTTTGCCAACTTCTCTGTTGGCAAATCCCTGCAGAGCAGGGATTGCAGGGCCCTTAGGAGTTACCAACACCCTGATGTTTTGTGGCCTTGGCACAGGGAGGAGCAGTGAGGGATGGTGTGATACAAAGACTCCAGCTATGAAGTTGATTGGCAAATGTATAAATAAGCATCGTGAATCTTTATGCGGCAGGCAGGATGTTTGGAAGGAAGACGCATGTTCCTGATGTCCTCTGATGGTACTTTTTTTTCTTCTAGGCAAGATGAAAGACAGGGAGAACTTTAAAGGACCTGATTAATTGCCAGTTATATCCATGGTATTAGATATAGATTATTATATAACCTATGATTAGATGACAAAAAAAGGCAGTCATTACTGGGGACTCTGGAGATATTCTTCCTCTGTTTGACTGTTTCTTGCAAATTCTTACTATAGTGTTAAAATATTCTGATTTAGATTTTTTTTTTTCCTCCTAATGGACTTAAAAGAGAATGAATGAAAATAACTATTATGCCTCAGCCTTTTTTTCTCAAACTAAAAGTGAGTGGAAATGCAGTAAATGCAGGGTAGAAATTTCTCAAAGACAGTCTCAGCTGTAGAATGCCATTAGACATAAAATACCAGAAAATACTCATCTTAAACCAACAACGGATTTCCTACGAGTGCAATGGGCTTTTAAAATGAATGGAGAGCTTAAGAGGCAAACTATTTGAATCCCATTGCGGGATACTTCACATTGTGTATTATTCTACTTATTTCAGTTCAACAACATGGGCCAATGTATGTGAAGCAGGATTTTTCTCCTCCTTTGCAGCCTAGACTGAAAGTTGTAGCCTGGCCATAGAAGGAATACAGGTACCTGCACAACTGCGAGAAGACAAAAGAAAAACCTGTGATTGAGTGCTCTTTCTTGTTCCAGTCATCTCATATTCACGCATTCCCCTCGCATGAGGGAGAAGGGAAATGAGAAGCACTGTCCCCTTTCTTAGTGTCAAACACTGTGGGAAGTCATTATGACCAAGCAACTAGTTTAAGAGCACTGAGCTGAACATTTCATCCCATCACTCCCCTCTACCCATCCAGTGCCACCAGGCTAATTGGCCTGGAAATTGGGATCAGGATTAGGATTGTAAGGAAGATATTTTAGTAAATGTCATAACTGCAATCCTCACCCTCCTGCTTTATGTAATATAAACACAGAATAATGCATGCATGAACCATCACCATGTATGAGCCAATGTAGGGACAGGAATAATTGGGACTTAAGGTTTTAATACATTTCAATTATTAATTTAAGAACTTTCATGACCAGAGGAAAAAATACAAACTTTGCTGCTGCCTCTGCCAGCCTCTTGTGCCACAGCTTACAGGGCAGGCTCACAATTTAATTAAAAAAAAATATTGTTTCACACAGAGTTGCTGAATATTTTTTTTTTCTCCTCTAAGGTTTGTGGGTTTGTCTATGATGTTGTCTCCTTGATTTAGAAAGTAACTTTTCAGGATTTACCAACCTCATAATTATTCTTTAAGCACTTAAATAGCACAGGGTCTAACACACTGGAATTGTTTCCGAAAAGGTAAACCCAACATTGTATTAGGAAGGAGGCTGATTGTTTTGAGGGGAAAGAAGAAAAGAGTTAATTACATAGTCTGTCTGAGAAATAACAACTGAAGTGGGCGATTAAGGCAGGTGGGACATTACAGTTTGTGAAGTAGTCATGGGGTACAGAAAGGAATGACACAGGGTTGTGTGTCAGCTAAACAGGGTGGCAAGGCCACTGCGGGCACAGCTGCCTGTCAAAGTGACAGCTTCAGAGAGACTCCCAGGACATAAGACCTGCTAAAAAAGAGTGACTACAGGGGCTCTAGTGACAAGATGGTTATGATTGTAGAACTGGAACCTGACATCCCTTGCTCCTCTTCTTGGTCAGTAAGCTGACCTTGCTTTTTTCTCATCCTGAGAAAGGAAACAGCACACTGCCCATCCACCAGTTTCACAGGTAAGTTGCTTATTTTTGTCTCTTGTCTACTGCCACGCTATTTGGGATGTCAGTGTCTTTAGGACCTTGACCATGGAGGCCTTCTTGTGCATCCTGGTGATTCTGAGATGAGCCCAGCCATGCCTTATGATAGCCATGAACCATGTTAGAATGTTTATTTGCCTCTGATAATGCACCTAAGTTGCTCTTATTCTCCTAACCTAGATTTGCTATGGATGCTCCTGAAGCCCTCATGGAATCAATTGCAGTTACTTCAAAACTAGCATAGGCAGAATAGGGCTGATAAAAAAGAAAATGTTCCCAAGATGTAGCTGCTGCTATTACCTGATGTACTCCAAAGAGTTTACCCCCAGCTTGCAGCCTTTGTCTGCAGCCTGGATTGTGGTGTATGCCTCACTGGAACAGAATGAAGTCTTCCATTCAAACCACAGATGAATGGATGTCCACAGGAGGACACTATGAGATTTTTAAGATTCTGAAATTTGTCACACTTTGTGACCCATTTTTATGAAATGTGACCATGTCAAGGTTTCAGATTTAGATCGCAGGCTCTGCCTGTCATTTTATCCAGGCTTTTCTGAAGTGCCCAGGGACCCCTTGGCTTCAGAAGCATTCCCACACAAAGGCTACTGAAGCTAACACAATTTTACAGAATGATTTGGCTTTAGCAGTACAGGACAGTTTTTGCACCGCAAAAGCCTTTCTCAGAAAAGGGTAAAAGTTGACCATTTAGTATATTTTCCATTATATTTTCAGCTTCAAATGTATTTTTATGAAGCTTCACTGTTTTTTAAAATGAAAGGAGTGATTTTTCCTATTTGTTCCTGCTGATGCTTTTTTCTTTTTTCATCAAATTGTATTGGGAAAGAAAAAATTAAAAAAGAATGAAAATGGAAAAGGAAGGAGTTGTTTTATTCAGTTTCAAAGAGGGTTGGGTTTTTTTTTTGTTTGCTTGTTTGAAATAAAAGTTAAAATTTTGAGGAGGCTAAAAGTTCCTGATATTTTCTCTGAATGCACTTCCTGTTTCTTCATCAGCTCTACAAGATCCAAAATTAGTTTATCTGTAGCTGGTCAGATGATTTGGTCTAATGTAGTAGCTTGGTCCTTCATGAGTTGAAACTATATTGCTGTAACTCATCCTCTGTTGCGATAAGCACTTTGATAACTGAAAAGCTTTATTTACCTCAAAACAGTCACCAAAACATCTGAACAGCTGCCAAAAGGAAAAAAACACTGTGGATCTCTTCTTCTTACAGATTTGGACTCTGAACTTGAGTGCTATTTTCCATGCACAATCAAATTGATCCAAAATGCCAGAGAGACAGACTTACAGCTGCCATATTGAGTTATTTTCTTACATAATTACCAGGAATAAAACATTTCCATCCAGTAACTGTCTTATACCCTGAAAGCGACATATGTGAAACTTCTGAAGATACAGGGGTTTCTCTGTGTGCATCTAAGATATCTCTTCTGCAGGAGCACAAATGGGGAAGTGCTGTCAATCTGTAAATGCATTTAAAAGGATGTTACCTCTGAAGGAGTACAGTCTGGTGTTATCTTTTTCTTAGAAAAATCAATAATGACCTATAAAGCCAGTTAGGATTTAATTTTTAAATTACTCCAAAGCTTTTTAGATTTAAAGGAATGGATTTAAAATATTTTTATGTATTCAGGCTTATCATTTTGCTATCTCTTTACATTAGTTGAGAGGTGGTGCTACTTGATTTTTCACTGCTTTCTGGCTACAAAGGAGGGAGCTAGGAGATTTTTCTGGAGAGATGGATTATGCAATAAAGATCAACCTTTCTTTAAAGACTGGAAACAGTGTGAAAACATGAAAGCTATCTGTTTCTTTTGAATAATTCTGCTTTGGTGAGTAGCTAATACTTGTTAAATAACTCCCAAGAGGATGTAATATACATAATGGCAACTTTGAAACGGAATGCTGCTCCAGTGGAATGTGCTAAGACTTTAGACAGCTGTAGGAATATCTGCTAGGCGAGTTTCATGCTGTGGACTTCTGCCAATGTATCTTAACCCAAATTTCCAAAAATACACTTTGTTCCAGTGTTGATCCTGCTAGATTGCATGAACTGGTTTAACATCAAGTCTCTTAAGGGTCACAGGAAAAAGATGATAGTATTTAATTCTCTTCTGTATGAGCATTTGAGTGTCTTGCCTCAGAAACTTCAGCTTCTTTCATTAGACAAATGAGGAATTATTGGCCCCTGACCGTTCCCAATGTCCCAGCTGAAAGTGAGATACAGTAGTGGGAGCCAAAACAGGAGCATACATCCTGCTTCTCCACTTTCACTTAGTGAGGTTTTGTGCAAGTTCACTTCAGCCAAGTATTGTTTCTGTAGAGCAGATGCAGAAGTTAGAACAAAAGAAGTCAGCAAGCATTCTCCATATAAACAAAAAGGATTTTTGCCCTCTCCTGTGTAATGCATTCTTGAGGAAGCATTCATTTGTAACAATACATTTATGCATAAAAGAACAGTAAGCACAAAAATACAAACCTCTGAAAGTTCTATATACAAAGCAAATCTTGTTTCTCTCCCTTTCTGGGTCTATTTTAAGATACTTTACTGCTGTATTTGGCAACTAGTACAATGGTACTCTATAGTATCTACTAAAATTACATGTGAAAAGTCCATGGATAACAGAATTTGAAGTTCCATCTAAGCACATTTTCTCACATTTTCTCTTCCTTCAAGGTGGCTTAGGTATTTTATGAGACTAAAGATCCATCTAGTGCTACTCTTATCTTCTCATTTCAGCTTTACTGATAGTATTTACTAANGCTGGAAACAGTGTTGCTAACACAGGGATGTTTTGTTTATCCCTAAGCAGTGCTTACCCAGAGCCAAGGCCTTTGCTGCTTCTCACACCACCCCACCAGCGAGGAGGCTGGGGGTGCACAAGAAGTCGGGAGGGGATGTAGCCGGGACAGCTGACCCCAACTGACCAAAGGGATATTCCATACCATGTGACGTCATGCTCATCAATAAAAAGCTCAAGGAAAGGAGGAGGAAGGGGGAATGTTTGGAGTGATGGTGTTTGTCTTCCCAAGTGACCATTACCCATGTTGGAGCCCTGCTTTCCTGGAGATGGCTGAACACCTGCCTGCTCATGGGAAGTAGTGAACGAATTCCTTGTTTTGCTTTGCTTGTGTGCACGGCTTTTGCTTTACCTGTTAAACTGTCTTTATGTCAACCCACAAATTTTACCCTTCCATTCTCTCTCCATCCCACTGGGGGTGAGTGAACGGGTGACTGTGTGGGGTGAGCTTCTGGCTGGAGTTAATTCACAACAACTGACTACTTAGAACAGAACAGGACTGACTCATAACTGAGAGAGGTGGAAAAGTGTTTTGTAGAAGCAACAGCCTTGCCCTTCTGCTTAAGAAACCTGTGGTGCATGAGCCACAGGTATCACTATGGTCCTCTGAAGACCTTATTCCAAACAAAACTCTGTGAAAGAATAATTTCCTAAGGCAAATTATGCTGCTGCAGGTCTAAATATTGCAGGGCACTGAGAGCACATCTCTGCAAAACTCTGCCAAATTCTCTGGCTTTTGTGGCCTTCTGTGTCAAAAAAAGTTTCTGTTTTTCTCAATGCCTTTGTTGTACAGTTGGGGGTAAGGGGATTACACAGGCACAGAAATAAGTAGATACAAAGCTGAATACAGCTTCATTGCAACAAGACTAAAACAGTGACAGAGGCACTTCATGGGTCTCAAGTGACCCATGTTATTTCAAAGGTATGACACTGGAGCTCATTCAGACTTTTAATTCCTGCTTGTTCTGTTAGCAAGGTGAAAGAAAACGAGGAAACTTCCCTCAAGCAGTTTTGATCTACTTGAGCAATCTAAGTGACAGAGAGCTCTGTGATGAGAGGTGAAATTGTCAAAGATGATTCAAGAAATTCAGGAGAGCAGAGAAGTTAATGAGTTGACTGGAATGACAACTGTCATGGAAAGATAGAGGGGACATCATAAATGAACTAGCTCCCTTCTCTGCTTCTCTCCTTTTCATTGTCCAGTTATGACAAGGTCAATGAAGATTTTATACTTACAACATTCAAACTCTCCATATTTTGAAAGCTAAGTTACCTCTTTATTAAGAAATCTATTTCAAGCATAGCTGCTGGTAGCATCCCAGCACATGCCGACAGACTGACTTATTTTTCCCCTTTCTTCTCTTTTGCAACATGTGCTGTCCTTGCCAAGTTCTTTATCACATCTCTTTACCATAGTTATTGTTGCTGAAGTGTTTTTGTGAAAGCTATTGACAATTTAGGGGGGACTAGAGGGATTTAAAGATTATTAGCTTACCACTGAAGGATAGTTTTACTGTCTCCTGGTTGCTTTACTGCTACAGCATGTTAGATGCTGGTGCTCTTTCAGTATGCAGTTCCCTGGATCGTTCTTTGTATTGCTGCTGATTGCAGAGTAATGGCTCCTATCCTGTTGCTACCAACCTTCCTTTGTCAAATTCACATTCCTTTCATGGCTCATGGTTTCTTCTACATGAAGCAAATTGAAGTTTTTTCTAGGTCTTCCTAGTCTTGTTTGACTCAGTGAGCGAAGTAGTTTCATGAGTTTACACAGAGTTGCTGTCAGGCTACTGCCAGCACTGCCCTGACTCACTAGCCAACCTGAACTTGAATCACTGTGCTTACTCTCTGCCAACCTTCCTCAGCTGATANGAACTGCCTTTCTTCTTATGTAACAGGCCTGTCATCACATTAGACAGGGAAAGAAGCAACGATCCTCAACCTACCAGTGAAGTAAAATCACTGAGACCTCATCCTACATTGACAGAGACTTCTGAGGTCAGAATTTGTGGCCGAACCTAGCAGCAGGTAGTATGGACATGTATTAACTTGTCTGGGGGAAATGAAAATGAGTGGAGGAGCAAGCCTGTGCTTCAGCTGCAGGTGAGAGAAGGTTGTTTGTGTTCCCCTTTCCATCAGTCTCAGGACAGCCAGTATCAGGATTCTTCTGATTCCCCAGTAAGCCTTGACAACCATGCACTGGTACATGACAGGTTGGGGGAGAAAGTCTGCCTGGGAAGGGTCTTAATTTCTTAGACAGCATACTTCTATCTCAGCATGCTCTTCCCTACTGTTGTGGATGGCAGAGTGCTTGTCTGTGTGTGGACCAGGTAGGTGTTGTACGCAAGGAATTCTGGTTTTATGTGCTGAGGCAATGCCTAAAACCAGCTATCAATCATATAGTTAAACAGAACGACCAGACATGCATCTATGGCCTATGTAATTCCACAGGTGATTGCACTTGGACAACTACTGCATAGAGAGCTACTGGTGCTACAAGTTATGATCTAGAGAACACTACAAGATTATCCTGTGCAAGTCACTTGTCTAGAAGATCAAACCAGCAAGTAGAAAGATCACAAAGAATTAACATAATGTGCATTACTGTTACTGTGGGCTTTACTCTGAGCTTGGCTTGCTGTGTATGCAAGTAAGAGTGGACTTAGATGGAAACACTCTTGCTGTACTAGGGAGATCCACTACACTAACAAGTCTGTCCACAGGGAAAGGAGCTGTTTCTCTCAGCAGGAAACCTTTCCCTGTCTCCCATTGCACAAGTGTCTGGAAAGACCAGGAAGCTTGGATTTACCCTGGGAGAAGATCCCACTGGTAACACACAGGTTAGAGGCAGAGAAATAGGTACTGGTTGGGATGTAGGTCTGTGTTGGGCTTGCAACATACATCTTGTCAGGTCTTTAAGTGTAGTTTCCCAGTGGCTCAAGAATGACGTCAGGCATCAAAGCTGGAGTGATTGTTGAGTGGGAGCACAGGCCTGTACACTGAGATCCCACTTGTGCCAAAAAAATGTGTCCCTTTAAGATCATCAGGAGTGGGAAGAAATGTGAAGGCAAACACAGACCTGAAAGCACAATACATTATCGTTATTTATGCTGTTGTGCCTAAACAAAACAGATCTTCTAATGAGAAAGCTGGTCATCAGCCAGCAGCAAGGCACCATGCCAAATGCTCTTCCAGGGTGAAATATGTGACATTCCCAGCTACCGGCTTACTATTTTTCCTTTGCCATCATCTCTCTGGAGCTCACTGCATGTATTTATTCTACTGCCTACAAACACACTCTCTCTGTGAATCCTCAATTACTCACTGTAATTATAATAATAATAAAAGAAGCTGAAACATGTTTCCCTGAAATATAGATATTTATCTCTGACTGGATGAGGGAATAATTAGTAACTATTCATGCTGGCTTTCTGCATTTTTTTTTTTTTGGCAGCACTATTAGGTTTGTCTTTTCCATTCTCTTTCAAAATCTTCAATTACGCAACTACTAGAGATGGAAAGGACTGTGGTTACCAACCTTTGTACCCAAGATAGCTGCCTTCACATTATCAAAATATCCTTTCCTAGTTCCATTTATCACCTCTAGTAACATTTATAACGTTCTAGTTCCTGAAAAAAGTACAGGTTTTGGACTGGTTCTGTTTGAAACATTTTAGTTTTACCCTAAGCTTTTAAAAATAAAATAAATATGAATTTTCTCTCT
>VXBL01006458.1:54075-124299 GCA_013400195.1 Aramus guarauna | reverse complement strand
TTTTTCTTCTTTTTTTTTTTTTTTTTTTTTTTTTTTGCAAGAGGAGTAATTTTCTTGCAGATTGTTATTTTAATTAGCTGGGGAAAAGGTAAATTTATACACAGCCAATTCATCTGTGAAGTGCTTTTTGAGGAATTTTAACTTTTATTAACACTATTTGTCAAAACAGAAGTTACAGTGGTTGGGAAAGTGATGAAAACTACTATGAATATAGCTGCCATGGTGATAATGATGGTGTAAGTACTAAGATTCAGTCTGACATGACTAGGTAGAGAAATAGATTTTTATGTCAATCAACACAGCAAAAAGGAAGTGAAGAACTTACTGTTTTCTGATGGCCTTTGATTTAAGTAGATTTAATAAAACTTTCTGTGAAAGATAAAGAAAACTGCTTTCCTAGGTGAGATCTCCTGCTGATGTCACACATCTGTTAATAAAATGGATTGGGATGTATCTCTTAGAAGGGAATACATTGCCCCCTTTAATGGAGATTCCATTACTGTTCCTTCATTAATTACTGTAATTGCTTAATTTTTCCTCTGTAAGAGATACAAGTTTTTGATCTGTGGAGCTTTCAGAGGTCAGGCAAAATAATGACTTGTTTGCAAAATATTCTAGGGATTTCTTTCAGTAATCATTTTATTGACTTTAAATCAACAAGTGCTGTCATGGCTGAATGCATAAAATTATACTGCACTTACCTTCAACTGCAAAACAGTTTTTCCATCCAGGCAAACCAATGCTTTTAAAACCAATGGCTGCAGTAACTGATTGTTAAACTGTCCTGTCTGTAAAAGAGATGAATAGAAGTAGTAAGCCACTTACATTCTGACAAATAAAAAACTGTGCGAAAATGAGGTGAAAAATGTAAGTCATAGTTTTGTACTTCTATTTTGAGAAATTTTGGACCTTTCCTTGGACTGCAATTATGTCTTTGGCACTAACATGAAAGCTGTCTTCATTAGTATAATAATTCATTACATTCACAGAGTCCCTATAAACAAAAGCTGCAGCTATAATTACTAGTAAGAAGTTCTGACTCTACAATTCCACATTCATTTTTTCACAGCATTTGAATCAGTATTTCTTTAGATTTTTTAGGTTTCCCTTTGCCATTAAGGTTTTGACCCTCATCAGAGCTGTAGATGGCAACACTAACTCTGCTTTTTGGTTCTGCTCCATTGTATACTAAAGACAAGGATGTGAAGTTCTTATCTCCCCTAGAAACCATCATCCCTACATGTCCCTTTGTTAGTGGGAATTAGTCACTGTCCTTTGTGCTTTGCTCATATCGACCTTATTATTTGGGCTGTTTCTGTTTGTCCTTCCAAAAATGCAATTTTTTTCTTACCAGTCAGCTTACATCTCTGAGCATACTGCTTTATTGGGTGGCTAACTTTGCTTCTAAAGTGGCAAAATAACATAACAATGCTGTAGCACTATCTATCTATCTATCTATCTATCTATCTATCTATCTATCTATCCTTTTCTTTATTCATCTGACAAGTGATATATGTTGGTGATCTAAATGCTAACAGCTCATCAAACACATCTAAACCTCCTGATCAAAATTTTTTCATGGATATTATCTTCTTATTTTTTCCACATTTACAAACAGCTCTGTGGAACTTCATCCCCAATCAGAGATATGCACAGACTGCTGACAGCAGTGGTTTGAAAAAAGTCTCATGGAGACAAACCTGTGAGATGACCAGTGAAATGTCAGAGTCACCTAGTACTTCTCTTTAGTTGTTTTCAGGCTCACTCTCTAAATGAAGGCAAGAAGACTGCTCTCTGTAATGGGCTCCTTCGAGATCCTCTGTTTAGACCAGATTCTGCATGGGTGAGTGTCCCTCTGGCTCTTCCAACTCCCTCCCTGCAGGACCACAGCAACTGGTGACTTCTCTAAGGGACCTAAAGCCATACTGGTGTAATAGCTCAATTCTTTTAAAGGAAACTTGTGCAACCAGCTGGGAATTATAGTTGGGAAAGACATTTTCCTAGAACAAAAAGGGTACTGAACAACAGGCATCTGTATACAGATCCAAAGGTCATGGGCTGCACAGCTGAGGATAGACTTAACCAAGTTGTGCATCAGCATAAGAGACATGCAGTCCTTGTTGGTTCTTCCTCTTGTCCTGACGGGTTGTCAACTTATCATTTCGTCATGTCTTAAAAAAGGGTCTACTTGCATTTTTTTCTCCCTGACGTTTGCTCTACCACAAGTCATTGGTGGGTAGGTGAAGCTCTTTTTTGTTTCAGACTTTTTCTCAGTTGTTGCCCGCTCAACCTTGGGGGTCACTACAATTTATTTCAAGTATATGACATGGTGGTTAATGCACTACTTGTCAAATGGTCTATAAAACATGCCAAAGATAATACATAAACTTACTCTAAGTCAGCTGAGGACAGACATCTGAATCTTGAAAATGTGCACAGACATTTGAAATGTAGACAGCAAGATGTGGCCAGGGAGTGGAGAGGAAGCAATGCTGGCTGAAGTGTGGGTACAGTCCTTCCATATATTATAGCTAATTTGCTCCCATGGAAACAAATATTTGAAAGCTTATTTCAAGTATCTGTTCTTTATTCTCACCATTACATTTTGCTACAGCAGTTCTCCCCTGAAAGGATGCTAGTATTCCTTAAGGGAAGCTAGTGTACTGGCTGTTAAATTCCACACAGTAAATCCACTACTCTTGTTATATCTCTTTGGTAAAAACAGAAGAGTCAAAACCGAAGAGTTAAAACCAGAGCAATCTTTTTAGAAAGCCCTTGTGATTTGAACAGGGGCCAAAAAAACATAAACAACCACACAGAGGTCAGTCTACACCGCTAAGTACTAAAACTAATGAATTCACTGCTCTGTTTGTTGTAGTGGTGATTGTTCTACCTTTACCTTCTTTCCTGAAGGGATGAACCATGTTTGGGTTTCGATTCACAGTTGTTTTCTTCTCTCCCTGAAGTATCAGCCTGTGGCTCACCACCTGTTTCCTTAACCTCAGCAATTAGAAGCTGGCTGCATTCTGGCCTGTATTTCCAGACAGAGTCTTTCTTGTCCAGGTAATCATGATTTTGTCTTTTAATTTTATGTACTAATTCACTTAACATTTTTTTTTTCAGTTGCAGAGACCTACTGGTGGGTGTGTGCATTGATAGCACAGAGCCCATAATTGTTGGGGTCTATCAGCTGCAACGGTGTGGGTGGGGTGAAATGTTTTGTAGCTATTCCCTGTAACGGGGTTCAGATACTACTATTGGTCTGGCCCACCTTGGCAATTATGGAGGAAAGCATGAGGGAGCTTCTACCACTATTACAAGAATGTTTCCTCCACATGGTCAAAATATGGTCTGTCCACTTTTCAATGTGTTTATTACTTAATCAGGTGCCCTTCCCTCTAGCTATTGTTATTGTAATAAACTAGAGTACTGTCATTTAAAGAAAATAGCCTGAGGTAACTAGTCTAGGAGAGTATTACTAAGACTTCATCTTGCAACTGGTTGAAAAAAGTGGTGAGCGGATCATGAGAAAAGGTTTGAAGATTTAGTAGCAAAGAATAGGTCTTGAAAGTGCACTCTATGATTTTTGAAAACACGATTTTTAAAGGGCAGCAAAATGTCTCTAGTGTTGACAGATAAAAGGGATTACACAAAATGCAGCCTACAATGTATATTAGAATATCCTTCAAAAGCCAAACATCTCAAAAATCAGTGTGCACTTCAGGTAATTCACAGATTGCTAGGCTTTATGCGGAAATGTCAGAATTACTTTCCTTTTTTACCACTACTGAATTATATACTGTTTTAAATTTCATTCCTAATGTTCTATCTTTAGTCCTTTCTCATTTTTTATTGCTTCAATATTGCACCAAGGAACTCTTTCGCAACCTGCAGCGTCTTGGGCACAGCAGTGCTTGACATTTTTCTCTTGATAATTATGCCGCTGTTCCTACTGTTGCTAGAAAGCACTGCTAAAATGAAGCAGTTAGTTTCTTTGCCTTTTCTTTCTCCTAAGATTACATTTCCTGACACCTCCTTTGCTGGTCCTCTGTGTCACCTACTCCGTAACTCTGGCTGGCTGGCTACCTGCCAGCAGCTGCCACGCTTTGCCGCGGAGCTTTGTGCGCTTTGGAGAGCATGGCTTCTTCTACCCATACCCACTTCCAGAACCTGGGTGAGGGACTGTCACCCCGCGTGCTGCAGGTGCTAGCAAACATCAGATTTCTCTTTCGTGGGAAAGGCCTCTTCTCCTCACTGCTGTCCTGCTGTCTTGTACTAATGAAGCTGTGCTCAGGGCACCTGAGCTCACATGCAAGGCAATCTGTCTTGTAGTCTGTTGTAGAGAAGTTGGTAACAGCTCAGGTGCGCCTGAGCCCACATATGCCTTTCCAGGACTTACTTAGCAGACCTGAGCAAAGATATTTGTTGAAGAGATTCACCAATGGACAAAAAAAAAAAAAAAAAAAAAAAAAAAAAAAAAAAAAAAAAAAAAAAAAAAAAAAAAAAAAAAAAAAAACATTCACCTATAAAAAAGAGGGAAAAAAAAAAAAAAAGCATGCTTCAGCTTGAAATCAGTGTGAGAAGAATTAAACTGATGTCAAAACACTTTCATTTCCATATAGCTTCATCTGTGACCCAAAAATACTGATATGAAACTATCATTGACAGAACAGATGCATTTTTGAACTGCCAAATGCTATTTCTGACTCTTATTCTAGGCATGTTTCACAACATTGCCAGTTGGTAAGGCATATTCCTTGTGGGGGAGGCTTTGTCATCAGCATAGCCAGAAGGGTTGAGAGAGCAGACTTACTTAATTCAGAAGACCTTTTGTTTCCCCCTCATTTCCTATCACCTTCTTCCAGGAGAACATTTTCCAAACTCTTAAACTGAAAGTCTTGGCTTTTACAAAGCTAACTGCAGGCAATATGAGATCATTTAGTAAACTTAAGTTTATCTGCCTTCTTTAGGGGAGAAATTCTCCATTACAGGCTTAGTGTACTACAGCAGGCCTCTTAACAAAAATAAGACACTTTCTAACTGGTCCAAAATGAAGTCTTTCTTGTAATCAGGAGGAAGCAGTATTGCTCTCATTTTTCAGATACTTGGTTTGCAGGTGAGCTTGCAGTTGGGAACTAGGGTTATGTAGTACCTTTTTTACCCTTTTTTCTTGACGGTTCATACTCCACAGTTTGCACAGGCCAAAGAGCTGCTACTGAGCTCTGATTTAGCACAGAGCATGTTGGGAAAGAGCTAAATTGTCCCTGTCCACTCCTTGTGCACATAGGAGAGAAGACAGTCTGGAGAGTTGAGTTAAACTGTTTTAGTTATGATGATTTTGTCAGCTTCTGCAGTGCCTGGAGAGGAATCCAGAGCCCTACTTGGGTCTAAGGTTCTCCAGAAGTCTCTAGGTGGGGATGCAAGTAAGTGTCTCAAAACAGTCTCAGATATATTGAACACAGTGATGAGGGAGGTGACTCAAATCACCGTGTGGGGTATGGAACCACATACCGAATATTTCTTTTTAAAACAGGTGATCACACCCTTTCTTTTTGGGGGAGCTGTGTACTAGGTACCATTCTTGTCAAATGCTGCCGTTGTCTTGGTTGTAAGACTTTGAGACTAAAGTTTAAACCACCCCTCTAGAAGTATGTTAGGCTGGATTCAGATCTATTACCTGAGGGACTTCTAGTTCAGAATTCACGGGGAATCACTTTGTTACGTTTTTGCTGAAGTGAAGGATGTCAGCAGTACAGAGAGGAGGACCTGGGTCGCAGAGCTCCTTGATGCATGGGGTGCTTCTGACCCACAAGTTTCTCTCTTCTTGCGCTCCAGTGAATGGTGGTTTCTTCCTTGCACAGTTTCAACAGCAGAAACATCTTCAAGGAAGAGCAACCAGAAATTTTTCTACCTACCTAAACCCCTGTGGCCCAACAGAAAGGCTTTAGTTGGGGATTCACCTCCCTGGCAGTGTTCAAGGCCAGGTTGGATGGGGCTTTGGGCAACCTGGTCTAATGGAGGGTGTCCCTGCCCATGGCAGGAGGGTTGGAACTAGATGGTCTTTGAGGTCCCTTCCAACCCAACCCATTCTACGTTTCTATTCTATGATTTGAATTCTCTCTGTGTAAGAAGAATGCAAATCTTCATCTCCCATTTCCCGGGGATTGCTTGTGTCACTGAGCTTGTGTGCATTGGCTTGCAAAGAAAACAGAAACAGCTGTATTCCTGGTTTAGGCACCAAATTCCACCAAAGTCCTTAATTTTATTTAGTCCTAAAATCTTTTTTTCACAGTACTGCCTTTTATTCACATACTCTGTTACAAATATAAGAAGGCAAACATTTGAATAGACTACTGAATGTTAGTACAGATATTATGTTAGCTAATTTTAGTCTTTTAAGCTAAATTTTAAGATCATGACTTAGTTGCGGGGAGGACAACCAGCTGAGGAAAGTATACTGTAAGGTACTTAGTTATGGAATGGACATAAAGCATTTTGTAGATATAATCCACAAAATATTTTTTGAAATCTCAACATCTGCATTTCAAACGAATGTGCAATATGTTTTAAATTTTAAATTATCAGGTTATTTTTGAAATACTTAATCTGACTGTAGTATGACTGACCCCAGATATGATACATTAACAGGGTCCAGGATCATGGCATACAGTTTTATGATGATGATTTATGGAAGAAACTGAAAGGAAAGAGAATAAAAAGTAAATGAATAATTAAGCCATCAAGCACAAACATAACCCCTGTTTACATTGTAAATTCTTCAGGACCTGTTTTGAATTCCTTCCATAAGATATGGTATCACTTTATTTACACATATCCAAAGAAATAACACAGGAAATGCACTTTAAGGCTTTGGTCACTAAATCAAATGGATGCAGGACTGAAACTGAAAGCTTGTGTGATTGAGTTGAAAGAACCTTTATGAAGAAAGCAATATAAAGAAAGTATTTCTGTATGTCTGTGAAGATATGTATGCATATTTCAATTCCTTTGTGGCATGACACTGAGAAGAGCCATGGCAAGAGATCTGGGTGAATCAGATAGCCACAGCTTTACCGTTCCTTCCAGGCACCAGGCACTCCTTCCAGCTGCTGCCACCACTGATGTCCTTCTTCCTTGGCAGCAGTAATGGCTGATGGTGCTCAAGATAATTTTTCCGTATTAACCACCTCTTCACTGGGATTTCTGAGGCAAGTGCTCTTTTTGCCATGTGGTAATATAGCTCTGGCACTAATATGTCAAACAGAAATAACTTCTTCACAAACTACGTCAGTTCTGCCTCCTATCTTGCTTGAGTATTGTTGGAAAACCTTGCCTTTGACATGCTGAGACTGACATTGGTTCCAAAAAAGATTACAGGGTTCGAACTTGAACAACAGTTAAATAAACAGTAAATATCTGAACCAGTTTGAGAACACTCCTGAACAGCTGTCATGCAATATTCTGTTATAAAAAGCCACTGCTCTGCATTTTCAATATAAAATACTATTCTTCAGTGTTCAGATTTTATTTGGCACAATCAAGGCAATAGTGCTAAACTCTGAGACTATTTTATTATCACCTCTCTGTTTAATTCAGATTGCTTTCTAACAGTTAGTTGTCACCCAGTTTTACCATTTGATGGCAGAAAGTTGGCAGATGGTACTCAGCACACAAAGCCACGTATACCTGCAAAGTTTACTCTCATCAGCTGGAATGAGAGATTTTTTTAGTTTATACCAGTGCTTTGAGGTAAAATGATGTCCAAGGCATATGCAGAGAACTCAGTTTAACATTATTATCTGTGACTCATTTGTCAGTTAGACTAAGTCAGCATTTTCCTGTCAGTGTAAGAGCACTTAAGGATGCTTCACGTTGGGATGTCTAGGAAAGCTGGTGCTCGTTCACTAGTCTACTGTAAGCCACCTCCTTCACCTATGGTTTGCGGTCCTACTGCATCTGATCTCTAGACTGGAACTGTTAATTCTTATTTGTCCTCTCCATGGGCTGCAGCCCTTCACGGTAAACCTGCTCCAGCATGGGCTTGCCACAGGTTGCAGTTCCTTCAGGAAATATCCAACTGCTCCAGTGTGGAGTCCTCCATGGACTGCAGTGTGAATAGCTGCTCTCGCATGGTCATCTCCAAGGGCTGCAGGGAAACACCTGCTTCACCACGGTCATCTCCAGGCTGCAGGACAGTCTCTGCTCCAGTGCCGGTAGCACCGCCTCGGCCTCCTTCTCTCACCCTGGTGTCTGCAGGGCTGTTTCTCACATTTTTTCCCCCACTCTTTTCTCACAGCTGCTGTGGAACATTTTTATTCTTTCTTAAGCACATTTTCACAGAGGTGCCAGCATTTTGCCTGTGGGGCTCAGCCGTGCCCTGCAATGGGTGGGTTGGAGCTGGCTGGAACCGACTGTGTCTGGCACAGGGCCGCCCCGTCCGCTCCTCACAGGGGCCTCTGCAGCCCCCACTGCCAGCGCCTGGGCACCTGCACCTGGTACATCAATACTGAACAGAAAATGCAGTTGGAAAAAAAAACCACAAACCCCAAAACCAATTATTGGTTGTTATTGCAAATCAAGACCAAAAGCCCTGTTTTGGACATCTCTGCTCCTTTCACTCGTCTCTCGACATTCCTTTGCTTTAGTCTGACCCTAAATGTTACTTCACTGCTGCTTCTTTCTCAGGTCTGCACACCTCTTTCCAGCAGTGCAAGATGAGTATGTCCTCTCCACTCGTTTCTTTCTCTGTTCTGCTTACTTCCATGCTGTCCTACCCACTCCTGGAAATTACTTTTTTTCTTCCCTCCTAGCCTGACCCTGGCTTTGCTGGCTTTGTTTCCAGCGCAGAATGCCAGGGACCTCTCTGCCCGATGAGCTTTCTCATGCCCCTGATACTCCTCAGCACCCCGACAAACCCTTCAGTAAAGACCGCTATGTATAGAAAAAGGCTGAACAACTAATTTAGTTCATTTAACACCGTTACTTAAAAAAAAAAATGTTTCCTCTTCAGCAACTCTTTTCCTTGGGCCTGTTCCCAGACTTCTAAAAACCCCTAGTGCCAGCTCCTCTAATGGGAAACACTGCCAGTCTCAACCCCTTATTAACCGCCAGCTCTCGCTCGCAAGGCTGCGCTTCTTTCATCTGCCTGCTCATCCAGGAGCCAGCGGCTGCCTTTTATCCAAATTCCCCTCTTTTTCGAAGGCTCTGCTGTGATCTGAGAGGAAGATAAGCGCAGACGAGAGACCTGAGGCCTCCATCAATTCCTCTCCCCTTGCTCTCTAACGTGGACTGCTCCGTGCCAGGCTGAAGCGCTTTTTTCTCTCTTCCTTTTTTCCTCATTGCACAGACTGGCAGTTAAGACAGATTTAGCTGTCACACCAGATGATGCGATTACCCAAATTGCTTGGTGGTGGTTTCATTTCTCAAGTAAATGAAAATGTAGACTGTAGACTGTAACCCTGAAACAGTACATCAGTGAAGCAGACTCTGTAGATCATTCTTTAAAATTCAAGTGAAAGCTCAAATGCATATTTAGTATGGTGGATAATATAAATTAATTTTGAAAGTGAGTTGCTGCAGGAGTCCCTAGGACTGGGAAGCTAGTTTTGAATTGGAAGACATCTACCCTAGTCTTTCAATGACACCAAATACTGAGACCAAATTTAAATTGTCAGGAAGAGACAATTAGCCGAATAACTTAAGTGATAGGATTTTAAAGGGGCTGAAGATATTTCTTGCTGGCTTTAGAGACTGTATTAAACTACATGGCATTAGGCTGGCACCAAGGCTCCCTGCAGAGCTGAATACTCTCATGCTATGCCTCAGAGGCTCCTGCGTGGTTTCAGACTTTGCGAAAGTGGCTCTTAACTGCCTGTTTGCAAATAACGGGTTAAAGTCAGGGGGCTGGTGGCCACGGGGCTCCTCTGGGGTCCATCGGGGTACAGCCTGGCAGCCAGGGCTCGTCCCACTGTCCCAGACGGGAGCAGGGCAGCCCCAGCCCTGGGCATCGGGCACCTCCCTGGGGATGGTCCGAGGCTGGGCCAGGACATGGGCCCATGGTTAGCTCCGGCTTGGCAGGATGGTCCGAGGCGCAGGGCAAGGGCCCAAGGCAGGGCAGGGCTGTGGGGAGCTGGAGAGTGGCCCTGCTGTGGCACTGCTGAGGCACGGGCTGATGGCTCCAGGAGGCTGAAGTGGGGTCCTGGGCCATTGGCAGGTTGTGGGAGGCCGGGGGTTGGGCAGGGACAGTCAGACCTGGGAGTGCCCCAGGGCCATGAGACTGAAACGAGTTGTTATATATGTTAAAAGTACATATAGTGCAGCCTGCCTTTTTGTTCTGGAAACATTTCTATACAGCAACAGTGACAAAGGGGTTATTTGGGTATCCACGTAAATCATGCACCTAACTTACTACAGCTGAATCATCAATACAATTCACCTAGGCCACGTGCTCCATCTCCTCCATCCTCGGTCAGGTTGTCAGAGGGTGTGAAGTTGCTGGTGGAGTAACTCCTCTTGTTAGCAAATGTTTTTTGACTAGCTCTACCTTTATTCAGATAGTTCATGTGAAGTTTTGGTGTAAGTGTTGAAGGATTGAAGTTGTAATAAATGGTAGTGTAAAGGTGCTGCTGAAGAAATGGTCTCATGGTCTTAATATTAAAAACTCATCTCATGGTCTTAATATTAAAAAAAAAAAAGGAAAGCAATAAATAATTTTGATTATTTCTAGGCATTTCTACTCTAGCTGGGTTATCCAGAATTACTTGATAGCTAATGGTCACTCATTAGACTATGTGTGACAGTTCAGTAGTGTGTGTTACAGCAGTAATTTGAGGGGATTTGCAGACATAAGAAAACTGCTTTCAAGTGGACATGAAAATTTTTCTTAAACGGTCACACTCATTTCTCCAGAATTGTACTGTAAGTCATCCTGTTTAAATCAGAAGCTCACAATGGCATTGTGTCTTCTGTAAAAGTGACACTTCAAACGAAGCCATATCAAAGCGCTATCGAATGATGAACACATAATATCTTCATAGTCGGCTATCTGCTGTAATTACCTGGAGAGGATAAAAACCAGACCTTGTGCCTACTTAGGGAATAGATTCTGTTAGAATAAATGTATTATTTCAAGAGTTTAGTTAAAATCTGACTCAGATTTTTTTTTTTTTATTTTGGCAGATGTTTAGTACTGAAACAAAAGTACTGAAAGTTCCAAGCCTCCAAGGCTAAACCGAATCCAAAATGCAACCAAATTGCTAAGTTTGTGAACATAATCACAATTCAGTGCTATTACAAGCAGCATCAGGTCTCACAATAAATAGATACTTTAAGATCCTTTTATTGTTTTCCTTGCCTGTAATTTTAGATGACACTATAGGAAGTATCTTGCTTGAGATTTTTAAAAAGAGAAGGCTAACATTTGCCTTAACTCATATTACAGACAAATATTATAAATAAGTATTGCTTGCCTTTGTTGGTGCTCTGCACTTTGATTTCTTTTTCAGTTACTTAAATATTGTTTGAAAAACTGAAACAGCTAATAGGAGTTGAAGACACCTATTTTTCTGAAAGTCTTGCCCAGGATCATAAGTCATGGAAACAAGATTTTTCTCACATAAATAAACTCTATATTTTCTCACAAATAAACTATATTTGTCTTGCTATTCTGTGAACAAAATCAAACTGCTCTGCACGTCTGTCCCTCATTGGCATACTGACTGCTTCAGTGGAATTAATTCCCCTGAGTGCCTTTATCAGATTTGTTCACTTTGTTCCTGAACATGAAGTTCAGTTCAAAACAACAGAGGAGGAGGTTTTCTTCTTTGTTTTTGCAGTAAGTGACTAGGAAATGTTTTGTTGCCGCAGGCATGTGAAGTTCTGTGGGCCCTTCCAAATTAAACACTGATTGCAGTGTTGCCTGTGATTTTCAAGGGACTGGGTTTTCCTTCCAGGCTTATTAGCTTCTAGTAGGATCCAAGATGAACTTATTTCTCTCAAAGCTGAAATACAGTTCTGCCTACCAAACACTTGTAATTTAAATCTGGGCAGATGAAGAGAAGTTCCAAAATCTGAGAAAAGTGTCCACTGTTATACATTAACATATCAGAGTAGAGTACCAAAAGTGACATCAGTATGATACAACGAAGGCTCCACAAATCACGTCTTAAAGAGTCTGTTCAAAGAGTAACATATGGAGACATTGGTATGTGAAACAGAAAAACTTATTTGCTTGGAGACTGCACACTAGCAAAAATGCAAGCCAAATTTACAGCCAATTAGGAGATAATGTATAGAGATTTATCCATCTGCTGACATGCAACAAATGCTGGCAGACTTACAAATTAAAATCTTCCTAGAAACTTTTTTATTCAAGAATATTTTGTGCTCTTCCTGACTCTGCCTCTCCAGAAAGAAAATATTTTCAAATGAATGCTCCTTTTAATGATAACTAGCACAAACTGAAAAAAAAGGAGTTTTTATATGTCTTTTGAATTTTATATTGACTTTTTAAAATAACCCTCAGACTCAGCTTGAGATCTAATATTGTGACAGATGTCAACTGTATTGCAAACGCATAGGATCTGCATTTCTTACAAATGTACACAGACAACATGGCAAGTTCTGTTCTGAACACATTAAAAATGGAGAACAGACAGTTCTTATCGTTTGCAGCCTTGCTACTCTGTGCTTTGTCTTAGATCCCCTTATGTAGCAGCTTTTTCCCAGTCTTGCTGGCTGTCTGGATACTAGAGTCTAATACAGTAGCAGCCATCAAGTTTCTACCCCCAGTTTAAAGATGTAACCTCAAATCACAAGTTGAGGTGTTGCTCAGGCATCATGACATCAACAAATACTTTTGGGTGTTGTTCTGAGTGTATTCACTCAGAGATGAGACCAGGTACAACAAAGAATAGGCAGTTAATTCCTGGTAACATCAGGTGGGAGCCAATTCTGGGCAGTGCTTGGATCTCATGGTGATCTGAGATCCAATGGCAGTAAGTGCAAAAATACTTTCAAGTCAAAGAAAACAATGTGGGATAAAACCTGCCAAAAAAATACTGCCTAAATGTTGACTCCTTGTTTTAACAAGCCAGGTGGAAAAAAAAAATCTCACTGGGCCATAACCTACATAACCATAGCAGGACGCTGTTTTGCAGGTAAATGGTGGCTGGAGGCTTGGGGATGGTGCTGGGAAAGACAGTGGGAGTGGACAGATGATGAGTTACTGGAGGACAGTTTGCTCTATAAAGAGGAAGGGGATCAAAGGTGAGCTTTTAGGATGGATTTTGTATCTTAAGTTCTTATCTTAGGTGCCCTTAGGGGTTTAGGTTGAGGGTGAGGCATGGGTAATGAGGGAGTGAGCCCAGCTGCTTGGCGAGTAGTTTGTGCCCCATGCAGGCTGTCAGAGGTCTCCTAATGTAGGTCTGGGACCATGGCAGTAGAGTGCCACCTCTCCCAGCTATTTCTTGAGGCTGCAGAGTAGGCAGGGCAGTGGGGAAACCCATGAGACATGCTGGATGTCTGGGATGAGTATGGGAATAGTGCCTTGTCCAATGCTCTTGCCTCTGGCCACTCTGCCCTTAGCATGGTCTGGGGATCTGGCTTTGTGGCAAGGTGGGAGCCCAGGTCCTTGTTGCAAAGCAAAGTGGTGGCAGTGTGGGGATGAGAGCTGGCCTCTCGCTCCCAGGGTCTGTGAGTGACCGCTTCCCCTCCTCTTCTCCCTGGGCCTGGGGATGCTGTGAGGAAGGTTGGCGCCAGCCAGTTCCCGAGACTCTTGTGTAGGGGAGGGCAGTCAGATGAGGGCTGAAGGCAGCCAGGTCCAAGTTGTCCTGTTTCCTCCAGACCAAGCCACACTTGTCTCAGGACTACCCTGAGCTGCCACATGCTGGTGTGGAAGAAGAAAGCGGTAGCTGGTGGCCCCATCTGGGGCCTGCTGTAGCCATGGCCATGTCCACTCCCAGCCTGGGCTCTGACATTTGTCCCTTTCCTAGCCCTAACTGCTGGCATCCCCCCAAGACAAAGAATCTTTTGCAAAGGACTTTATACAGAAAAGTTTCAATTACATGCTTTATTGCTGAATTTTGGATTTTGACTTGAGTCTGTCTTGAATGTTCCTCTTTGCAGTGCTAAATGTATACTATTTTCTTTAATGATTACTCCTCCATGTTTAGAAGTTATGAGGTTAGTTTTTCATTGTACATATTTTATTAACATTTACATTTGCAGAGCTCAGTCTGAACATGGAGACTGCATCTGTAGAGTTAGAGTGGGCTTCTTTACAAGATGCTGTAACTTCTGACATGGGTGGAGGCTAATTAGCTCTCAACTATGTCTTTTTAGGGAAGCAGATGGAAAATAAAGTTTTGAGGGAAGGTATATTTAGCAGATATTTTATGTGCTTCAGAGTTAACATAAGGGCTGCCTAAATCACAATTTTCTGTCCAATGTATTTTATCGTTTTGAAGCTCATCAACTGTGTGTACAGGGTATTATGGTACTGTAGGTCTTTTGTTTTGCCTTGCCTTTAATACTGTATAATTTTCTTTCTTCCCCCCATGGTCTAACAGTCATTTCTTGCTGTGCAGCTTTACATTTGTTCTGCTTTTGATGGAAAGGAGAAAATTCTCATTAAAATAAAATATGCAATTATATCTGAACTCCCTTCTGAACTTGCATTTTATAGATAAAGCTTTTTTTGTAATAAATATATAGTTTTGAAAATTTTTCATTTCAGTGTCTCTTTTCCCATTTAAGATATTTTCTTTGCTTAGTTCTATAGATGCTTTCAGGTTTATTGTCCCTTTCTTGTATCTTTAGCTGTAAGCCTAACTCCACCTGAAAATGTATGGTTTGGTCCATATTCCATATATATCGAGATTCCTGTTTTTCTTAGGGTTCCATCGGAGCAAATTATACTATATATCTATGAATTCTAATAGATTTTATCTTTTCCTCTCCTTCTTGTTCTAGCTGTGCCTTGGCTTTCTCAGTTTCATGGCTGTCTCTTACTAAATATTCTTTTTCCGTCACAGCTGAATAACTCCTCTGAATTATAGTGAGGTTAATTCCTCACCATATGCTTTGGACTGCTTCAGGATGTTTTGCTGTTGAAAACTATTCTGCCTTAAAGTTTTATGAGTTTTGTATTATTTTGGCAGGGACAATTTGAAATTTTCTCACAAGGATTTTGTAAGTTGCAAACGGCTTTGTTGCATCCTTCCAGACTGGCTAGCTGATTTCTCATCCAGGTGGCTGACTTCCTTGGAGGTCTTTGAATTTTTTCTCTGGTATTTTATTTTTTGAATTCTTTGTAGTGGCATGTTTAGAAAGGCATGGCTGAATCAAGTTCTTTTACTGTCTGCGAAGCTTATTATTTTATTAAAGCAAACTGGCCTAGGGACTTCCACTGGTGAGCTGGCAAGCTCAGCAATTTCCTTTGCTAGTCCAGACCTGGCTTTAGGGTTTTAAAATTCAAAACCTGTCTTTGCTGCCACAACAACTTTATGTTGGAAAAAACTTTTCAGTCACTAAAAATATCTTCTTCTCTTAGACTCACACACCAAAAGCTATTTTTGAAACTTAGAGAACACTAGTTGCGTGATTTTAAGGAGGCTAGATGTTAAAGAACAATCATGAAATCACTTTTGCAGAAAAATCCAATTACATGTCCATATCTTCTACTTTATCATAGACTTTTATGTGAATGTACAGTTTAGAAACAAATGTTCATTTCATTGTGTTTTAAACAACAGAATTTTAAAATAGCATACACCTTAAATTGGAATTACTGATACAAAATGAGTTGGCATAAACTCATCTCTGGGGTAATGCAATACTTGCTGGAGAAGATTTATATTTGACCTTTTTTGAAATGACAAAAGATAGTTAAGATACAGTTATATTTTTACTTGCATGAAAATCATCTGCAGAATTAACTTAATCAGTAATATTTCTAGGGGTCTGGTTGGCAAAGATTTGTGTGCATACTTAGTTTTTATGCATTATTTGGTAGCCCTCTGAAAATCACTGGCAGTATCCTACAAGCATAGTATTACTTGGGGCATAACTGTTGGTATTTTTAACTCTGCAAACTGATGTTGCACAGCACCCCATAGGTGTGCTTCTACAATCTTCATTTTTCACGAAGTGTTTACCAGTTCCAGCTTGACCTGGCACAGCAGAACATCTTCTTAAATGTACTCCGTAATTCTGGGCTTCGGAATGCAAATATCATAGGGTCGATGATCGCATTGCACATTATGAGCGTCCCGTTCACATGGAAAATGGACATGTAGCACGCACAGTAAGGGTTATGTGGGCAAAACCTTGCTAAGAGGATGTGAAGAACAAAGGGTGCCCAACAGCAAAGGAAAACTCCAAGGAAAATAGTCAGTGTAATGGCTCCTTTCATGTTAGTTCTCTGATGGACTGTGCTGGTTGGCAGTGAGGCGATCTTTTTAGCATGAGATCGAGCCAGGAGGAACATATGGACATAGAGGCACAGTATAAAAAACATCATTAAAGGGAACAGGATGGTGAAGGGAATGACTGTTGCTGCTTCATAGGAGAAGAGGGCAATGGCAATGCTACTGCCAGCACAGAACGTCCAAATGACTGCCAAGATAACGAAGGCCCTTCTTAGTGTCATGATATTATGGTACCGCAAAGCGTAGAAGATAGTGATGTATCTGTCTGCTGCAATAGCTAACAAGCTGAAAATCGACCCCAGCAAAGACAGAATGAACATGGAATCCATGGCATCATCCAGCTTTTTCTCAAAATCCCCACGGCGTGTCAAGTACCCCATTTTGCACAAGATGATAAAGATGTTCTCCAGAGTTTTGTACAAGCTCCCTAACATATCTGAAATGGCTAAACTGCAAATGAAGAAGTACATGGGCAAGTGTAAATTCTTATTTCTCACGACAGCAATAAGGACAAGCAGATTTTCCAGTATTCCAGCAGCAGCGACGGTGAAAAACACTTCCTCTGGCACCACGACCTGGGTGCAGTCAGTGACATTTAAGGAGAAATCACTTATATTTTCAAAGGAAGGAATGCTTGTCTGCCCTGGGTGTTTGCTTAGGCTGGAAGGTCTCTCAGTGCTCATTTCTTCTGATCGTGGAAAGATTCTGGATTGTTGTTTCTCAGGTTTGGCTTTATTTTGAAGCTGACCTGTGAGTCAGACCATTCTTCTTTTGATGAAGACTTTCTCCTTCATCTGGAGCAATTTAAAGAATTAACTGAAATGTTTTGAATTTCTCCTACAATAAAACACGTAGAAACATAAATATCAAGAAGAAATTTACCACACAGATATGGCAAAAAACAGAGATTTGAAATATCACCTATTGCAGTGGAATGCACATATATCATCCTCAGAGAGAGGCAAAGTTGGTTTGGTGAAAATAAGAGCTCCTTCAGGCTTTGCTGAGCCTTAGAGGAAAACTAAGTATAAATTCTCCTCTAACTTCAAAGCAGCTTTAAAAATATATGTGTAGTTTTCTTTACCAATGAGCATTTACTGAAACTGATCTGACAGACTTCAAGAGTTTGGCAATCTTTACTGGTCCAGCTGTTTGTTTTGAGAAAGTCTGGCATTTCTCACAAGATTTGCAGTATTATTAGACACAAATGAGACCAAAGCCAAGATAAACTGTTGTCCAGGACAGTAACGTGTTTATGACTAGACTGTTGATGGTGAAATAAAATGCCCTCAATTTAGATGTGAACATTTGTAAATATTGATACTTTTCTAGAGGCATGTTAGATACTAGTGAGAGGCTTCGTTTTCATGTAAATTGAAACCATCTTTTGTTTCAATTAGCATAATTATAATGCAGATTAAGATCCGAAGTATAATATTTTCTTGGCTGTATTTGACAGCTATCTAAAAGACCAAATGTTTATTTCAGCATCAAGATGATGTTTTTCTTTCTCCATAATGATCCCATCTTAATTACATTAAAACATATAGGAATCTTTCCAAAGGATTAGGCTTTTTAGGCTTCTCATTAATGTATAAATAGATGTGATATTAATTTAGCTTGGATGTTACCCATAAACAATAAGTCCCACTAGTTTTTATAGCCTTATTTGTGAAGCACAGATGCAGTTGCTGTTTGGAATATCCCCCTTTTTAAAGAACTGCTATATTCTCCCTCTGTTTTTAAATTCAAAACAGCTTTTAATTGTTTGGCACTTTCATACCAGTAAGTCCTGAAATTCCTTTGGACACTTGTTCATAGTCAGGGTTGCCAAATGCCATAATACACTCTATTACTTTTTCAAAGGGAGAAGTCAAAAGTTTTAATTACTTTGTATACAATGCCCTCTGCAAGTGTCAGTGGGTATCTGTAATCAGGACAGCTGAACTGCTGCTTGAATATCATTAGTCTTAATGCAGCTGAATGTGTTTGGCTACTTTTTAATGGAAAACAGGCTTCTGACCTGGGCTGGCTAATGTTATCTGCTGAGATTGCTAGTAAGGTGCTGCTTGTGGTGAAGAATGCTGAGACTTAGACAACCAGCCATCATGCATTCAATTGAAACAAGCTCACTTGAAAGAGGGTATTCAAGAGAGTACCCATACTTATCTGAAAACAAAGGCTGTATAGTGGAATAAATGAACTGTGCTGCACTGCAGCACTCATGGACGTTCCCAAAGACAATTAGGTCAACATCTGTCGGTGTGTGAAGGAAGGAGTTATGAACAAGAGTAAGAGTCTCAGCAATGTCTTTGTAATGATGTGTTTTTCCTCTTCTCACCTAGAGCTACTGTCACAGTTAAGTTTTATGATTTCTAATGTAGCAATCTGTTTAACAACTTGATTTTCTTTCTTAATAGAAAGTCAACATGGACACTTCAGAAAACGCCACATTTCAATGGGATTTAATCATTTGGTGAAAATGCATTTGTTAAGTCACTATTCTCTCAGAACTGTTTTTCAATAATACTTATTTTCTGATATAGCCATATTGCCTAACTAATCTGCCTGACAAACATAAAGGTTCCTTCACTGAAAACATATAGCATTTTGAATGGCATGATATCTGCTGCTTATAATTTTATAGTAACTTCATATTAAGTATAACATTTGGTTAGAACAGAACTTATAAGGGCTTTAGAGCAGTTACAGTAAACTGAATGATTACATTATACCACTTAATGTTGTTTCAAAGCAATTAATAGAAAGCCAGAAAAAGGCATTCTTATTTCAGAGATTCTCATTTCAGCACGTGTGCATGGCTATTGTACACTATTTTATTAGGGTTCCAGCAAGGATGTTGCCAATTATCTCCTTTTCTGATGCTTCAGTGTGGTGCACAGTTGTATTTCTGTGTCAGACCTCCCAGACACAAATATCTGTGTATACATTGTACACACATAGTAAATCCGATGCTTGATCTATGCAATACACATTATATCATACATCTGCAGTAAATTGTGCATTTACAGGATTATTTCACTGCTACAGATCTACCAGGTAGTGTGCATGAAGTAGTTTAACATTTCTGAGCAGTTCAAGACAGACAGACTACACATGAAATGTAAAGCTGTTGTGAACATGATGAGTAACCTCAGTGTGTCCTAAAAGCTAATGGAAAAAGAAGACACCTTTGAGCTTGGATGCATATTTCCACTGGCTACAGAAATTAGAGCCAAGGTCATTTCACACAAAGCTATAAATAATAGAATCATAGAATTGTTTTGGTTGCAAAAGACCTTTAAGGTCACCAAGTCCAACCGTTAACCTAGCACTGCCAAGTCCACCACTAAACCACGTCCCTAAGCACCACATCTACGTGTGTTTTGAATACCTCCAGGGATGGTGACTCAACAACTTCCCTGGGAAGCCTGTTCCAATGATTGACAACCCTTTTGGTGAAGAATTTTTTCCTAATATCCAATCTAAACCTCTCCTGGCACAACTTGAGGCCATTTGCTTTTGTCCTATTACTTGTTACTTGGGAGAAGAGACCAACACCCACCTGGCTACAGCCTCCTTTCAAGGAGTTGTAGAGAACAATAAGGTCTTCCCTCAGCCTCCTTTTCTTCAGGCTAAACAACCCCAGCTACCTCAGCTGGTCCTCATAAGACTTGTTCTCTAGACTTATCACCAGCTTTGTTGCCCCTCTTTGGATACGCTCCAGCACTTAAATGTCTTTCTTGTAGCGAGGGGCCCAAAACTGAACACAGANATCATTGATAAAGATATTGAACAGACCTGGCCCCAGTACTGAGCCCTGGGGAACACCCCTTGTGACTGGCAGCCAGCTGGATTTAAGTCCATTCACCACAACTCTTTGGGCCCGGCCATTCAGCTAGTTTTTCACCCAGTGAAGTGTGCACCTGTCCAAGCCATGAGCAGCCAATTTCTCCAGGAGAACGTGGGAAATGGTGTCAAAGGCTTTACTAAAGTCCAAGTGGACAACATGCAGAGCCTTTCCCTCACCTCATCATAGAGGGAGATCAGTTAGTCAAGCAGGACCTGCCTTTCATAAACCCATGCTGAGTGGGCCTGATCACCTGCTTATCCTGTACATGCCATGTGATGGCACTCAGGATGATCTTGCTCCTGCACTGAGGTCAGACTGACAGGCCTGTAGTTCCTTGGATCCTCTTTCCATCCTTTCTTGTGGATGGGTGTCACATTGGCTAACCTCCAGTCAACTGGGACCTCCCAGGTTAGCTGGGACTGCTGATAAATGGTGAGTATGGTAATCATCAGGTGAAAAAAAAGACTTTACCCTCCTGTGTTGTTTGCACTACCAGAGACAGCTTATATGCAACAGATTTCCTGTCCACTGTCAAGACCTTGCCAGTTTGCTTTATCATTGTATTGTCTAGATAAAGGGTTCATGCCGCTCACAAACACCACTTTGAAAGATCTCAGATTTATCTTTTGCAGGTATCTGCAAAGTCAACCTTTCACAGCTAGCTTTTATGTGTTATAATTGTTAAAAATAGAAATAACAATTTTAGTGCTTTATACTACCATTATTTTTTCCTGGCAATGGCTGAACTATTCGGATTTTACCTTTCTCGAGGTCATTCACAATCTAAGAATGTTTGCCTGACTGTAGCAAGAAATATAAAACAGTCAAAAAGCAACGAATGACAAAAAAGACCCCTTAAGTTTGAAACACATTTGCAAATGTAGCTGTATCACAAAACTTGCAAAAACCTCAACTCATTCTTTTTCATGTTTAAATTAGATCCTGGAGGGAGAAATCAACAGCTGAGTAACACTGGATATTCAGAAGCATTATTCATGTAGACAGAGGCAGTCTCCTGAGCTGGTATAATCGGCAATGAGCTGATGGCAATAGTGAAATTAGTAAAAAAGCACACATTTATAATAATATCAGCAATTTCTGTTCAATTTGTAGTTATCTAAAGCAAGATGAAGCAGGAAGCTGGGAGACTGGAAGCCAGGACCAGAAACTACACTGTCAATATTGTACAAACTTAGGAAACAAATAGAATTCAGATTACCTGTCAATTGTATTCATTCACCATGATTACGGTTTGGCTCTTTACAACACTGACACTTGCAAAGTGTGTTTGCACGGGTATATATTACACAGCTAAAAGCCAGCCCCAGTACTACAGCTTGTGACAAGGCTGAGAGTGCCTCCATGGATGCCGTGAGCTCTCAGCAATGTGCAGGCTTAGCCTTGGACAAAAAGCATAATTCTCCCCTGTGTTCCCAGTGCCTGTTGATTACAAAAATTCAATTTTCTTTACAATATAAATGCGATGACTTAGCACCTGAAAGATTTGGGAGTAGTAGGTTTACACATAATTCTATTTTTTTTATTGGAAGAAAATTTATTCATTAAATCAATAAATAACACACTTCCCTTAGTCCCAAAATGTTAAAAAAACTGGCCTGGTCAGCTGTAATAGCAACAAAAGTAATTTCAGCTATGAACTATAATGATAAGATACAGTAAAGAAATTATATACTTTAAATACTGTATAATTTCCCAGGTGTTTTTGCATCTATTAGTTTTTTACTAGAAAACCATACTTCCCTTTATTGGAGAGACCCCAAGCTGTATTTGCTCTCTAAACAGCTAGTAGTAAATAAAAACTGAAAGGGGATTGATATCTTCTGCTTTTGGACTTCACAAAGCAGCTGTGATAACTAGCCAGTTATGTAGATGCAATGATTTGTTTCTAGAACCATGAAATGCATTAGTTCCCTGTCCTTCTATGTATATATATATTTTTGAAAAAGTAATGTATTAGGCATGAAAAAGAATAAGTGTTGTGTGTTTCAGGCACAGTATATACTTCACAGCATATACTGAGGTACTTATTTGTCATTTAAAATACCATGACTTTTTCTCAATCCAAAACAGTCTCCAATGTGTTAACAAATCCCTTCTGATGTCATCATCTCTAGCATGTCGTCCTCAAAGTTATCCAGTGTAAAAACACTAACTGGCTTAAATAAAAGTATCTTGGGCATCAGGGCACCTGGTTCTTTCAGCTTGGTTCTCCTTCTAAAACTTGGTCATAGTGGAACATTAAACCCTTGTGGAGGTGGTTGGACAAGCTGTGCATGACTGGTTACGCTCTCCCAACCTTTTTCTCAAAATGACAGCACAAGCCCCATGTTCAGTGGATGGGAGTTATGTACATTTTCAGCCACTTCCATTCAAGCTGTTACAAATCTGTATCAAAATATGCTTGACAAAAAACTATGGATAATTACCTTTTTTTTCCTTGTTTCCAGCTTTTACATATAAAGAAGACATTTAAGAAGGAAACAAGCCACTGAAAAACATTGATGTGAAAACTTAGCTTTTAAAGCTGTGAAACAAATGCAAGGGCAAACTTTTTTAAAAATTTTTCTTTTCTTCACTAGGTGAGCAATGACTTTCATGGAGACAAAGGGGACTGGACCTGTTATAGGAAGGTAAGCCATGAGGACAAGCTATTCCCTATGCTTTCAAAGGGGCATTTCTTTTTGTCTACCAGCTGGGCTTAGCCCTGAACAAGCAGCTAAGTGAAAAAGGGCACACAGAGCCTGATTCAGCAAACACTGAACAAAATGGCAGTTGTGATGGCAAAAGAGTGACAGCATCAGTCTCCATCCTGAATGTGAACAGTCTCAGCTTGCCTTTAGATCTAACAGAAATATCTCTTTCTGGGGAAGGTCTTGCAGAAACATGAGTTTCCCCTGCTTACAGCTGTAGGTACGTACTAGAACAAAGCACTGTGAGTTCAGAAGACAGTGGGATAGATGGACTGTGTGCTTATGTTTCATTGTTCAGTTGCTAAAATCTCAATCTTATTGAATGCAATGTATGTCATATGAAAAACTAATTTAATACAGAACACATTAATTGAGGTACTGATATAAGCACAGTCCTTCAAAGCTTTTTTTCATTCTTCAAAATTATGTTCTAGGTAAAACAATATCAAATAAGGCCATGTGAAAACTATGATGAAAAATTAAGATACTATGATACCTGGTGTCTCATCTTCCAATCAGTTGAAATTTTATGAACACCACCAATTAGTATTCATAATCTATTAGGTCATTTATTCTTTTGCTTTGATCTCCCTCTAGTGTTCAACAAAATAGGGTTAGCCAGGTATTAATGACTGATTACAGCTATTCTACCTCCTCACATGTGCCCAAGACACTATATAGCATTATGTAGCCTAATTTCAATTTCATGAACTGGCATCAGACCTAGATAAATGTTTGTTTTATAAAAGTGTTCACTGCCATTTGTCTTGGAGATTTACTGCATCAGAATAATGAATATATGTCCCATATCATTTCAGTGTCTAGTACTTTCTTTGAACTAACTTCACACTGATAGACATAGAGACAGTACTTTTTGAAAACAAAAACAAAACCTAAAAACCCAAACAGCAAAGAGACAAAAAAAAAAAAAAAAAAGGAAGTGTCTACATATACAAGCTAAATACAGAAAAAAATATTGTTGCATCTAAAGTCACACATACACCAACTGGGCTAATTACTAGCAAAATTTTACACACGTGATTATAGCTGTGGTTTCCCTATAAGCAGCATTTCTAGAGTGAAATTAGGCTCCAGATCACACTTGCTGAAATTTAAATGTCATATATTCATGTATACGTTGAAGAGAATTCTATATACTAAGTTTTTTCCTGACTTTGGAAACTGCATAAAAAGAATTTTCTGACTGGATCAGAAGCTGGACAGACTGGAGGTCTTGCAGAGAATACAGATGAAGAAAATCTGAAAGATGGGTTTATTTATTATGGACACTTCTTTTTCTTCGCCCCTTAAGATCAACCTTGAAATAACACAACTATATGTTTGTTTTATGAATAAGAAAAAAATTGTCACTTTCAGGAAAAATTTCTTTATTTGTATTTAAGCTTAGGTATATTCAATATGCCATGATTTTGTTGCCAACAAAAATGCAATAAAGCCTATAAACTATGCAGAAACTTATTGGCCAGGACTGGTTCTGTCTATATGATGCTAGTGTAGTTTCACTCAAAACATGCGCAGCCCTGGATATTTCAGCAAAGATACTGAAAGCCAGAAAAGTAAAAATGATTAAGAAAAAATGGACTGAGTTCTCAATATACTTAAAAAAAAAATCTTTGCAATAGCAGAGATGAAAAGGAATTATTTAGGATGTTTATGAAGGAAATGACAAGGGCCATTAAAATGACAGTGAGAAAAAGAAATTAAAGCTGAAAAGTCAGGATTAATCCTGATTGATTAACTCCTTGTAGCAGTATCATTTTTCACATACAATTGCTGAGACTGTGAGGTATGCTGTTATCTCAAGTTTCTGGAACTAGAAAAAATTCCATAAAGTGTTGGAGATTATATGAAAATGCTTGTTGTGTCATGAGCCATAAACACAGAATGCCCAAAGTCATTGGTGAAGTAACCTTCATATTAAGTGTGTGGACAATTTATTGAAGATGAGAAATCTATAGAGAGAAAAACTAGAACTTGTAGAAAATCGAGGGCTGTAAATGCACAGTGACTGGTGTTTTGCTTCCTCACCCAGTACTTGCACTTTGGAGGGGCCTTCCCACCCGTGCAGACAGTACTCTGTGCCCTGCGGAAGGGGAACTTTTACAAGTCATTTACTACACAGCTATGAGGGAAGGGAATGAAACTCAGTAAAGGTTTCCCCTGTCTTTGCAGCTGGACAGTATATGGGATCATGAGAGTTGCTTGGGTCTTTTTTGGAACCCATGGAGTCTCACTCTCCATAAAACTGCTGTTGCTTTGTAAAGTTGTGATATATTACATTAAGAAATGTAATTATTAGTCTATTGTAATTTGTAACAACATAATTTACCTAGCGAATAAAAAAACCCTCTGCTGCTCCTGATGCAGGTAACTGCTTTGGAAGTGATGTACTTACACCCTTCGGTCACATCCTTCACTCTAGTAGATCAAACTCAATCCATTTGACTGACTTGGTGCAAAGCTCTAATGATCAATGCCTACTATATATATATGTTTCTTTATTAAGACTGTAGTAGGCTGATTCATGCTTTTTGAAACATTAGTTGCTGTGCTCCAGACCTCATAGTCTGCTTTTATTACACTATTCTTTCTTATTTTAATAAATAAATTTTAAGCCTATGTATAGCTGTAACTTTCTACAAGGAATGAAAAATAATAGTGAATTTGAATATAGGACAAATAGTTCTTTGCGATCATTGTAAAAATCAATCAAGAGACCTTCAAGTGACATTTCTGAGGCCACTGCTCTGTTCCTATTCTTTCCAGTAAATCATTAAGTTTGCCAGTAATAGAGCCATCACAGAAATGTTATCAACAAGCATCAAGGAAATCTCCTGTACAAGAAGGCATTAACCATTTCTTGAAAAAGAAGCTCTCTGTTTCTGCTCTAAAGAGAGAAGCCCTCCTAGGAGCCGCCCATCTTTTTCTCTGGCTGTGATTGCTCTAGTAGTTGCAAACAAAGAAATATTTAAAGTAGATGGAACCATTAGCATAATATTTTATATTTTTAAATGACAGAAAATGAGGATGTAGATTTATACTGCATTTACTGCTGCTTAACTGCACTGCCTTGTAAACCCAGGTGTGTCTTACTGAAAAAAAATCCATGAAAGATACAGGTACTTCTTTCCTGCGAGCTATTTAAAAACACCAGTGTGCTTTTTATCTTGCCACTGAGCTAATACATTTACATCTCTTTATCCTAAAAAGTAAAAGTAGTGAAAAGACAATGGTTAAAAAATGGGTAGAAGTAGAAAAAATCTCATTGAAAAAGGTGTGCTGTCATCCAAACCCACCTCTGGAGAGGTGTGGGAGGTTTATGACAATACAACAAATTAGGTCATTCTAGCCTGTGTTTTCCGTGCATTAGGATGTGGAGCCCCACGGCAACGGAGCTGTGGTAGAAGAGTTATTTCCATTTCTGCACAGGTATCACAGAACAACATGCATGTGTGTGTGTGTGTGTCTGTGTGGTGTCATTTGGCGTCTGCTTCCGGTCTAAAAAAAGTAACAAGGAGAGTCAGAGGATAAATGTTAGTTCAGGTATCTCCAACAACATGTCTTAAATATAGGCATTTACTCTGCCTCAATTTTCCTTGTGGTCATCTCCTTCAAGGACAGAGGCCTCTGCTGTCCTCTGCCTTCCTTTGCTGTGTGCTGCAGACTGACACAGCATTAAGTATCTAAGAATATTGGTAGTTAGAGTGCAACAAACCACACAGTTTTCTGTCAGTTATGCTCCTGAAAATCAACAATAGTATCAGGTAGATCGATGGAATTGCTCAATATTTACACTAGAGGAAGTGAGCAGAATTCAGTCTCCCTGTAGCAGAGTGAAAGCTACCAGGCAGGAGTAGACATCCTTGCATAATTCCCGGTCCAGATACAGAAGAAGAGCCATTGTTGACCAGTTGGAAAGTCTCTGAGAGATGTGTGGCCTCTGGCTGATGCAGTGAATAAACTGAGATGAAGCAGGCAAAGCAGTATCCAAAAGATAAGAAACATTTTAGAGGAAGCTTTCTTACTATATAGCTTAACTTCTTCAGGTGGTAAAGAGGAAAATCTTACTCAAACTTCATAAAAGAGGCATAAAAACACTGGAAAAATTTTGCTTTGGAGAAGAATGATTGTAAGACGAAAGATTTTAGGGAACATTAGAAACATGGCACTTCATTCCACAAATAACATTGCAACTTTCAGTACTTTCTCCAAGCAGGCTTTCTGAGTTTTAGATAGATTTAGTAAACCTCCACTTACCTGCTAGTGAAACAACTTGTGAGTCAGTGTGCTGGTAACTCTGTGAGCAAGATTATTTATAAAGGAAATGAAGCCAACATAGTCTTTGCGTAAAGGAAAGATTGGAACATCTAAATCAAAGAGAAAGACAGTTTTCTCATTGGCATAACCTTGAATTAGGGTCACTTTAAAATAAATCATCCGCTGTCTCTGAAAACATCTATAAGAAAAAAAAAAAAGAAAAGATACCCAGTCAAAGGGAAAATATTCTATGTTTCAGTAGGATTACCCATTCAGCTACTCCTAGTCTTTATAACCTCCCTTCCTAATATTTGGCAGACTGTAAATCAAGGCGTACATTCACAAAACAACCATGGTCTGCATTACAAATAGTATATAAACATGCAGGTAAATGGTTGAGATGTCATAGGATGTTCACTGTCCATCCAGATGATTGTCACTATGGTTGTTTTTCAATCTAAGACCTCTACTAAAGACACAACTAGTAGCTAAACTGAAAAGCTAATGAGGTAGAGAGAACTCCGCAGCATCAAAGTCCAATTATACCAGTCCAGATAAATTTAAGTGATCGTTACAGAGAACTGTAATTCATAATAATAAAACATAATAAACATGAAGGTAAAAAATGTACTGAGATTTAACAATATTTCATGAAGAGGTGATAGTCCCTATTACTGAAACAAATAGAAGAGAATAGCATTCCCTCATTGTCTTAGGGAAAGACTTCATAATTGGATCTATTAAATGGTGGTTAAATAGCAATGCCCAAAAGTAGAGTCATATTTTTAATAGAGGAAACTTGAGAAAATTTGTTTGCCTCCAGGGACCCAAACAAAAGCTCAAGCCTACTGCAGAACGGGTGAATTTGGGCTCACGAACTGAGGATTTAATTCCACTATGTGCAGAAGGACTGGTAAAAACTCAAACTCTCTGCTATTAGCAGTTTGACTGCTCAAGTGAGAATCGTTTGGGTCCCTGGCATGTAATAATTGGAAGGGAAAAGGCTTAGCAATGCATTTGAGGGGAGGGGACCTGAAGAAGAAAAAAAACTTTAGCAAACAGAAGGTATGTTCATCCTATTAGAGTGTCTTTCAGCTTTCCAAGGAGGAAAAAAGTGCCTCACTCTCACTCTCCATCCTCAAATACACACTGGTTTCATCTTTGCTTTTTAACTTCATTTTCATTAGGCCAGTTGGACCCACAGAGTGCCATTATGATACACAAAGAAAATTAATTGTAAAAGTGTGCATGGTGTGGAAGACTAGGACACAGTCAAGACAACGGATGTCACAGAAGTGCAGACAGGTTTTTGCTGTTTGTTTTCACTTGCCTTGTGAATTTGAATAATGTTCTTCAAATATACCTGGTCATGGTCCTTGCTCTTGAGCACCAGCTTCAAGAGCACTCATTCTACATTGTGTCAGGCAGAACCCATCTCCTTACAAATTCAAGCTCTTTGCACTGCTTTGGACCCGGAGAGACTCATTAGGTGCTTTGGACATTAATTGTGGAAGGCCTTCACCTCTTCTTGTGCTGTGAATTTGTGTTCTAGGCTAAGAATACAATACACAACCTAACAATGTATTGCATGCACAAAAAAGTCTGTACCATAAGGTAGAGTAAATAACTAACACGAAAAAAGTCTGTGAATTTGTGCTTACATTTTATTTCAGCTGCAAAGAAAATAAACATGCTGGAGGCAGAGAGGTCTCTTCACTCAGCCTTAGGCAAAAAATAATTTTGGATCAAGTCTGAATTGAGAATGAAGAGTCAGAATTCATAATAACAATGATTAGGATCACGTACAATAAAAAAATCAATTTTTAGTTTTATTTAAGTCTAGAAAATCAGAAGGCACTTGCTGTCAACAAGACAGTGGTGTATTGATTTAATTGAATTCTGGTGATTTATCATGTTATTAAAAAGAATTGGGAACGTGATTTGCCCTATGATATGTTATCATCTTAAAACTTTTGAGTGGAAGAGCAGAAGAGTTTCAGAGAACTCTTCTTCAGGTTACAATAGTCTAACACTCTCGGAGTCTCTACTAATATTTCAAATATTTGTGTTCAGATGTAACGTGAATGTTATTCCTACCAGCCCAACAGAGCTGGGGCTGTAGGTGTGCAAGGGACAGCATTGTGCCTTTCGTTCTAACTGCAGCTAACAAAACTTTCAGCCTCCAGGAGGCATGTTAAGTACAAAGCTGCAGCAGTGAAAGAGCTTGAGCTGCATTTACTATACTTTTGACCTGGCTATAGAGGCTCTCTGCTGCTCAGCAGAGATACATGATGCTATGGTTAAACGTGCGCTGAATGTTTGAGGAAGCACAGTGGTAAGAAATGGGAAGGCTAGTGTTCAGACGTTTATTCTGGAAGGCACTGTGAGCATTTAGAGAGGGGATCAGAGGTGAGAAATAAATTAAAATGCCTCTTAACAAACCACCTACCTAAGCAAAAACCACTGTAAGTTTAGGCAGATCAGTTTTTAAATGTTAATGCATTAATTTTCTGTTTCATTTTGTGAAGGGAAGGTATGTAAAGTTGAAAGCATATGTCAGAGAGGGGCCAAGAGTTATTCAATATTTTTTGAATAAAATATTACTGTGTAAAACAGATGTACTATGATGAATTATAATGAAAAAGCAGCTAGAATTGCATGTCAGGAATAAAAAAATGAATCTCTGTTATCACACTGGATAAAATTTATTTCTATTTATTGAGCCATGAAATCAGTAGACAATTCTAGTTTGAAGGTTGAAAATGCAAATTAGAGGAGGACATTATCACCTGACAAACTTCTTATAATGATTTTTCCAGTTCTGTGCTTAGAAAACTATAGTCAATTTAATACTTATGTTGTGTATGCTTTCATCCCACTGTGCTTCAATTCTGAAGAGAACACCAGGAAATAAACAGCATTTTCACAACATGTGAAGAGAGAAAGCAAGCTATTTTCATTGATACAAGCGCCTTTAAAAAATAAAGATATCCTTAGTTTTATATTACGCTTAGGTAAATGACATTTGTGTGTAGATTCAGATCATTACACTTGTTAAAAAGTATCTGTAAATATGGTAAAGAACTTAAAAATATTCAGCATTATATGAACTGAAGAAAAAACCCAATAAAGCCTTCAAGACTGATAAATTTTTTTTTTTTTTTAGAGAGAGAGAGAGGTCTAGTCTTTCAAAGTTTCGGAGGAGCCAATAAATTAGAAGGGAAGTATCTAGGACTTTGCGCTCTCCTCTTCCAGAACCTCCTACAAGGTAGGAGTACTTTTCTCCTTCTAGCCTTGTTTATGATAAGCGTTGCGAATGGCAGACTGTGGCACAGGTCAGGTAGCTTTTAATCTGAAGTCTTTGGCATAGCTTGCTTCTCTTAACATTCACTGTCTGATGGGGAACCTGTGGTTTTATTGCTGAATTGTAAAATATGCATCGCATTAGGGACAGCAAAATGACGTTTCACATAAGGGGATAATCTGTTGAGTGGGTTTTTAGTTTGCTATTTAACAAGCAGAGATTTCGTATTTAGTTAGTGCAGTTAATTAAAAAAAAAACCCAGTAAACTTTCAAGTAATTTGCATAGGATCACCATTGATGCAATATGAGAACTTTCTTGACTTGAAATTTAATATTATATTTGACTTTTTATTTCTCATTAAAGAAAAATAAAATCTAAAGAAACCTGAATGTCTAAATGAAGTTTTATACCTTTGTGCTTTCTCTGTAGGTAGGAGGAGAAATATTAATGCCTTTTACACTAATTAAAGTGAAGAAATAAAAATATGCAAAGGAATAAGGGTAACGACAAGGATAAGTATTACTAAAAGACTCTACTCTTTCAAGACAGTAAAATAAGTTGTCTATTTTTCAAAATCTCTAGCTGGTGATTCAGAGATTGAGAAGTTACTTCGGCTGTTTTACTTTTCTTCTTTCTTATCTTGCTCTCAGAAAAATCTCGAGCCCCGGGGCCTTCAGTGGGCCTGTCTGAGGGCAAGAGCAGCAGTATGGCTGTCGTTGGTACTGAGCAGGAGGTGGGAAGGGGGATAAGCGTAATCCTTTGATAAAGCAGGTTGAAGTTCTTTTTTTTTTTTTTTTTTTTTTCTTCCTTTTGTGCAGAGAGCTGGTAATGGCATACGTGAAGACTTCATGTCAGGCTGAGACAGCATGCCGGCAATCCTAAGTCTGTAACTGCAGTTAACCTGACCACCTGTGCTACCTTTTGTTCTCTAAAATTCTGATTTATCTTTCTACTGGAAGCTTTCACAATAGAGTTAAGCTGAATGGGAGGGATGACATTGGAGAAAGGAATACTGCAATTTAAAATATGAACCTCTTCATGTTAAAACACCTCTAATGCAGTGACTGGGTAAGTGGAGGAGGGTTCACTGGAATGTCAAAGACAGCGCATGCAATTTTTATATCACTTAAACCCCAAAAGACAGACAGGTGAAGGTACTGTTACCACTGAAATGTGTTCATTTACTTTTTCTGATGATCAGTACATATCACTATCTGATAAAAACAGAAGCATTTTCCAAATGGATTTTTAAGAACAATTTATCTGGGTAGTTTCTAAATGCATTGATAACTGTTGGGTCTCTTTTTTTAACTTGGACTTTTTTAAATTGACATCTTTTTGTTCTTACATTTCATTTCTAGCTTTATGAATAAGGTGATTTTTTAAAGTGCTGTTTGTTGTACTTTTCATATTCTGTTTAATGATTACTGTCTGAACGTACTTACCATTTTTGACATGCCAAGAACAGAGATAAGCAATGTAACAGCTTTATCTATTGCTTTTTTGGTTTAGGCTCATGACAGAAATTGAAGGAAAAGAACATTTCTTCAGGCATTTGTAGTTTTTTTCCCTTTGACTATTAATTAGTCTATAGCATGCTTTTCTCAAATGCTTCATTAGTTTAGTGTGACAGAAAATCAACAAAGACTTGCATTTTATTCTCAATCTAGTTTGTATCTACCTGCCTATTATTCCCACTAAACACATATTCCATAAACAATGTTTGGTTATCTGTTATGTATAATTGAAAAGCCTCTTATATTGTTCATTTGTCATTCTCAGCCATGCATGGGTGTTGAGACTTGGAGAAAAAATTTGGTTGTGTCTGCATCGGTAAATTGAATTTTTTGTACTTGTACTAATCTTCACAAGTGGCATTTGGGCTCAGTAGGCAACAAAAGAAAGAAAAAAAGAGAGACTTAGTTTTTACCCCCTTTTTATAAAACCTTAATTTAATTCCAAAGCCAGAGGGTAATTGTCCTGGTAGGAGGTGGGGGCAATGGATCTTGTGGAAGCTCGACTTTTACTTTTTGGTACTGCCTGTTTAATTTTGGTAATATCTTCACATACCAACACAAATCCAGTAAGGAAGGTATGTAAAAGAATAGATTTCCAACATGAAGCTTCATCAAGATAAGGCGGCAGTGTAAGAAGGCAATGGGGAGCAAATGGAAAGATGTTAGTTTGGTCTCCATTGCTCCAGTGTCTGAGCGCACCATCATCTTCAATACATTTGTCTGCACAGTACCCTTGAGGTGAAAAAAGGGTCTTAACTCATTTTTTCTAGTTACCTCTGCCCATGGGTAATTGAGCCATGGAGAACTTGAAAAGGGCCTATTTACAGAAAGAGAAAAGCTTCTCAGAGCTAGTTTTAGGCTAACCATCTATATTAGCTCAGCTGTCATGACCAGCAAAAGCTGCACAGAACTGTGCTGGAAACGGTTTGCACAGGCAGGCGGACCCTTAGACGGGTTCACTGTAACCCGCTGCTGCTCATTACAGATCACCGGTGTGAGACAGGACGGACTTCAGAGTTGGCTTCCCCCTGCTGCTAACTCCCAGGGCAGAGCCGCAGGAACAGCAGCTCTTTCTGAGGCTTACCTGGCTGCTTTGCTCTCTGAGACTCCAACAGGGAGCACTGCAGGAAGGAGACAGGAGGATGATGATGAAACAGAAATTTTCAGCATTAACCACAGGTTCTGGTGGGGGGCCCATCAGCTGGTCAGGCAGAGAGTGGTCACCTCAGTGGTGGCACTGAGCTCCATGAGGGGATGTAAGGACAGACCTACAGTCAGCTCAGGTAAAAGCAAAGGTCCAGCTAGTGAAGTATGTTGTTTACAGCAGTTACTGTTGGTGGATGCCTGAAGAACTTGTTTAGTTCACTGGATTTCACTGCTGAGTATTTGGTAAGCATGAGTTGTTTGGTTTTTGTTTTGTTATGTTATGTTTTGTTTTTAAATGTGGTTGTCTGGTGTTCCTTCGTGCTCATGTAAACTTTGTCCTTCAAAGCATCCTCTTGCAATGAGTTCCTCAGGTTTATGACCTGTTGGATTTTTTTGTGTGGGAAGGACATCCTGCTCTTATTGCTTAGAATATGGCTCCTATTTTCATTTTATGAGGCACAAGTGGCGTTTTGATGATGAAGGAAGACAGAGATAATCATAAATTCATAAATCATAGAATCATTTTGCTTGGAATAGACCTTTAAGATCATCAAGTCCAACCGTTAACCTAGCACTGCCACGTCCACCACTAAACCGTGTCCCTAAGCACCACATCTACGTGTGTTTTGAATGCCTCCAGGGATGGTGACTCAACAACTTCCCTGGGAAGCCTGTTCCAATGATTGACAACCCTTTTGGTGAAGAATTTTTTCCTAATATCCAATCTAAAGCTCTCCTGGCACAACTTGAGGCCATTTGCTCTTGTGCTATTGCTTGTTACTTGGGAGAAGAGGCCGACCCCCACCTCACTACAACCTCCTTTCAGGTAGTTGTAGAGAGCGATAAGGTCTCCCCTCAGCCTCCTTTTCCAGACTAAAAATCACATGTTGAAACACATAGCCGTTTTTAAATTGCTGGATCATGTCCTGGATCATGTCCATTCTTGTCTCAGTCCCATGCATCAGGGTCCTGGTGTGGGTTTTTTGTTCCTTCGTTTGTTTGTTTGGTTTTTTTTTTTTGTTTTGTTTTGTTTTTTGTTTTTTTTCCTGCTGATTTGGGATTTCTGCCCAGGAAAATCTTCTCTAACTTCAGAATAACCTTTCCAAGGGTTTCAAATTTTTGAACTTCTTAAGCATCCAGGAATTTTGTGCTATTTTAGCCTCTAGGAATAAATAAAACTGAAGCTTAAATAAATAATAGAACCTATAAATGATTTCTAATCCAAGTATCCTTGTCTATAGGTTGATAGTACAAAAGACGATGCACAGATCTACCCTGGACGTTCAAAAGTCTGGGCAATGTGCTCTGGCCTTTTTTCCCCACCAAGAGGTCTTTGAGCTTCGGTCACACTCAGTTATAGAGTGCAGAATCTTTATATCTCTGTGCATCATTGCTTTTTTGCATTGCTAACTCTCCTTCTCACTCCTGCAAAAAGCTGATTGCTTTTGGCTTTAACTTCTTTTTGCCAAATTACCTCTTTGCTGTGTAGCTTTCTGTATCTTTTGTCAGGGGATTCACCTTCCTACCTTGTAGTCTTATAACTGGCAGGCACTTTTCTTTGATGTGATTTAGTGGTGTCGGTGTATTTTGTTACCCAAGGGGTTGCTTCCATTTAAATGCAAGATTGTCAAGGTTTAATGAATATTGTTGTTTATGGTCTCTCAACAGTCCTTGGAACTGCATTCTAAATGTAATTAAAAAGCCACAAAGAAAGCAAACACTGGAAATGCGGGCATTCTTGATTTTTAATCTGGCTGTTACCTATAATGAGTTGTCAATACTAAACAATTTATAGGTGGCAAATGGAAAAAATTCTCAGATCATTACAGATGTTTAACTATTTATAAACTACAGTGAAGATTCTGTAACAGGAAAGATCACTGCAATCGGTGAGAAGGTCTCAAGGAACGATTTTTGAACAAAGCTGCCGTTGAACAGGGCCATGGCAACCTGAATAATTCCTGTTAAGTTGCCCGTTGGGGTCCTAGGCAGCCTGCAAGGCTGGGACAGGAAGAAAACCTGCCCTGACAGGCATGCTCTGAAACCTGCTCGAGTCAAACTCCATATATACTGATACCTCACAGTATTTCCAGAAGTAACGGCTCTGGAGATGGAATTTCTTTCACTTTTTTTAACCCCAACTTTCCTGAACTCTCCATGAATCAGGAATTCAGGTTTTGAAGAGACCTTGCTCCATCAGAAAAAGTCTCATACCCATCCCCTAAGAGACAAGACCTAAAAAGGCTTCCTCTACCCACAGCTGGGACAGTTCCTGACCACAGAGTTTGACTTTTTAACTTCTGTTATGTTTTGGTTGGCTTACTACTGATATGTAAAAGGAGAAGAGATGAGGACTTTTTATTTCTCAGCAGGACACCATTACTACTGCTGTCCTTTTCTTCTCAGACTCTTTCCATGTTTTCTGCCACCAAGTTGAATAAATGGGCCAGAAGGGAGACCAGACTCCCTTAATCTCCCTCTCTTTTCCTCCAGTGGAAAGTGTGACCGAATCACCCTAAGGGAACATGAGCACTTGGGTTTTTTTTCCATAGATCATTCATTGCAATACAATTTGTAGTCAGTGTGAACACAGAATGTGTCTGTGAGATGGGTCCACCATAGACACTATCTAGCTAGGGAAGCATTGGCACAGGTCAGCAGTGATCTTAAAGCTGTGGAATTAAACACTTTAAAAAAAAAAAAAAAAATCACTTGAAAAAAAGATTTTTCCCACCAGGATCATTTGGTGCAATAGCTAAAATTGAAACAGTGTGAAATGCTTCTGAGAAGCAGAAGAATGAAAACGTCTGTACCAGTCCCATTGATCTGGAGAGCTAAAGCAGAATTGATGGACTCTGTCTGTAATGCTTGATCTTTGATGTTTTGTATGATACTTAAGGAATGCTACCTCCTTCATCATTTTAATCGTAAAATGTTTTTCTTCAGCAAGCTGTGTATGCTTTAACTTTTCATCTTATCCCATTATAGTTCAGGGCTGCTAAAGAGCTATATTTGCTCTCAGCAGAGCTCAAAATAGCTTGCTTTTTATTCTGAAAGAAGGTTCATAATTACATTAAGCCTGAAAGATGGAATAGTTCAGAAAGTGAAATAAAAAAAAAAAAAAGGATTCGTACTGTTTGACACATCCAGTGTACAGATTATGAAAATTATTTCTATTTAGAGTTATTGATGATAATTCGGTCATACTAATTTGCTGATGGAATACAAGGCTAATGAGAGAAATTTCAAAATATAGTAATAATGAACAGTCCATAATGAATCAAAATGTTATTTAAATCTGAACTTTGAAATAATTTTAATTATTACCTTTTAGGATAATGATATGGCAAAAAGGAGAACAATTGCATTTTGCTATATGTGAGAGATTCTTGTTCCTGCAAATGCTTATGCACAGCTATAAATACATCTCTGTGTAATTGTGGTACTGGAGCCTTACTAACAACTGGAGTTATTTTATTTTTCCACTAAGAGGAGTCTGTGCTAGATGAGGAAATACAGGATGCTCAGCAAGAAAGAGTTTGAAAAAAGAAGTTAAATAAATGGTCATTATGCTAACCAAAGGAAGAGTGTCTTAAAAAAAAAAGAATCCTGTAGATTATGGCCATTTTCTTTTCTATTTATAAACCTCTCTACCCTGTGAAAGCAGCATTTCAAAGGGCGTGATTGTGCATGCAGAATATTGAATAAATATAAAAGTTTTCATAAGCGGTTCATGCTTTATGGATTTTTTACAAAAACTGCCGCATGCAAACCCTGAGGCATCACCACTACTAAACTGAAAAACAGGGAGATAAGTATTGTCACACTTGCAGAGCATCCGCTAGGAACAGTTAGGTTCTTGCATAACTGCAGTTGCATGTTCAGAACATTTGCTGTCCCTGGATTAGACACCCACCAGCAGTGGTGCAGGGCTTGCTCAAGAAGCCTGAAAACCCATAATTTGCAAATATGATTGAAAATTTGGCACACAGTGCTACAGATAGGCATCCTTTTCCAAACTGTCCTATGTGTCAAGTATTTGCTGAAATATGCAATTTCTAATGATAAGTGCAAAATATTTTTTAACTCTAGGCTGCTTCCAAAGAGTTGAGCCTATAGCACAATGTAACACCAGATTCTAGTTCATTTATTCAGACTACAAGACAGATAGTGTGAGATGATCTGAATACAGCTTACAGAAACCCAAGAAGCAGCTTCAAATTGAGTTTCAAACATCTGACCAAAGCACAAAGGCCCAAAATTGAAGATGGATGTATTCAGATTCTCATTTTTTTTACAGTTAACAATAGGGACAATGTGTGAAGGGTAAAGTAGTGGTAATGTAAGTCAAGATGCTGCTCTAAACCAAAAATTCTTGCTCAAGCACAAATACTAGACTTGAAACAACATTTAATGCAGAGCATGTCTATGGCCTATATTGTGCGGGGTGCCAGAATGCACGGCCATTGCAGCACAGCTTATTTACTAGCTATTGCTCCAGTCGGTGATATTAACCACAAACACCATATTCACAGAGGTATTTAGCCACTGATTTCAATGGAAATGAGCGTGGATGCATCCCACTGGACAAGAGAGTCTAACGTCAGAGTGCTCTGCAGGCGCTGTTTGCAACGGGCGCTGCTCTGAGAGCAACCACTTACGCACCACGCAGAACCAGCAAGGTATTGCTTTGCAGCGGCAACATCTGGGAACCACCTACCACCTCACAGTAGTTTAAAAACACATTTTCCACACCAGCTGGCAACGTTTTAATATGATATAGCAAAACAGACAGTTTACAGGAACAGTTCGTAATGGCCACGTGCTGGGATGAGTCTGTTGGCTTTTCTCGAAGTGGAATTCGAGGGGTTTTTCTTCTTCTTGTTATTCATCTGTCTAGAAAATAGGTCTTTATAAACCTTTAAAATACAAAAATTGCACTTCCCCAATGTACTAGTTTGCAAATATATAATCATTTTAGGCTTTTGACATTGTTACTTTGATGAACACTTGTACATCAATTTGACATTAAATGTCTTATTTTGACTTAACTGGTCTCTAAACTGTTTTGCGAGCAATTTGATAGCCTTTGTGAACAGTGGCAAGGCTGGATTGCAACTGATAGTGAAGTGCAATGACAAATTCTGTCATGAATTGAGATGTATGTATGTAGTGCTTGATGTGTGAAACACATTTTTCAAGTTTTCGGGTACTTAAGCATTTCTACTGTAAGTAAACTACCTCCAGGCCTTCTTGGGATTGATTATTAATTACTTTATAGGACAAAGTCATAGTATTATTAATGGGAGACTGCATGGGTTAACTCCAGAAGATTCAGCAAGAAAAGAGGATTGCACTGCACATATTAATGTTTATGCAGATCTGGAGATCTGGGGAATTTTTCTGTGCTGCAGTAAATGAGAACAACTAAATTACTACGTGGGGAGTGGTTACTGATAATACCAGTTTTCTTCCCCCTCCACTACACTCTTGCTTCTTTGCCAACCAGATTTTTATTACAGATATCAGAGTTTCCTTGTTGGATTTGTGTCTTTGGATTGCAGTATTTGTTTAATCAAACCCTTTTGTCTAAATGGATGTATGCGCTGATTAAAGAGACACCCCCTTTAATTACCTTCTGTTGTTGCAGGGGGAGGCATAAATAATATTACTATGCAATGTTGTGGATGATATGGACAGAGGCGACACATACTTGCTTTTGAATACATTTTTTTTTTCTTTTTCAGGTGTCATTTTAGTGTTCAGTGCAAGCTTTGTTTTCTGTTTTGCATCCTTTTTGCCTTTTCCTATTCCTTTTTTTCCTTCAAAACCTGAAAGCCACAATGGTCCGACCTCCTGTATCAGGCTGTAGCTGGTATGTGAGACTTGATCACAGGCAGAAACAGACTCACCCTCTGCATTTGGATCTGGTTCTTGATTGGAAGCAATAGGGATACATTAGCTGGATGCAGAATCTAAGTTGGAGCTGATTTACAGCTGGTTGAATGGAAAAACAGGCAGAACTGGCCTGTGTCTGTGTGTAAGAGGCTGTGCAGACAGACCGTGATTGTTGCATCAAGATTCATTCCTCCTTGCTAGGTTAAAGCCTATCTTTTAGAACAACGTCCAGGCTTGACTAAAAAACACCCCACAGCAACCCAAATCTCTAAGTAATGGAGAATTGCTGGCTGTTTTCTAGTTTTGTACTTTTTATATATGCAGTAATACACAGAGCAGGATCCTGCTGAAGTCAGAGAAGGCAGGTGAGAGCTGTGGAGCACAAATGAAATCCAAGTGGAATGTGCAAACAGAAAGCTGTTGCTTCTGTTTGTTTCTCCTACCTGCTGAAACCTGTCACCCCCTCATTAGTTTCTGGTGGATTCATTGCCTTTAATCAATATCATAGACTATTACTTTGTATATAGAATCTCTCTCTTTTTTTTTTTTTTTAAGGTGTAACGGTGGTAAGTCAGTTCAGAATAGCTGAGATGCAGAGGGAGTGTAATGAAAAACACCCCTTTTTCCTATCCTCTCTCAAACCTGGTATTCAAGGTGTTATATTTCAGAAGTGTCATTGTAAACATATATAAATGGTTCAAAAAGAAGAAAAAACCTCTTTCAGGTAGTGTCGCAATAGCTAAGTATGAAAAATATCAAACCTCTAGCAAATTAATATAATTAGATAATTACTGACTTTTTGGTTTGCATAAGTCCTCTATCATTTGCCCTAACACTGCATTCATTCTGTATTGCATTATAAGAGGGTGACAGATTATAAGTCTATTCTTACAACACTTACGGTCTTAGGCCTTTCACAGACATCTTTTGCGGTCTCTGCTGTATTAAGTCTAGAATAATTACTCCTGAGTTGCATTGACATTTGGTTTGGTTAGCTTCAGTAAAACTACAGAAAATAGTCAGAAAATAGGGCTGAACTAGTCTATTCCCTGGCCCCAAGGCAGAAACAGCTGTGTCTATTCTAATTTACACAGGTTGCTTTTCTAACCTCTTATTAGAAACCTTTACTTCTGGGTATGTCACAACCTCCTCAAGTGTTGCTTTTCACTATTGCTACTATGAGAAAGTGTTTCCTCATATAGAAATGAAATTTCCCTTGTTGCAAGTAAAGTCAGAGTGATATGGAAAATAGCATGAATTGGAAATTCTCTGTTGAAATTGTGTTTTGGCAGATTAGGTTTCTAACAGTGCTTTTTTTTTTTTTCATATTAATTGCCTATTTTTTCCTTTCACAACAGCAAATTAAAAAAAAAAAAGTAAGGGCAAGCAATGAACTATGAACTATTTTGATTTGGAGAGACTTGCAGCATCCTGTGAGAGTTTTAGGTCAGCCTTTCCCTGATCCTATTTCTTGTATGGGACAGAATCTTCTGGCATGTACTATTTCTGTAATTCTCGCTAACTAATTGAATACTGCACACTGTTCCTAGCCATTTTATCCCTGCAAACTCATTCATTTAATTATCCAGGGATATTGGGAGCTGTCTAGAAACACAGGACCAAAGACCATTTACGCCAAGTTCACTCCTCTGCAGTAGCAGGAAATCAAGCAGGAGAGTACATCAGGAAGTCACATGTCAATTCATTTTCTTTCTTCTCAGATCACAAAACACATGACATTCCTCTAACAGAGGGGATTTTACTTCTGTGACTGGAAACACAACCATTGCAAAATCTAGATGGAAGAGAGCAGAGAGCTCAAGGGACACGGTCAGTGTGCTAACACGAGCACACCGCCAGCAAAACGATGGCCCCAGGAAGTGGTTTATGTTCAAGGTTGTCAAAAAAACAAGTGGTAAACAAAAAAAGACAACCTGTGCAAGTGAGTGAAATCCTAAAGCATGTAATTGCTTACTCAAATAAAATACATCAGGTTCATGGTAATTAATTTACCTATTATATCTGTGAATTATACCCGCTGTAATTGTGCCATTTGTACTTAGTCTGTCTAGCTGAAAGCCTACATGCAAAACTGGCCTCACGCCAATCATGGATAACATCCTGTCCAGGCAGCTGATTTTGAGAGGAGTAAACTAGCAGGTTGTTTTGGAGTTTATTTTTCTGTGTGCAGGTTTTTTCCCTGTGAAGTGGTATTGGTTCATGTATAACTTTGCTCAAATCACCTAGTAGGAGCTCCGAAATCCCCAGGATTAAGCAATACCTGATCACTGACTCTGAGAACATTGGTGTTGCCTGAACCATGACGCGGTAAGAAGGACCTTTGAAAGAACGACAGATGGCATATTATTTATCTGCCACTTGATATAGCAAAGGATTAAATTAAGCCTACTAATTTCAGTTTGTGAATGGACTTGTATCTGTCAGGACTTTATATCAGGGTAAAGAGAAAAGGAATATTGTTTCATCTACTGCCTGTTATGTAGTATGATGATAAAATATTTCTTCAAATGACAATGATTGCTAAATGTGCCAGAGTAAATTATATCCTGTCTTGCATGAGCCATGCTTCACTTAAGTTTTTGTTTTGTGGGGTTTTTCCTTCTTTTTTTTTTTTTTTTTTTGACTGTTTATGCAGCGTAAAATCATTATTAACATATTTACTAAGGTTCTTGTGACTTTGGCACCACAAAATATCCATTATCCATTTTAAAATTGTTTCAAATTAGTGATTCCAAATTCATAGGAGAGCATCAACCCCCTTGAAGCACTTGAAAGTCATAATTTATGTAAGAAGGTTAAAAAATAAGGTGTTCTGACTAGCAACATAATCACAAAGAAGAGATGCTTGCCTGCAGTTGTCATCACTAACATGGGAATGCGTTATCTCTGATTATGACTCAGTAATAAGAAGAGAGGTTTTAATGTTAAACTGCAATGGGTAAAAACTAGTTTAAACATTAGGACCAGGGTTTATGAAGTGATCACAATGCAGTGATCTATTGGGGCAATTTATACTAACATCAGAATTAGGAATAAAGAAAAAATGATGACATTTCAGGCTACCTCTATTTCTGTGAGGATCTGCTCACAGCATATTACTTACTAACTTACTTTTTTTTTTTCTTGAGGAAAATTCCAGAACAGTTTCCTGCAGGTTATGCAAATTAAGACAACTATCACTTGATCAGTAGGTCAGATCTGTAATTCAATAATAGGAATAACAACTGCTTGGAACACAATTATCAGTTATTATGAGACTGGACACAGTACTGTTTATTGGACAGGAACCTGTATGCTGAAGTAGAGGCACAGAGGTCTGATCTTTGTTCCAAAGGACCAATTTATGTTAACAAAATAAATACATTTATAAGTAAATACAAACAGAAAGAAAAAAAACCCCAAAAACGAATAGGTGAAAGAAAAACAGAACGGAGGCCAACAACTCTGTCTTTTTCCCAAAAAAGCTAATGACACAGTCAGGGAATAATTTTGCCTGGGAGGCACCAGTGGAGGTCATCTGGTTTGGCCCCTTGCACAAAACAGGGTCTATGTAAACCTGCTCCTACATTGCAACCTGCAGGTTGCTCAAGGCTGTGTCCAGCAGGGTTTTGAATAGCTCAGAGTGTGGAGACTTTACAAGTCCTTTGGTCAACCTGCAGCAGTGTTTAATCACTTCAGTTTAGAGATATTTCTAAAGTTTGGTATCAACAGTCCATTATCTGTGTCCATAACTGGAGGCTGCAAGGGATGCAGTGGTGCTTAACTGTCTTGAGAACTAGTCTCAGAAAGTGTTTTAGTCCTGTGTATGAAGTGATGAAGTATAGTATGGTAAGCAAAGAACCACATTTTAGTGCTAAGGGGATGGTTTGTTGGAGTTTTTTTAATAGTTTATTCAGTTTTGTGACAGTGAACTGAGTTGGGACCACGTATACGAGACAAGAGGAAGCACCACCAAATTTTTAAATAAATGCTTCTCTAATCTTCTTTTGAAATTAATTTTTCTTTACTTGGTTAACTTCAGAATGCTAATGACCAGTGTTCAGGCACTTGACAGCTAGTTGTATAGATTTTGTTTCTAGCCACTTTGCTTATTACCACTAAATCATAGTAAAGAATATAGATACATGAACTTCTTTCACAACATTACTTTCCCATGTAAATAAATGCTGACATTTTTTAGGGTTGATACTTCATAGGGATTAGGTATGGAAGTATGTTTAGGCACATACAAATACTTATTCCTTTAGCAAGATATAATCCCTATCATGAAACATTCTGAGACTTCCCGTTTCAATTAATTTTACATGTCACAGAAAGGCAACTGAAATTATTTTTATATATGTAACCCTGCAGAAAACTAGCTCCAGATAAGCAGAAACAATATCAGACTTCTGAAATTACAAAACTGTATTCACCTGAGTACTGTATTAGCTTTGAAGTTAAATCAATTTAAATGCTAACACTTCAAAAATAATAAATTGAGGAGAGAAAAGTATTACAAGCATCTTCACTGCTTTTAATGATACATGTAACCTAAAAGTGGTTTTAAATAAGACATTAAAGTACAGATTGCAAAGCTACGTGTTTTGTAACAAAGCCATAAGCTTTTGTCTCATCAATTGGAGACATGAAAGGCAGTAAGTGATCTGATGGCAGTTGTTGCCATAGAGTGATTATGAGCTGCCAGTGGGATACAGCAGTTGGTAAACAGGGACTGAGATATCTCCTGCTCGCAGGTGGATGGCCAGCCACTTAGCTATGTGACTTTTTCTGGATGCGTGTGATTTACTTGCACAAAGCGGAATGAAGATGCTGGCAGGAGAGGCTTAGAGAAAATCCAACACAGAATACAAAAAATTCTAACTGGTTGCCAAATTGTTGTTCATATGTGGAAGTGGCTCTCCTGTGTCCTACCTGAAAAATGTCTAGCTTTGTTGTGTCCGTTAATCCCTGCCATTTCCCTTGAACTTTGCTGCTGGTTAGCTGAACTGCTAACTCCTGCTTCACTGGTTGAAGATCTCTACTGCAAGCGGTTATCATTGCACCAAGGCTGAGTGAGGCAGCTGAATCTGTAGAACAGAACAGAACCACAGAACCACAGAATCACAGAATCACAGAATGGCAGGGGTTGGAAGGGACCTCAGGAGATCATCTAGTCCAACCCCCCTGCTAAAGCAGGATCACCTAGAGCAGGTTGCACAGGATTGTGCCCAGGTGGGTTTTGAATATCTCCAGAGAAGGAGACTCCACAGCCTCTCTGGGCAGCCTGTGCCAGTGCTCTGTCACTCTCAAAGTAAAGATTTTCCTTATATTGAGATGGAACTTCCTGTGTTCCAGTTTGTGCCCGTTGCCCCTTGTCCTGTCACTAGGCTCCATAGAGAAGAGTCTGTCCTCTTCCTCTTGACATCCACCCTGTAGATATTTATAAGCATTGATAAGATCTCCTCTCAGTCTTCTCTTCTCCAAACTAAACAGACCCAGCCTTTCGTCATAAGAGAGATGCTCCAGTCCCTTAATTGGTTTTGTAGCCTTCTGCTGGACTCTCTTCAGTAGTTTCTTGACTTTATTGAACTGGAGAGCCCAGAACTGGACACAGTCCTCCAGATGTGGCCTCATCAGGGTGGGGGATAACCTCCCTCGACCTGCTGGCCACGNGGTATGGAATAGCCCCCCAGCCAGCCTGGCTCACCTGGCCTGGCTCCTGGTGACATTAACTCTGTCCTAGCCAGAGACAGGACAGTCATCCATCCATACCATAGTTCAGTTGGAAGGGACCTACAATGATCGTCTAGTCCAATTCTCTGACCACTTCTGGGCTGACTAAAAGCTAAAGCATGTTGTTAAGGGCATTGTCCAAGTGTCTCTTGAACACTGACAGCTTGCAGCATCGATCACCTCTCCAAGAAGCCTCTTCCAGTGTTTGACCACCCTCTCAGTAAAGAAATGGTTCCTAATGTCCAGTCTAAACCTCCCCTGGTGCAGCTTTGAACCATTCCCATGTGTCCTGTCACTGGATCCCAGGGAGAAGAGCTCAGCACCTCCCTCTCCACTTCCCCTCCTCAGGAAGCTGTAGAGAGCAATGAAGTCGCCCCTCAGCATCCTCTTCTCAAGCTAGACAAGCCCAAAGTCCCTAGTTGCTCCTAGCAGGACATGCCTTCCAGCCATTTCACCAGCTTTGTTGCCCTCCTTTGGAAGCATTCAAGAACCTTCACATCCTTCTTAAATTGTGGGGCCCAGAACTGCACACAATACTAATCTAATTGTATTAGGTCCTGTCCCTGAAAACCTTACAATAATTTCTAAACTTATGATTATTTCCACAAATTGCTGATTAAATGCTTCTGGGGATTAGTGCAATGATGTCAACTGCCTGGCCAGAGATGACAAACTAAACAAGATCTTTTGATATGATTTAAAATGTATTGGTTTTGCTTTTTGTTTCAAATGACAATGTTATCCACTCAAACCATCAGGTGCAAAAAGTCAAAAGAGAGTAGATTAATATGCTAGCCCAAGTCCCTAGATGCTGTTTTCCTTCCCTTAGGAATAAACTTGAGCTTTGATATCACTGCTTTTGTTATAAGGTATAGCTGGTTGTCATTCTCCAGCTGTTCCCAGCTTGAGGACTTAGAAGCTGTCAATTGACTGGAAGAATTTTTCTTTGAGATCTGTTACTCTGCTTCAAGTCTGAAAGACAACTATAGTTTTTCAATATTCTCCTACCAGGCAGAGGTAGCTGTAAGAGAGGGAAAAACATGTCTGTTAGAGAGTGGCTGCTGTGCCTTATTTTTTGAAGATGTTCCTACTGAGCAATCATTAGAAATGAATGAGTAGCATGTATCCTAACCCTATAAACAATTAATTCCACTGGCATCTCTTTTCTGAATAGCCCTTAAAATATAAGATAGGCCAAGTTTGGCCAGAGTCATTCTGTATCTCAAGCTGGGGAAGGGGAAAAGGGAAACCAGTTGCCTAAACAGAGATCATAGAATCATAGAATCATAGAATCATAGGATGGTTTAGGTTGGAAGGGACCTCAAAGACCATCTAGTTCCAACCCCCCTGCCATGGGCAGGGACACCCCCCACTAGACCAGGCTGCCCAAAGCCCCATCCAACCTGGCCTTGAACACTTCCAGGGAGGGGGGATCCACAGCTTCCCTGGGCAACCTGTTCCAGTGCCTCATGACTGTCACAGTAAAGAATTTCTTCCTAATATCTAATTTAAATCTACCTTCTTTTAGTTTAAAGCCATTACCTCTTGTCTTGTCACTCCATGCCCTTGTAAACAGTCCCTCTCCAGCTTTACTGTAGGCTGCCTTGATGTACTGGAAGGCTGCTAGAAGGTCTCCCTGGAGCCTTCTCTTCTCCAGGCTGAACAACCCCAACTCTCTCAGCCTGTCCTCATAGGAGAGGTGCTCCAGCCCTCTGACCATCTTTGTGGCCCTCCTCTGGACTTGCTCCAACAGCTCCATCTCCTTCTTATGTCGGGGGCTGCAGAGTTGGATGCAGTACTCCAGTAGATGACTAGTATTATTCTCGGTGGGGGTGTAAGACATCCCTTCAGGTCCCCAACTGCATCTCCAAAAGGAAGCAGATTGCTGTAGGTCTTGTAGATCATATCCATCAGCCTATCCATAAGATGTTGGGCATAACTGATGGTGTCTCAGATGAGAGCAAGTACCCATGTTTAGGCAGCTGATTCATGCTCAAAGATACTTAATTCCACTTAGTGGGATCTAAAGAGCTGTTTAGCTCATCCCAACAAACATACCTACCTTTGGTCAGCTGAACATCTCTCTAGGATAACTAGACTAGCTACTGACTGTAGTGGAAATGCAGGCACATTGCCTATACATGGATATCAATTTTCCAAATGCCTAACTTGAAATATCTGAATCTGGAGCTAAAGTCTACCTTTAGGAGTTAAAGCCCACCTATGGTGAGTACATTTATGAAGTGTCTCCTTGCCTCCTGTTGCAATCACTGTGGCTGGGTTGCCTGTTCCCCATCCCTTGCACAGGTTTGCACACATGTTATTCTGGCTTTCACTGCTGGCTGTGTCAGCAGGCAGAGACAGAGCCTCAGCAGACCTCTACGCCTGACCTAGTCTGATACTTCCACTTTTGCTGGTTCAACAGCTGAGAATCCTATTATTCCTGAGACAACTTTAAGTGGTCTTTGTGACCTAAAGAGCCTGTTCTACTAGTAGTAACAGAAGAAATGGCTTGAGCAAAGCCTAGTAAAGCAAATGAACTTATGTTATTTCCATATTCATACCAGTTTATCAATTTTGATGCATTTTCAGATGCTGATTTTTCTGAAATGACAGTAGCTCTACATGAATAATTTCTACAGACAGTGCATTTAGGGGTGAAGCAATACCTCACAGCCCGAGCTAATTAATCCCCAGTCCAACCTCTTCACCTCTCTACTCCTTCTACTGGTTCTGATGCTCAGCTGCTGTGCCAAACTGGTTCAGGTAAGTACATAACAATAAAAAAAAAGAATCTTTATGCTAAGTTAGAGAGATGCCTCTGCTGAGCAAAGTAGTCACTCAGCACCCGAGCCAGTGCAGTGCGAGGGCCGTGGAGTCCTGCGACTGGTGGTGAGGAAGGGCAGGGAGGAGGTGAAGTAGGACATCAGGTGGGCTGCTCTGTGCTACCTCTCCTCGGAGACTCCACTGGATTCTTTTTATTCTATTTAATTTTAGTCGGGTACTAATTAGAACAGCTAACACATGCCCTGTGGTTTTTCAGGTTAAAATTATTCATTCTCTATCCCAGCACTAAGATGCCTGTTAAAATTCCCTTTGTTGTCAAGCTGTTCCTTAGAAAATCTGTCCCTAATTGTGTGCTCTTACTGGAAAGTGATAAAGTGGGCAGAACAGAAATGCTGATATTTTAAATGTCATAGTAAATGCTGTTTCATGTTGAAGAGGGTGAAGCCGTAGGATGGAGGTTTTCTGTAAAGTGAGAAAAATTAGCTCTATGGGACAGGAGTAAATGTAAGAACACAGTAAAGTAATTTTTCTTTTAGTATTTTGTACTTATCTATTTTATTTCAATGTAAATGAGAATATAATTAGGCCAAACTTGAACATTTAAAATGTGAACAAAAATGGACTGAAAAGACTTGCCAGTATCTTAACTGCATCCTCAAAAAAGACAGTAGCTTCCATAGAAAGGAAGGAGGTTCAGCTACAGGGGTAGATGCTGGAGTTTTTATTCCATAGGAAAACAGTTTCAGAATGATATTAACTAAATAAGTATTAACTAAATAAGTATTAAATATGAAGATATTAATTGAAAAAGGTTCAGGACAGGTGCTTTGAAACAAAAAAGCCCTTCATTTTGTTAAAAATCGTAGATACAGAATTTATTTGTAACAAGGAAAATTATTTTCCATTAGTCTTTCTGTCTCCTCTTTGATTTAAATATTTTCTTATTTTAAATATTACCATTTAAGAACCCAGCTCAGAGCTTACCTATGTTATAAAATCTCTGATTATACAGTTACACTGAACTTAATTATACTTCTAATAGAGGAGATACTTGTACCCATTAAAGGAGTTCTTTCTGCAGGATAATGAAATTACCTGCCAGAATGACATAACCTGTCAGGTACAGATTGTGTCTACAAAGGATGGTTCCCCTCAGATTTATATTCACATAGTTATAACAGCAAAACTTTGTAGTTTAGATTGGTGTTATTCAAATGAACAGTGCCTTATTAAATCAGAAATCTTCTGGAATAGGGTATTGGTATAATTTTTCACAATGTACAGTACAGCAATGAAAGCAGTTTCTTACTCTTTGACATAGTTACAGACTGCTCTTATTAATGTTGAATCAAACATGTTCATCAAACACTTCTCAGCAACACAAAATGAACAGATCCATTTCATACAAAGATTCTGTGATTTAAACTGAGCAATCTACATCACATTAACATTCTCTGCATAATTTCTGCTAAAATTACGTCTGAATTGATTTCATGCATAGAAGACCAACTCTCTACCTATTATGGAGAAAAAAATAACAAAACAAAACAAAACTAACAAAAAAATCCCCTAGAGAGCCAATTCTATCCTGTACTTTAGCTGTGACAGAAATGTAAATCAGTATCCTCCATGGGATGCATTTTTGGATATATTCTCTTTAGCTAGGACCAGGAGAAAACTCTATTTATCTTCTCTGTGAATATTCTTCAAAGATGTAGATAGAAATACTGTACTAATAGGAGACAAAACCACAGTATGATTCTGGGCTTTTTATACTTTCAGCAAATTTAAATGAAACAGGTGTTAAGCATAACAAAGTAACATTTTATACAGATGTCTTAGGTTTTCTGAGAAACTGCTTTCCTTCTCATTTATGTTGCAAATGTCCAGCATTGGCATCAATAGTAATTGTTGAAGAAGAGTTGCTGGAAAAAAATCATGTAAATGTGTTGCATAACAATGGAGATAGGGAAAAGGCTGAAGAATCTTTTGTTTGTTTGTTTGCTTGTTTTGGTTTGGTTTTGGTTTTGTTTCTTTTTATGAATATAAAGGAATTGTGATCAGTTGCTTGATCTCAGTGGAACAGACACATACAATCACACGCCAGAATATGGGAGGACAAAGCTTTACAGAGTGACCAGGTTGTGCCTGTGCAAGCAGCAGGACCTGCTGATGTTACCACTGCGGTGATGGTGGTATCGTGGGGTGCCCACCCTGGTATCTCCAGCTTGTTCTTGGACTGGTGAGGCTGTTGGGCACTTCTGCTTTGGGCGAGTGTGGGCTTGGCAAGTCTTTGCACCCCAGCATGTCCTGTGAAATACCATCCTACAGGTAGTCTCAAATCCCGTTTTCACTTGAATCTGGTCAAGTCCCCTGCATTGAAACTAAATGGAAACATTCTGGGTTTTTTGTTTTGTTTTGTTTTGTTTTGTTTTGTTTTCTTCTTCCTCCCCTACCACCCGTCCAACACATCCCCATAACATGAGAGCACTGAAGACATCAGCCTTGAAGAGTTTTTGTTGCTTCATCTAAATCAAATTTATGCAAATGTGCTACTGAAATTATTGATGTTACCTCACAGTATGTGCTTTGGAAGATGTTAGAATTAAATAAAAACTACTGAAAGTGTGATACATCTTTTTCTGTAAAACAAAACGGTTGAATCTCACAGGATTTTGCTTCAGGAAATATGATTTCCCTGGGATGTTATTTCATCAGTTCTAAATAAGGCTTCCCACTTTTACTGTGATTAACTACAGAATAAAATTTAAAAAGTTTATCTGTTCAAAGGAAGATACTGTGATATATCTGACATGTAATGAGACTGTTCAGATGCAGATGCTTGTTTCAGGACCATTATAAGTATGTTCGGAGTATCAGCCAAGCCAAGTACTTCCAGCCTCTCAGGGATTTACTGCAATGATCTTTTCCAAACAGCTTCTTGCTTTTTTAATTATATGACACATTTTATAGAAGTACATAGACAATTTTATGTTCTCCTATGTTTTACGTGATGCATATTTTGATTTCATGAATAGATGCAACAGGGAACATGAAGTTCTCAAGAAAGTCACATTCTATTTTAAAGAATAATCTATAGAAATATTGTAGCAGTCAATAAATCTATATCTAAATAATAGAAGAGAAACAGATGTGGGAAGCAAACTCATTTTTACTATTATGCCAAAGACTAAATCTGAGAGATACAGTTCCTTTTCTGTTGTTTATTCATTTTTTTTCATTGCCGTGGCCCACTGATCTTCCAGAGCTTCTGCTGCTGATTGCCAACATTGAATGAATCTGCATTTGACTTGTTTGGTTTAAGCTTAGCCTTTCTCCAACGAATTCACCGTTCCAGCACTCTGTTTAGCTCTAAACATTTTGCTAATTGTTTTTTGCCCTTCATTTTCTCCAGGGTCCTCATGTCAATGCCTCCTCCTCTCTGCTCATGAGAAGTGAATTGTTTTATACCTATCTGCTACATCCAGTGCATAAATAATGACATGTGGAAATGAAGCAAATTTTACATGATAGTAGCTTGGTGATACTAAGAACATAATTAGTGCTGCAGATGACCATGAAGATTAAGACTGCTCAGCTCCTTTGTGACAACTAATACTCTGTAGTATTATATATGGTACCGTCTGCTTCTTGCATTTTGTTTGCTTGAGCTGGAAGACAGAGAAGTAGCTGCAACTTAAAGGATTGAAGATAAGGTGGAGAATCTCACCACTGCATTGCTTTTATTGGTCTAGGCTAATTTGTATGGCAATTTATGTTCAATTTGTATTTTCCAAAGAAATTTATATTATCTGAAGTAAACATCAGTTTTAGCTCTGATTTCAGTGGAAGTAGAGATACAGCATCAAGAAAGATGACGAAAAAAATCACATGACAGTAAATCGACATCATAGTAAGTCTCTTTTGTCCCAAGGCTGCTTGATGATTGCTGTGAATGAATGGTTTGGCTCTGAATGAATCCAGAAGCTGCCTATGTTACAAAATCACCATATATAGACACACTAGCACTGAAAGTAAATATATTATAGGGGAAAAAGAGAGAGATAACAGAGAGGAGATAGTGTTAGAGACACAATGAAGATCAGAACCAGGAAATTTTTGATCACTCTGCTGTGCAGTGTGGCAGATTTAATGCCTCAGTGCAGGACAACTGTGAAGGACTGGACCGCAGAAGAGACGTGGCCTGGAGATAATCATTGTGGTTCCCGTTTATGAGAGAGTGGCACTTTGCATATCCTTACACAAGGTGCCTGGCTGGTGCCTTCTGGTAGAAGTGCCAAGACCCATTCACTTCACCCCACTTGAATGTCCCGTAGTATTTTCCAGGCGACACAACCATCACTCAGACTTGTTCTTCTGGACTCAAATACCCAATCTGATAGCATGAAACCTTTAATATTCAGCCCTTTGACCCTCTGTCACATTGTTCCTCAAAATATTTATGTCTTGCTGGTGTTTTAGGCTAACTGTGACTTTGCTATGTGATATGTTATCTATGAGTGTTGGAGATTTTTAAAAAAGTGATTAATTATGAACTTTATATGAGTTCCTGCTAATAGTGCAACTGGATTAGAACCCACCTCAGTAGCCAGAAGGATACTTTGACATGGGAAGATGATTGGGAGCGTTTTCCTGTGTGGCTCCTTGGAATCTCCCTTGGCAGAAGCTCTTACCTTACAGTATTTAGAAACATAGGATATTCTGGGATTCTTGTCCTCTCAGAGTTAAAATGAGAAAGATAAATCTCTTTCCATGTCTCAAGGCTCTTATAGATTATTCTTGACTAAGAGTCACTTAAAGCTGGTTTTGCTCAGAAGTTGGATGGATATAGGGTAATTGCTTCTTGCTTGCTTCAGTAATAGAAAGGTTTAAGGCTTGACTTTATGAGATTTCCCTTTCAGGATATGGCAAAACAAAAGAAAAATAAATGTAGGGTCTACAATTTGTGATTACAGTGAAGAAAATTTACTTTTTCTTATCAGCAACAGTGTGATAGATATTGATCACATAATATAAATCCACAGATTAGGTTCTAAATTGCAAACTGTGAGGGAAAGAAGTTGTTCAAATACACAATGAGCAGGCTAATGGAGTGCCAGATTTTGAACACTGTTCTTAGATACTCCCACAATGCAAATAACACTGGTGTCTTCATAATGGATGAAACAAAACTATCGTGTGAGATAAGATGGGTTTTAAATAAAATCTAGCCTAACCTCAATTACGTTTCATCAGGTATTAGCATTTGACTTCTTTGTAGTGTGCTTGGTACTTTATAAATATTAAAAAATGAAAATCCCACTTTCATCTACCTAGAAGCAATGAGTATAATTTTGCAAAATTCATCTGCCTGAGTAGACTCAATTGTATACTCACTGAGTAATTCAAACATGAGGGAAAAGTTAATCATGAAAGCACTTTTACTTCTTAAAAAAGAAAAAAAAAAGAAAAAATAAGCAGCCGATCTAACTCCCAAATACTTAGAAGTATTTGCTTATGTCAGTTTGACTCCCTTTTATCTTTTGAAATAACAGGCAACATAAGCTAGAGAAAATCTATCTACCTACCTATCCATCCATAAAATAATTATGTCTAGCTAATTGGAACTTTGTATTACTATGTTCAATGCTATCACTATCAGTATTATCTTTTCCAAAGTTGTATTCTGTGGTACCATAATCTGATTTGCACTTTATTGCGTTATTTACATAAATATTGTTTGACTTCCTCTTTTGTTTGATACACTCATGAGAGGTAAAGGTGCAGCTACTGGCTAATGCGGTGGTGCTTTAGGTGTGAAGGACAGCGGAGCAGAATCTCAGAATCACAGAACCATTGAGGTTGGAAAGGACCTCTGGAAGTCATCTGCTCCAACTCCCCTGTTCAAGCAGGGTCACCTACAGCTGGTTGCCCAGGACCATGTCCAAAGGGTTTTTGAATAGCTCCAGGTATTTGTACACATTGATGACATCCCCCTGAGCCTTCTCTTCTCCAGGCAGAACAATCCCAGCTCTCTCAGCCTTTCCTCGTGTGACAGATGCTCCAGTCCCTTCATCATCTTCTTGGACCTTTGTTGGACAGTACGCCCATGTCTCTCTTGTACTGGGGAGCCCAGAATTGAATGCAGTTACTCCAGTTATGACCTCACTACAGCTGAGTAGAGGGGAAGGATCATCTCCTTTGACCTGCTGGCAATGCTCCTCCTATTGCAGCCCAGGATACCATTGGCCTTCTTTGGGGCAAGGGCACATTACTGGCTCATGATCAGGTTGGTATTCACCAGGACCCTCAGGGCTTTTGTGCAAAGCTGCTCTCAAGCTGGTCAGCCCCCAGCATGTACTGGTGCCCGGGGTTGTTCCTACCTAGGTGTAGGACTTGGCACTTCCCTTGGTAAACTGTTTGAGGTTCCTGCCAGCCTGTTTCTCCATTCTGTTGAGGTGCCTCTGGATGACAGCATGACCGTGATCCCAGGAAGATTGTAGCCCTGCACAGATTTCTAACTCATCATGTTTATTCCCTGTTCTGCATGCAATAACATACAGGCACTTCAGAGAGGCACCCCAGCATGTTGACTTCCTAGAAAGGGTTTTGTAAGCTTCCTGTTATTGTTTTACAGATCCATTGTTCAAATAATTTGTCATCATGTAGCTCTTTTTGAAATTACGAGTCTTTGGATTTCACCAGCATCAACCATTCCTACATTTTTCTTGCATGTAAGCCACCTGAGTTGGAGAAATAAGCTGGCATTTCTGGTTTAGTGACACATCCCAAGGCATCTGAATGTTATTCACTAAGAAATCATGTTCCAACATGGAGCACGGTATTGTGTTCTAAACTGAGGAGCAATCTTATATTGTTGAACCAGATTTCATTAATATGAAAATGATCACTTTTCCCCTGCAGCAAATAACTTCTGTTATGTTCTATATTTATTGAAAAATTTCAGTTCAAGAGAGAATTTGGGGAATACATCTCTTGCAACAAAGCCTAAGACATCACTAGCTGATGTGAAATTTTAACCGTACAAGTAGCACTGCTCTTTCTGTGAGCTGTGGGACAAATAATCAGTGAAGCGAAATCTGTATAGGACAAACTAACATATTATGCCATCAAAACACTCTGATTTACAATGCACTGTGATTCATCATATCAATTTTTCTTCCTTCTTTCATGCAGAATTGCTCAGCTGAGCCTCCCCACTTCCAAGTCTAAATACATACACACACCCACACCCAGAGTGATATATCATTACTAAATCAGTTTTCTGATTCATGCCTACACTCTTAAAATCCAAGGAAATTTTTCTAACATTGCTAACAGCAGTATGTGCTCTAGAACAGTAACCCTGCTAGGACAGGGTTATACTTGCTGAATAGCAGTAGTAAAAGTAATAAAATAAAACAAAACAGACTAAAATAAAATAAAATAAAATAGAATAAAATGTGCTTATATGCAGTCAATATTTCTTGAAAATAGATGTTTTAAAAGGTAAAAATTGTGAGTAGACAACTAGCGAGCATTTATGCCTATGAAACAAAAAATTAAACAAATAACATATTCAACTTTGTGCTTTGAAAGAAGAAGAAACTTTGGAATGTAAAACCAAAAGATGAAATAAAATGCTTGTATACTATAGCTGTATGCAGGAGAATATTGCTGCTGACTACCAGTTATTGCTGCTGACTGCACGAGTTATGCAGAGACCTTCAATAAAAGCTTCTTCACTTTTTCCGTATCTAGTAGTAGTTATCAGGGGAAAGGCAAAGGCAGAAGCCTGATAGAACTGGAGAAAAAAAGGTGTCTCATTGGATTACTTGATTTTTTTTCCTCGTGTAACGCACCAGATGCTGGCTAGCTGGCAGATAGAGAAGGAAACTAGTTCTGCGCCAGCCATACGTGGGTGTTTGGTAGGCAAGACTGTATATGCTTCAGCATATACTCGTCCCGTATATATGCTCGTCCTGTATATGCTTCAGCAGCACAAGTGACTGCTATGCTTCACGACGGGAGTTTCACACAATTTGTTTCCATTGGAATACATTTTGTAATAACAGTTCTGTAGCATAAGTGGGACACACAAGAGAAGAAATAAGACAGCAGAATCCAGTGCACTGGCTATAGAACTTCTTGGTTATTTTCATTTCTTTTTAGCTCCTATTTTGTTTTCCTCTTCTTCATTTACCTGGTGTTCTTAGACTGGCAGTGAATACTGATTATTTGCTGCGATGACAGTCATTACATTTTATCTGGGCTGGGTAATGTTCTTTTTTCTTCACAGCCCTGAGTTGGAAGGACAGTGTCTTCCTTGCATAGCGAGATATTTGTAATCTGACACTAATAATCAAGGAGCCATTGCTAATGGCCATGAATACTTGTTCAGCTCTTCCTCTGTGATGCAGGCTGATAGCTGAGCGCAAACGTAGCCTTGTAATCCTGAATGACTTGGAAAATGACCAGAGGGCGTGCAGGAGGTCTGAATTTGAGATTCATCTCAGGGAATTAACAATTTATTCCTTGATGAGAGAGAAACTTTGCTATCCAAAATAAAGATGAACTCTATATGGAAGTAAATGAATAACCTCTCTAACACTCTTTGGACTTTCTTGGGTTAAAGACTTTAGTTTTATACAGTACTTGTATGCTGGTAATTATTGTACATATTCCATATAAGACACAGAAAAGTGTCTTAGAATTTTGCAAAAATTGTTGCGTTGCCGTGGAGTGAGAGGTCTCCTAACATAAATACCCCACTTTCTTCTGTGACACAAGTTGTGTTAAAGCAAGGCTCTTGACTTTAAAAATAAGAGCAGGTTTATATTTCCTAAGAATTTATTTAAAGCATTTCAGTTTTTGCCTGTGGGATGTTGCAATTCGTGGACATCTGAAACATGTGAAAATGCACTGAACTAATACTGGGCGCAGCTGGCATTGTGTAAGAGTACTAGATTAATCTGTCTTTTATGATTAATAATAGCACATCATTTAGACCTTAGGAGAGCTGTGGCATTCACTGCGTGTGTGAAATATATTAACCTCACTTAGTACTTTTACTCTCATATAATTGTTTTACTTGTTATTGTGATTATTTATTTTTTTATTGTTACTGTTACTACTACTACTACTGCTGCTGCTACTGCTACTACTACAACATCGATTATCCTGCCTGGGGAATCTAAATCTGAATTATTGATCTCAAAGCTTCCATTTTAAATATTGCTAACAGTGTCAAGATGGAACCAGTTTGGTAAACTGGTAATTCAGCCGCAATTACTTCCTGCAGGATTAGACACTCTTCTTGAGCTACAGGCCACAAAGTGGAGTAAAACATGACTTGGCTCATTCCAGTTTTCCGTGACATGAGAAATATTGTCTTCAGAGATTAAATCTTCAAGGATCAGTGTGTCTGAATGAACATCATAACTCCTCTTTTTCATAGGGCTTACCTTCTCTAACACCTTCTCTTTGCTAACTGAGAGGGATTTTTTTGGATGATCTGTTTTAGTTACAAGACTTTTAATAAAGATTGTTTTGACTGAGAAATATTTAATCTCTTCCTCACATTTCTGGAATTGGCAATTGCTGCAAAAAAAAAAAAAAAGGCACGGTAGTTTTCTAATCATTAACACTTGCACAGTTGATAATATGCACCTTGGTATAATAACTTTCAAAACCACTTAATTAACCACTTATTTGGGTAAATATTTGTCTACAGGAATCTCTCTTCTTGTTTAGAGAAGAACTAGAGTTCTAACTTAACCTCTACCGCAGCCGATCACAAGATGTATAGTTGAATTGATTGACATATTAATGTGAAGAGTGTTGAAGTATTACAATTATTAATTCTAAAAACCTAAGGTAGATTCAAAATTTAAAATGGGAATGAAAGCAGAAACATTAACAGTTTAGCATTTGATTGGATACTTTTAATTCACTGATACACAATGTTTCTATGCTAACTTGTCAGACTAATGAAGACATGAATAAAATTTTTAAAACTACACCTTTCAATAAATGCCAGGATGGTATAAATGGGTTAAGATAACAACTACTGTGAAAAATAACTTGGAGGGAGCTAGCATGGGATGAATCGTCTGTAGGATTAATTTTCCTATTCTGTTCATATGAAGTCCATGAGCGCATCATGTCTTTCTTTAATTTATTTCTAGTTTGAAACTGAACTTTTCATGCTCCAGGATCTTCACTCACTAGCTCTTTGCCATTGTCAACAATGCAGTTCTTCTTGTTGCTCAACATGAACAAGGGATGTCGGTTGTTTTTGTATGCCTTCTTCCCTGTAAGGAACTCAAGCTGCATTTCTGTTCTCTATTACTATACTTCATCTTTTCCTTTCTATGCAGTCAGCCAAACACTCTAACTCTTAATTGTCAGGTCTTGAGACCTTATTATTTTCCTTAACTTTCTGACTCCACTTATCATCAACACCAGCAACATCTTTCTTTTGCATTGTTTCTACCAGCTTATTTCTGTCCTACTGCTCCTGCCAACCACTGTGAATCCTCCAGTTGTTTCATTTTGTTTCAGCAAAATAAAGTCAAGTGAATCTTCAAGACCTTGCTTTACTCTGTTCCTACTTGAACACCTACTCCTTTCTGTAGTATTGCTAATTTTCTATTTTGGCCCTAAACCTCCTTGTCCACCTTTTGCCTTTCAAACAAAAATATTAGCATCTTCTGCCAGGCTGTCATTGATTCAGAATATAGCAATCCATGCTGCCAAACATTATCTAACAAATATTCATGGTTTACAGAGGAAAAAAGTGACAATAAGGATCTCTCAAGAAATACAATAACAAAAAGCACAAATAGTTCATCATCTGTTTAGTGTTGTTTGTTTCTGTCTCTCTTTGTATTTTGCATACTAGTTCTTTTAACGTAAGCTGTCCCCTAGGGCAGGGAGCATGCCTTTGGATGTAAAGCTATAGTTCTATAGTATCTTACAAAAGTGTCCAGTCCCTAAGTAAAGACATAGTAATAATTTTGAAAAGCATTATTTTCCTGTATACTGTCTATGCATATAGCATGTTGCTGTGAACATTCAATATCACAATGTATGACATGTATAACATACATTCTATGTTACAACTAAAGTGGGAAAGTTATGTGAAATCTCTTTCTCTCTCTCTCTCTCTTTTTTTTTTTTTTTTTTAAACTTAGAGTTCTCTTCATTCTTGAAGTTGGAAGTTTCATTAAGGCAGCTGAGCAGCTGGAGCTGAAAAGGTCCACAGTTTAAAAAAAAAATGATTTCTTATCTATTCAGTTGCCTGATGAATCTCTGAGCAGACCAGGAATATTCATGGCTGTTGGGTACCCTTGCACGCTACACTGATATCAGGGACTAGGTATCTTTGATTCTGAGCTTGCGTCTCCACAGAGTCACTTTCAGACTTTCAGCTGTTGTAGACATCATAAGTCTTAATTCTCAACCAAATTTTAAGTTCATTTAAAATCTCAGAACTTTCTTCGCAGGTGGAGTTTGTTTTTCTTCAGCTGAATGTATGCTTTCAGTCTACTAAGGGTGAAAGTCATCTCTCTTGTGATAAATCAGTGTAACATAGAATGAGGGAAGACACCTACCTGGAAGGGGCTGGATGGGAAGCAGAGCACTGCAAAGGAGCACGGTGTCCCTCACCAGATTTGTAGCAAAACTGGGAGCAGGACCCACTCTTGTAACTCCCAATCTTGGGACCAAAATGACTCTTCTGAAGTTAGTAGTTAGGAATACTCTACAGAAATTGTGTAAAATAATCTCTTTTAAATGACTGAAAATTTCCCAAGCTTTTCAGCAGGAATAGTGCAGTGCAAAGTCAGCTCAAAAGGAGTGCTGATCCCAAAAGAAGACAATCCATTGAAAAGCTAGAAATCATGAGAGGTAGAACAAGGGCAATGTTTTTGTGCATGCATTTGAATAAGCATGGAGTGTTTTGTATTTTAAATTGTTGTAACATGAGACTTGAGTTGCGTGTTATGGGACAGCTGACCCCAACTGACCAAAGGCATATTCCATACCGTATGATGTCATGCTCAGCATAAAAAGCTGATGGAAGAAGAAGAAAGGTGGGCACACACGTTTGGAGTGATGGTGTTTGTCCTGCTCTTCTGGAGATGGCTGCACACCTGCCTGCCCATGGGAAGTGGTGAATGAATTTCTTGTCTTGCTTCACTTGTGTGCACGGCTTTTGCTTTGCCTATTAAACTGCCTTTATCTCAGCCCAAGATTTTTCTCACTTTCACTCTTCTGGTTCTCTCCCCCATCCCAGCAGGGCAGAGTGAGCAAGCGGCTGCGTGGTGCATAGCTGCCGGCTGGGTCAAAACCACAACAGTAGTATATCCTAAAATACTGCAGAGATTCAAGCGAAGGCTGAAAAGTATTGCTTAAATAAAATACAAACATATTAACTCAGCATTTTAACTCAGACATGCAACAACACTGTTGAGTGGCATTATAATGATTTTTCTAGTCATTCAGAAATGGCTGCTGGCAAATACTCAGTACTTGATCTTAGAATAAAATTCAGGATAACGATTGCCTGCTACATTCTCTTATGAAGGACAACTATTAAGAGATTCATCACATGCTTTCTGATGAAAAATATCTTTTCAGATAAACACATATATTTACTGGGAAAATAAAATGTTTTCAAGATTTTAAGTTTTTCTTTTTTTTTTTTTCATGCTTTCTCTCTTTCTTTTCTTTTTCCATTGGAAATAGCTCAAATAACTGTATGAAATGGTGTTCAGCCAAGAGTAGGTTAAAATTATCATTTAAACCAATGAATGAAACAGCCAGTCTGGTGCTCTTCCACTGGTTGTTAAATGGACAACCTCCGTGGAAATTTATGAATGAAATAAAAACTTTTTAAAATTCCTCTTTAAGAAAGGAGAAAGCAACCTAAGGCCATTAGCCAGTATAGCTGTGTGGGAGAGTTCTATGGCCTTGCCCTGTCCTGCTTTGCCCCCAACCCCATGGACTTGATAGTGCTATCTAGGAGGATTCATTTTACTGTTCACATTTCCTGCTTTTCAGGCTATGTCTAAAAACAAAGTTCCAGAGCCATAAAAAAAAAAACAAACCAAACCAAACCAAAAACTGAGGACGATCTCAACACAGAAGCCTGGAATTGGGTAGCCAGTGCCTTTGTAACCACATCACACTTTCACTGGAGAGACTGACTGTCTCCTGCAGGGACTCCACTTCAGAAATTTTTGGATCAGCCACAGGAGTACAAAGATTATGAACACAAGTCGTAATATCATGGAGTGTGGCTTCTTATAGTCTTTTGTTTCCATCTGATCCTTTCAAATTGAAATAGGCAAAATGTAAACACCAGTTTCTTTCTTTTTTTTTTTCCCATTTAAATTAATATGCTGTTTTCCTATATTTGTTCATTGGCTAAAATGTTAAATAAAACTCAGTTTATTCATAGTTCCTGAGGCATTTCCAACTAAATGATTCACTGATTCACTGATTCATCAGTATGTGTTTGCAGTTCCACACTGGCATTCAGTCCATTTGGCAGGCTTCATAGAAGAGCCATTTAAAAATAATTTTTCTAGATAGATAGAATCAGTCAATGTATTTCATAGTTTACTGATTTTGAGATACTGTGGGCCAAGCTCAGTCATTAGCACTGCTGATGAAGTGGGGAAAATGTGGTAGCTGTTGCATTTGGTGAATTTTTTCACTATTTCATATACAAACAGTTTGCCTTGTCAATTGTATAACCTCTAGCCTATTTCTAGAAATGCACACCCAACAATGCTAAAGATTTTCCATTATTGTTTCTTTTTAATGGGCATGATCTGGTTATCACTTTGATGTTTATGCATAGTTTCCATTTACATCTTCTAGCCCTTTGCTGAAAAAATTTGTGGGAGTTATATTTCCCATATCTAAATTATCTCTTTTTGCGGATCTTTTAGTGTATATTTTTCTCACTTTTCCCTGTTAAATTCACAGCCCCTGTAACTTTCCAAAACCAGCTCCAACAATTCTATATACTCACTGTCATAGTCCATCTTGATACCACTACCCTCAAAATCTTGATATGGACAAAAGGGTACAAACCTTGTTTATGAAGTTGAGACAATATTTTTTGTCTAAATTTATCAGTGTAATCAACATAGAACAAAGGGTTATCATGATTCCAGTTGCAATGATACTGACACTCATAGTCCAAATTAATCCAGAAAGGTCTCATTAGTAATACAGTGTAAAATGTTATTCCAGAACATCCGAGCATCTCCACCTTCTCTTTGGCTGAAGGCATGCTTGACCTTCCAACGTTGCTCTGAGGAGGTCCCAAAGCTGATGTTTCAGAATTTGCCAGGAAGACCAGGAGGGATGCTTTACAAAGAGCTGACAGCATCCTGGCATCTTCACAGGATGTGGGACGTTCATGTCTTGTTTTCCTTTCTCCTCAGTCTCTAGTCTGATTGTTTGATTTTATGGTTTTTTTTGGGTGTTTTTGTTTGTTTGTTTGGTTGGTTTTTTTGCTTACCTCTGGCACCTCACATGCTATTTCTTTTCATTGGTTCTTTGTTAATTTGTTTTCCATTCTCCTCATCTCTGAAACCAGCTGTAACCGATTCACAAGGCTGCCCTCCTGTAGTGACTGTGGGGTGACCACTGTGATTTGTGTTTGCAGTCTGGGACCTCCGGCCATCACTTGTGTCTGCACTCTTTCCAACCAGATTGTGTTCTAGAGTCATGGTTCCAGTCACTGCTTCTTATCGCTGTTGATTAAACTTAAACTAATACAAATTTAGGCAAGAGTTACTTGACTGATAGAAAATTGCTATTGGAGCTAAACGACCTAAATGTTCTCAGGCCAAGACCCGCCCAAACAAGTCCTGAGACCTTGAGGCATCAGGTCACTACAAAGCATATGGGCCTTTATTAGCAATGCTAAAGTTGTATTTGCCAGGCTATACAGTTAAGTCTAAATCTGATAATCAGTTTGTGCTATATCCTGCTGTTTCAAGGTATCCTTTTAAAAACAGATGTTTTGGTAGAAAAAAACAAATTTCTCTTGTTCACATCCTCCTGTTTCATGAATCAATTTAAAACAGTGTAACAGAAGAATCTGAAGTGTCATTCTCATTTCTTTTTCTTTTTTCTTAATAAGGTATTTTCAAGTTGAGTATTCATTTATATGTGCAGATAATTTTGAATACATTTCCCATTTCTTTGAAAACATTTATCAAATATGAACTGATTTTTCCCCCCATAGCTTTATTTCTAACACTAGCTTAAATTTAAATTAAAAAAAAATAAATAAAGCCTAGGCTTTTTTTCAGCTTAAGTTTTTATGTCTGTATAGTATCAGAATATTTTAATAAAGAAGTCTGAAATGCAATGCTTTTTCATTGTATCTAAAGCAAACATGCATTCTGCTTTTCCATTTGTTAACGACACACCAAGTTATCCTCTTTTCTCTCATTAAGAATGTCACAAATGCACGGTGTTGCACAGTGAGATTTTGGCAAGGATTAAAGGTAACCTTTCTGACTGACTGTAACTTTGTATTTTCTACTAATAGCTCACAGTTCCCAGGGCTGGTTGGAAACCCTGAAAGCGCACAATAGGACATGCTAATATTTATTCAGTATTTGCTCAAACAGTGGCAGCTAGCCCAGGAGATTCCTACGACTAATGGTATTATTAATAATAATTCAATATCTCGGGAAGGATTTGCTGTACTATGAGGAACCGATAGGAAAATTAGCCTTTTAAATCAAACACTCTGTATGAATGGGTTGTGCTGGTATTGCAGACCTGTCGTATGCAATGCTGCCACTGGGAAGTCTGAGCAGAAGGTGGTGGGAACGAGTCCCTCTTGCCCTGAGTAACATCTCCCAGGATGACAAGAACCGCTTCATTTTCCCAAAAATGGTGATAAATGTCTTGGCAGAGTCTTTCCTTGTAACCATCAGGTAACTGCAAAAAACCCTAGGTATGAGCTGCATTTCGAAAATCTCTTTATCTAAGAAAAGCAAAATTTAAAAAAGTATGCAAAACTCTGCATGTGCTCGATCTGTTGGTGACTGAGATGATTTTATATGATTACTTATTCTTGGCGTAAGTATGTCTGGGGACCTCTAGCCCTGTACACGGAGGAGCAGCAGAGGAGGACGGAGTAAGGGCAGTTGTCATTATCACAGGACGGCTCCTGTGAGGAGAGGCCAGGGCTGCCCCGTGCCGGACCTGGACGGCTCCAATGACTGACCTCGTCCCTCGCCCCTCACCCCCCTGCACTGTGCCTTGGCGGGGAGGTAGAGGAATTGGGAACGAAGGATATAGGATTTAGACATTGATTGATCTGAACCCTAAAATATGTTGCAGTTTGAATCCCCGTTCTGGACCTACCACATGGTGTAAACAAAGATCATCCTCTGAGTCTTCCCTAAGTCCGTGAGCCTGTGTCTACGCTGCTAAATTAAGCAGGTGTACAACTGTTCTCTGGTTCTAACACCAATTAGCATTGAGTGACCTGCAATTAATAAATGCTATTAATTAAGCTTAATTCTGCAAACCAAGGTGGCTGACTGGCAATTGTTTGCGATCTCTGCTATCTCACAAACCGTGCCTGGGAATCATTTGGGAGAGTGCAAATTTGCACAGTTCAAAGTGTGACAGAGACTATAATAATAATTAAGACATAGATGACTCAGTGGCAGCATCTGAAAAGGTTTCTTGCCTCCTCCTTTTCTTATGCATATAGAAATAATTTTGTACTTCATAATGTTATTACTTCTATTTTATAGAAGTAATTTAAAGGCAGTTACCGCGCCGGCTCTCCTGTTTGAGCTCTTTCTATAGTATTGTGTATTTGCACGTCTGCTTCTGGTAAAGGTCCAGAGTCCGTGGGTCTTCCCAGGTGTTTCAAATGTGTCAGTTTTCAGGACCCCTCTCTGTTTTGAGCACTGTAATTACGGCACTCTCGATTCTCCAGTTCCTGTCATCTGAAGCAGCGCTGTAGGCTTTTTGTGTCTAAAATAGTCTCAAGGTAGCAGCACACAGAAAGGTGCAATTTAGTTGACAATCTTAATCTATTTTTTTGACAGGATTAATCTTACACCTCACATATTTATTCCAAATAAATTACATTTCTTCTCTGTGTGTAATTGCACATTACTAACTTCTCAGGGGGTGTTATATGAAAAGCCTGCTTCTGTTGTTAAAAGCACTCCTGTTTACAATCCCTTGTCTGTGGTACTTGCAATCAAATAAGAAAACTGCTAGGAATTTAATGTCTCATTATCTGGGGGGTATTTAAGTTGCAGTATGGCATGGAATTCAGTTCTGCCTAAAAAAAAAAAAAAATTTATAAAAGTAAAAAGGTGACATGTATGTTAATATGCATCTTAGCTAAAAGTAAAGAGTCTTTGTTTTGAAGCTGCTGTCCTCTCCCCAGATTTCAGAGATTGTGGGAAAAGAAAGGCTACCATTAATCTTTGATGCAATACTTCATTTTAAGAGGGATATTCTATATGATAATTTTTTTATTCAGTAGGTACTAACTGTATCAATTATATTTTGGACAAACTTAAACCTTTAAAGATTTCAGTTTTGAAGTCCACCCCTAAAACCAGCTAAAAGGAAGTGGAATGTGTGACACAACAGCCATCTCAAAAGGATTTAGCTTTAACACAGAAACTGGAAGTCCCGGGTTTGGTATTCTGCAGCAGCCTGAATGTCATGGTGACAGAAGCAGGAAAGGAATTTTGGAGATATAGATTTTCAATGGATCTCAGAGTTTCTTTGAGATGGAAGGTTTTCCTTTCCCTCTCTTATCATTTGCCTTTCAATGAGAACTGAATCCAACCCTGCTACATGGACATCAAAAAGAATTCTGCAATTGTGTTCAATGCAACACAATCTTTTAAAGTTTGGTCAGCTCCTTGGAGACAGAGATTGCATCGATCTGTATGGTGAAAAGATGCCTAGACAACGAATGGGAACTGAGTATTTTCTTGGCTGCCTTTTTAAAGCGGTACCCCACTTACTTACATTAACGCTGTAATCTTCTCCAATGTAAGGGCAAGCACTGGGTACCTGGTCTCCATCATCTAATCCTGTCTAGCGAGTGACATTTTATATTCTGATAGGAACTGTTTGTTGGGTGACAAGTGGAATATTCTATGTTGAAGTGTTGTGAAGTAAAAATGCAAATAAAAGACATCTACTTAGGCTTATGTCTGGGGCTTCTTTTCTTTTCTTTTCTTTTCTTTTCTTTTCTTTTCTTTTCTTTTCTTTTCTTTTCTTTTCTTTTCTTTTCTTTTCTTTTCTTTTCTTTTCTTTTCTCTTCTCTTCTTTTCTCTTCTTTTCTCTTCTTTTCTTTTCTCTTCTCTTCTCTTCTCTTCTCTTCTCTTCTCTTCTCTTCTCTTCTCTTCTCTTTTTGTTTTACAATAAAGGATGCATTTTCAGGAAAATAGGAATTGTCTTTTAAGTCAGACCAATTTGTTTTATTTTGCCCATAACAGGAGCCAATACTAAAGATCTTGGTATAAGACACAAATGTCTTCTCCAAATGTCCAGTTATATGAAATTTTGCTCCCAAGAGGGTTTGTCACTAGCTTTGAAAAGGTAGCAATTTTTGCTTGCTTTCTGATTTAGAGGAAGAATTAAGAAGAGGTGAAGGGAGGCAGGATTTCAAAACTTGACCAATAACTCTTAAACTCAGAGATTTTTTAATAACTTTCAGTGGGAAGTTGAATCAAACCCATGGACTCTACACAATTTCACATTCTTATTTTGCCTCTATGTGTCTAATTTTCTCATGTTTAACTAAACTGCACAGTGCACAAAATTATATGCACCTATGCACTTTAATTTTTTTCCTGGTCCTCTATTAAGTGAAGAAAGTTCTGACTTACCTTTGTGGTTCTACTGCTTATTCTGTATAACTTTTTCATTGCTTCTTTGTATGTCTCTTCTGCAATCTAAACAATACTAAGCTTTTTTATTTTATACTACACAGAAATTCTGCCAGTCTATTTGTCTCTGGTGGAATTGGACTGAATATTAGATGAACTGTTTTTCTTTTTGAACATCTGACTTCGTGCTTCAGAATAACTTCAAAGGTCAGATGCTCTTCTGATATTGCAAAATGCCATTAGGTAAAAATGATTGAGATTCTGTAGAATCTCCATTTTAGATAAAGCATGTATTGTGCCACTTCTTGAATCTGCACCAGACAACCACAATTTTCACAGTTTTAACAGAAAAAATAAAGATACGCAGGGAGATGGGTGGAGGAGCAAAATAAGCTGTGTACAGAACAGTAACAGGAAACTCAAATAGGTGAAACCTGAAGAATTTAAAACAACTCTCTTGTTTTTTGCCTTAAGAAAATTGTTTATAAAGAATATGCCAAAGATGACAGAAACACTGCACAGCTAAAATTTATAGTAGTTTGATTTCCAGGGAAACACAGTGGGCCAAATCCTTTAACTGAGCTTAGGAAGGCATTAAATAAATCAGTGGAATCTGGTGGAAATAGAATTTAAGAGCACACGTTCAGAAAAATAATGCAAGAAAAACCTGAGTGGTGCTTCCAAAGTCATAAATGCCTAAAGCTTTGTGCGGAGAGTTTCCAGGCTGTCTGCAGTTGGGCAAGTGGACCTGTTGAACCTGTAGAGTCTCCTCAGTAGGACTTCTTCAGACTGAACTAACTGCTTTGGCATCTTTCTTTGCCTGAGTCTTTCAACCTGAGAAATAAGACCACTTGGCTGAGGCCAAAGAGTCTCTGGATTATTTCTGGGTTGTTTTTTTTTTTTGTTTGTTTGGTTTTTTTTGTTTGTTTGTTTGTTTTTGTTTTTGTTTTTGGTGTTGTTGTTGTTGTTTTGTTTTTTTACTGATATTGTGCAAGTTAAAAGATATGCATTATCTGTGTGAGAATACGGTGTCTTGACTTGCTGCTGCAGACTCTAGCTTTAAGGTCTAGTTTTGCAAGTGCTTACCTGAACAACAAGGTGAGCGGATCAGGCAAGAAACTTTAGCAGAAACTGGCTTGCTTTTAACATTTCCTAGACGCATGGTCTGGTGGTGTAGAGCACTGGTATCCTGAATCCCTAACTGCCTCTCATATAATATAAGGGGAACTTGGGCATCTGACTGTACTGCCTAGTGGCTGGGCACGACACTTCTAGCTGCTGCCTATGTGCTCCCTTCACTGAACGCTGGCCTTGGTGTGAGCACAGAAAGTCAGCAGAGAACTGGTGTTTATCAGTCTCCCTCTGAGGACTTTAATCACCGCGATAAAATGTGCTGAAAAAATTCAGCACAGTGACCAAGTAGGTAGAAGACAGGATAAAGAGATGAGTGTATGGCTCCTCCTTGCTGCTTCAATTATCAGACTGCTTGAACAATTATTTGCTCTTGTCAGGAGAATATTTATTTGAATTTAAAGCTGTTACTTCTTTTATGATGCTTACCATCCTATTGGCACTGCTCTCTACTCCAGTGTTGCTTTCCCCATGTATTTCATTGCTACAAGGTATTTAAGAAATGAATAAATGAATTTGGAAAGCTTTTTCTCATTATTCTATTATGTTACAACACTTTTGGCTAAGAAAGAACATAATTTAGCTACTCTAGATTTTGAGGAAATGATTTCAGAAGAGCTAGAAATTATGCATCCAACAAAATAATGTAAGGGAAAATACATATTGATGTTGATATTTTTTCTTTTGCCATTCTTTTCCTATATCACTCTCTCACCACTTTCATGACTGTTATCAGTTCATCCACTTCCACTGCCATCGTGCTAGCCACTAACTTAACCCTAATCAGGAAGCCCATCCCTCTACGTTTATTAATTCACCTACAGAATAACAGAAAAGATGCTTCCGTCTGCGTGTCTGTTCTTTTCTCCCGTAATCCTGCAGGATATGGAGAAGCCGACAGCATGGAGTTCATCCTGTGCTCCCTTCCCTAACATATCTGTCCCCTTACTGGGCAGATCTACAAAGCAGATTCATTTTCACACTCACCTGTCAAGCACCACCAGTGAGGTTCCTTCTTCAGAAGTATAATTCATTCAGTGTCATTTTTGTTTGCAAGTTCTGACCTTGCTGCCTTTTACCTCATGCCAAAACGTTGTATCATTGCAGTTTTGAATCACGACTGCCTTGCAGCTTGGCAGGCTGTGTAGACTATTAGAAATGACCATCGTAATTTGCATGCGAGGATGGCAAGGTACAAGGCAAGGGAGTCTTTTCCTTGCACATACAGCTCGCTTTTAACAGCAGAGCATGCTTCCCTGTCACTCCTCCACTTCATAGGTCAAAAGCTGCCTTAACATGCACCACAACAAATCATTTGGAGCTAAATGGATTTTTCTGGGTGTAGGGCAGAATTTGACTCGGTGGTCTTACCATGTGTGTGTTCTCCTACTATACAGAACAGAGACCGAGGCAGACATTAAGATAAATTGCCACTAATTTCAGAGCTCATTTTGAAAGTTTGGCCAATATACTACATTTATAACTGTTAAATCACAAACTTCAAGAGTATCAGCTCCTTGTTATGAATATTTTAAAGAAATTAAGTAACCACACTATTTTATGCAGTTCCTAATGCTAACTTAATTAATTCTTAAAAGAATTTAGTGCATTTAACCAGTCTCTCTGGAGGCTGAAAAACAGATTGTTTAAGCATAAAAATCATCCTGAAAATAGAGGTGGTAGAATACTTGAGGCTTCACTTACAGAAAAATTATAGAGGGGCATTTAAAGCTTGGCATAAACAGCACATCCCTTTTCTCCCACTGAAGATGTCAGATGTTAAAAGATTTTTTTTTCTTAAGTTGTTAAGTGATTTGACTCCTATTTTGTGCAAGCACTATTGAATTTTCAGTGGTTGCTGGCTCAGTAGTACTGATAATTAATCAGTGTCTATTTCCCTGACGAAGCAAGCATGGAGGTGGACATTTACAATAGTATTGGTGGTACCGGCATGCAAATAAATCATGTGAGTGCTTAATTTTGCTCCCTTATTTCCATGAACTACTAATGAGTTACTCCAATTACCTACAGTAGATTTTAAAATGCAGATTAAGGCAAGCTGTATTAAAAGACTTCTCAAACAAATGAAAATAAAAGAGAGGAGATGAAACAATAGGCAGTGTTGATAGAAAGCTATTCAATACACTGTGTTAATAAAGAAGTGGGTCTTAAGAGACAAGGAACTGTGATGAGAACAGGAAGATTGCAGGTAAACTAGAAGAGAAAAACATTAAATTCAACATGCAAATAAGGACACTAGCTCTGTTCCCAATTCTGCAGGTCCACCAAGAAGTATCAGTAACTTGGATTTCACTATTAACTTAATCCTAAACCAAAATTCAAACCAGGGGACCTTTTCTGATATGAAAATAGAATACAGTTATTGAAAAGTGTGTTTGTACTGTGACACTGGCTCAGTTTGTAGTTCTTGCCAACATTTGAAATTATAGCATTCCTTTACTGCTATCTTTCCACTTCCCCCCCCCCCCCCCTTTTTTTTTTTTTTTTTTCTCTTTCC
>VXBL01006458.1:41806-52822 GCA_013400195.1 Aramus guarauna | reverse complement strand
TTGGCTGTATCAGACAGAGGGGAAGCTTCCAGCAGCTTCTCACAGAAGCCACCCCTGTAGCCCCCCTGCTACCGAAACCTTGCCATGTAAACAGATCTCTATATATAAAAAGAATTTAAAATTAAAACAAATTGCCGCATCCAAAGGGTACTTTCCCTCCCAGTTGCTCATCTCTGCACTCTAAACAGCTTGGTGTCATCTCTGTTATGTTCCTTTTCGTGAATTAGTCTTCACAAGCTGATGATCTTTTCCTAAATTCCAATTAGCTGCTGCATGGATAGGGCTTGTTGTTCTGCACCGGGTTTTGGCATCTTTGTTAGATGTAGCTGTGTGGCAAGAGTAGCTATCCAGACTGCAGTTTACTCAGTAGGAGAAAACATATGTACAGGTTTTAATTAAAGATCCTGTGGGGAAACACATTATTAAATAGAAAATTCACCAAGGTGAACTTAACTATCAAACAGGTATTTATGCTTGCTGAATAAAGTTAACATTCTGAGTAGCTAAAATACATTTTTCAGATTCAATGGATCTTAATGGAGACAGAATTGCCTTCTCAGATGTATTATATAAATAAACACTTCAGTAGCACAGGAGTTGTGTTTTCATCCATGAGGTGTTTACAAAAGACAAAGTGGTTTCCATTTAGTTATGCTTACTCGATAAGCTGTAGTTTGGCAATTGTTTCCATCAATAGTATCTGTCAGTCCTGGCTCTTCTTTAAAACCTTAGTTCTGTAAATCATTGCACAGACCTCTGTCAGTCTGTTATTACATCTTCCCTTCCACAAAATTATCTATTTACCTTGTTTATGCGCACCACAAACCCAGCTCATGCTGGCCAGATATCATCTCCAGGTATCAGAAGACCATCGTCTAGTGAAGATGTGGAAAATAAGCAGGGTAGAGGATCCGAGGATCCTGTGATCTCATCTCTGCTGTATAGAATGCTACAGGAAAAATCTTTATGTGTGACAGTAATTGTTGTGGATATGATCTTCTCTTCATGCTTCACAGAATCTCCATTCTGCTGCATGTTTACTTTATTTTGATGAGCACTGTTGGCTCTGTTTTCTGACCTCAGTATCTCAAATACTAAAACTGAAAAAAAAAAAAAAAAGTAATTATTAAAGACTTTTTCCTGATCAAAAGCAGAATCTTTTCTGCTACTGGGCAAAGCATCCACCAGAAACACCCATCAGACACCTTTTCTTTATGGACTCATTAGTTCTACCTTACTGCTATGGATCACGAGAACACAAAGATAACAGCCGATCATTACACTCTCCAGCAGCAACTTACCAAAGTGATTTTATATGTTATCACACATAATACCAGGGGATTGGACTCGATGTTAGAAATCTTCTAGTTCTATAACTTGCTTTTATTCACTCAAGAACCAAACTCAGCTTCAGGAATAAAGCGAAGATGAAAGGATACTGCAAAGCCTGGGCTCTGTGGAAAGAAGACACAGGCTGCACAAGTTTTTCAGAATATCACCTCAAGTAACTTTACCTGAAAAGCAAAACTGGCAATGTTACAGATGAAACACATGAAACTGGAGACTGTACACAGGATCAGATACAATCCTGTGGTCTCTTCTTTATTGATAGAGTTCAGTTAGCATTCACCCAAAAGGGACAGAATAAGGATCTCAAAATTTTGCCTTCTGTTGCAAAAACAGCTAAGCAAACTGGGAATATTGCCAAAATGAAAGAAGGTAGAAGATTTGAGGGGCTAGCCCATTGTTTGTCCCTTGCATATCTCATAGAGCTAATGATTTTAATGATTCGATCTGTGAGTAGTTTTCAGTCACATCACTTAGAGAAAATGAATAGTCAGGAAAAAAAAATAAATCTTTTTCACTATTTCCAGTACAATTATGAGTTATTTCAGTAATTGCTATGCTAGAGAATGGCATCTAGGTGGGAAAGCTCAGTGCTGCCTGTCTGATTAAGCATTATTAGCATTTTTCAACTCAGAAAAAATGACAGCTGATGAAAGAGAGAAAGAAACAAATGCATCCTGCTGCTAAATCTTATAGTGGGAAGAATATACGCAGTTTAATAAGCTGAGATTTTGAACTGAAACTAGAAGAAGGTCAAAAGACTGGCATCCTACAGAGATGAGTAAATTTTGTGCAAAGCAGAAGAACTAAGTAAATTATTTGGAAAGATAGCAGCGCTCATGCTTGGTGAGAAGAAAAGAAGGTACAAATAGGGTCACAAAGGTGAATTGAAATAAATACAAAAGCACATCTCTACACTCTGAAGTGACCCTGCGTCTTAAGCCTATTTTCACACGGCCAGCCATCTCTGATCCACATCATTTATCCTCAGGTGGGTCAGTGGAGCTTTAAACCTCTTTTGGAAGGGTTTCACGCAAGCGGAGGTAAGTTTCTTATATCCCAGGTAACAAGCTGACAGCCTAGCTTCATTCTTCCAGAGCAAAATCTGCATGATATGATCCTGGGCACCAGCCAGGCTAGCAGTGAGCAAGGTGACTGGAAAACCTGTAGGACCTCTGAGCACGGTCCCTACTTTGCACTCTCAATCTAGCCAGAATATCGTAGAGGTGAACTGAAAGCACTAGTAAAGCAGCCCTGCGCCAGTGTCCGATATGTCTCCTGTCTGACTGTATTAAAGAGAGAGAGGCAGAGTGAAGGAATCCTCAAATCTCAGTGCTGTTATCCATGCACAACTGAAAAATTATTGATGCTTAACCTTGTCAACACAGATGTTTGCAATGCATTACAATAGCTCTTTTAGAAATAACTGCTAGTTTTGATCTTTGTAACACAATTTATATTCCCCACATGAAATAATGAGAATTTGAACTCAATTATTCATTCCAACTACAAGAAATAAGTTATAACTTGACAGGTAAATAGTTAAAGTACATTTCACAAATGAAGAAATATAGTGGCCTTCCTCCTTTAAAAATTTGAAAGGTGACCTCAAGCTGGATTTAACAAAGCAAACTAGTTAAGTATAAGAAAAACAGCACATCCCTTGTGACACAAAGTCCGTGCATGGAATGCCTGCCAATGCTGTGTTATTTGGTGTAAGGATATGAGAACTGGCTGTGCTATGGCCTGTCAGGAGATATCAGCGTTGATTCAAACTGTGTATGTTCAGGACACGCAGGACAACTTTCAATGATTGCTAATGGGATGTGGAGCTCTTTCATTGTTCTCAGTCTGTGAGTGCCTCCCCTGCATTACTTGAATATAAAAAGGGCAAATGAGAATTTGAGAATTTTCAGGTGTAAAAACCCGAGTGAAAGTCATCCATTTCTCAAGATTTTCTGAATCTTGAGCAGCAAGTGTGTTCTGATACCAGGCTGACTTTCCTGCCGAAATTTTGTCCTTTTCTCTATGTTCTCTGTCAGTGTTCCTTCTGTCTGCTGCTGTGAGCTATCAGGCTGCTGCACTTTTGTATGCACAAGCACTTACTTCCAAAGAGAAGCCAGGCTGTGTTTTACATTGTTAATAAATGAGAAATTGTATTGCTACAGGAGATGTCTTGGCAAAGGTGATACTGGTGATAAGGTGAAGCATTCTGCATTTATGCCACTGCATGTGTTCACAGTCAAGGGTGCCGAATCCGAGTTTGGACCAAGCAGCTCTTGCTCTTTGTGTTGTGAAGGCTACAGTCTCTTTTGAGTGCCCTTTCCGTCTAGTTCATCTACATCTTTAATAAATATTTGACTAAGTCTTAATTTTCAGATACACTGTCTCCTTTATGTATTACTGCCATTCTCTCTTCCTCTGCAACTGTATAAGTTGATTTCGTTGTCAGAATTATCAACTAGACAATTTTCAAGTGGTATTACAGGCATCTTTTATGAATAATTATAAAAAGTAGACATCTCTTACCCAGCATGACAGCAACAGAGAGACTCATTGAATCTAAATCTAGGAAACACGCATTTTGAAATTGGACTCTAATATGCAGTTATAAATTAAATTTTAAAAAAGCTTAGGATTTTCACATTTGTTCTTGAGATTTTGTCATGTAGAAATACATTGGTCTCACAGAAATACACTTACCAGATAGAAGTTTTCAGTTCAAGCTTGCCTTTAAAATGTGCAAATGAAAGTTTGCCGACCAGAATGATCACAGTGCAATAGGACATACCAATTACCTCCCATTATAGGACAGGTAGACAGCTGGCATGGTGCTGTTCGTTATGTGTGAAGAGTGTGCTTGGGATCCTATGGAGCACAGATGTGATTTGTCCCTATCCCTGAGAGCTTACAGTGAAACAAAACAAATTGAGAAAGTCATCTATAAAAACATTCAAAATAAGAGGGTTATAAAAAATGTCATTTTGGGGGAGGGACTAAAGAAAATCTAACATGCTAGATTTGCACTGCATTTTATAAATTCTTATTATTTTTTTCTTTTGGAAGATTTAATGCTGTGTTCCTGTCTTATTCAGAAGTCCTACTGTGATACAATTGAAACAATCACAAGACGTAGTCATCTACTCTCTTGCTGCTTAGAAAAATCTGCACGCACATTAGCATTAGAAAAGTATTCTTTGAGAACTGCTCCTGACGTTTTGGTTTTGAGTGTGTAGTATCTAATGCAAGTGCTGTCAACAGAAATCTCCTGTCCTTCAGCAAAAAGAAAAATAAAGTTCATTGATGATTATACACAGCCACCTACTTAGCATATTATATGGTATACCATTGTGTGGATAATAAGTATGCTGGCTTTTACACTATCGAGAGAGACATTTTTCAGAAATGACAAAGATTGATATTAAATACAAACTATTAAATATCATTAAATAGTCATGGCTTTCATTAAAGTATGATTGAATGAGTAAGATACTTGTAATTGTCCTACCTGGAAGGCTTGATTCCAACTCTAAGTTGTAATTCAGCTCCAGGGGAAGACAGCTATTTTTTCTTCCTCTGAATGTGAAAGAAACTTGAAATTTGATCAAAGTACAATGTAAAAGCTCTCTTAATAAAAGCTTCTAAAGTGATATTATGAGTTAGTATAGCCCTGCCATGGTCATTCTTTGGGTACAGTGTCTCCTGCCCAGTCCTAACGAGTCAGGTCCATGTTAATCTTTGGTCAAGCCTGCACGGCTCCGGCCTTAAGGAGCTGTGTTCAGGTGAGGGGTGATTTGTAGTCTGTTGGGCAGACACAGGGCTACATTTGCAGTCTATGTGGAACAAACATTTTCTCTAAATATTTAACATGCACTTTATAAAAAAGAAAAAAAAATTTTTTTTTTTGAGTCAATTTAAGTGCAAGACTGAAGACTCTAGAGGGAGGCAAGAGCTAGTAAAAGGCAGTAGAAAAATCACACGTGACTAACCGGTGACTGAAAGTGTGGTGCTAAGATTGCACCCCTAGCTTATCTTCTTGCTGTTCTGAATCTTCATGTACTGCTGGGAAAGGGCATGGCAATCTCGTCCCATGTCAATTTATGATTTCCTGCAAGTTTTTAAGAAATTGTGCTAAGACTAATGTTAATTAGGATGCTATACTGTGCCTTGAACTCAGCCTCAGTCTTGCAAGCAAACGTGTATTACCCACCTTCAAATGTTGATGCTTAATTAAAAATAAAATAAAATAAAAATTGTATGCAATTGTCCAATGAGTTAAAATTATGGTGTGTCTGTTATTACTGCTAAGTAGTTTTACTTGACATTGAACACTTGAGGCTTTATGATAAGGAGATTTTCCCATCAATAAAACCCCCTAGTTTTACTGATATAAAATCCGTATATATGCGTATGTATACATGAACACATCCATATATAGACCATTGCTGAAACAGTCTTTAAAAGTCACCTTCATTATAACATCTCCCTGCAAAATCCTATTTTGGATCACATCTTTTTTGAGATTGAATACATTTTCTACAAGCAAACTGCTAAGGCAATAATTGAAACACCACAGTGCCAGATGGCTGGATTTGCAATGGTTGCTGACTTTTCATACCCAGAAAGATTTAGTTTGTTTTGTGAAAGCTCTATGAAACACCTGTTTCAGTTTTGTCAGAAGGTCAAATTGTGCCCATATGAATGATGTGGTCCCCTACCATGAAGAAATCAGGTAGTGGGTTTCCCTGCGTGCTGTAATTTCTGAACTGCTTACTTGGAACAGCCTAATGAGAATGGTTCTAATCAGAGTTTGCTACAATTACTATACAAGAGGAAAAAAAAACCAGAAAAAGAATTGAACAAAACAGCTTATGCTTAAAATAGTTAATGGATACTAGCATCATTTTTTCAGTTATAAAGAGTCACATTTATAAAATGGATGGAAGTAACAAATGATCTTTCAGATTTAACAGAAAGAGCAATTAAGCTTCTTGATTTAGTAGAGACAATGGGAAAGATGTGGGGAGGAAAGGGCCTGAGGCATTTGGTGATCTGACAAATAAGACCTAAATAATGCAGTGTTTTCTCAGCTGTAAATGCAGGTGTTTGCAGAAGCAGCACAGATGCTCATCATTTTGAATGCAGGATTCCCTGTAGTGACATATTTGAATAAAGAGTCTTTTACCAGCTATTTATCACTGATGTGCCCAGAGAAGCAGGGCTTTCTATAAATTTCCACACATGCAAGGATATTTAAAAATAAATCCTACTTTATCAGTTGTTTACAGTCTAATAGAGAAAATCCTCCAAAGGCAAGAAAGTTTTGTTTAAATCGTACTCTTATTGACAGTGGCTATCTATATTTCACCTTGTTCAATCTGTGTAAATTGACATGCTGAAAATAAGACTCACTTCTCTACAGCTGTGGATGAGATTTTAGTGCATACACTGGGGAGGATTTGATAATGTGCATGGAAATATCACTGGGGAAGCATTTATTCCTGTCTTCACTAATACTTTCAAACACTGTTCTCTTTTCCCTGTCTGTCAGAGACAAAGCAGTATTGCATACTGGCTACTCTCCTAGCCCTTACTTCTATTTGGCACCTGTCATTAAGAAAAAGGGAAAATTTAAACCAAAACAAACAAAAAAAACCCAACCCACAAGAGACTGAGGAAATATTGTGTGGTCACAGTTGTATAGGAAAACCTTGAAAACATGACAAAAGGCAACTGGATGTTACCATTCATTTGGTAATGCTGCTTGAGGTCTGAAAATAACTGGTTTGAGTCATGTAAATTGACCTATGCACTTTGTTGTGTACCACCTTTGACACCAGCAATGATACATTCGGCATCACTGTTGTTCCCGTTTTCCTAGCTAGTAGAACATTTAGGAAAAAAGGAGCAGCATTTTACTCTACTTTGCTGGTTTAGGTTAGTTACTCCAGCACCTTGGTTTGTAACACTATGAGAGTCCCTCTTCCCCAGTTTAAAGAATTGAAGTGGAAAGAGCCAGGTGGTGCACCAGGGCTGCAAAGCATGGCAGCTCAGGAGGCCATACACGTGAACACCAGTGCCCTGCGTGGTGGTGTTTCAGAGACGATGTAGGACTTCTGCCGGGTTTCAAACCACTAAAGGAGGAACAGCTGAATTAATTCCTCACATAAATATTCCAAACATGCAGAAAGCATAACAGGTGGTTGAGTCTTTTAGCTGCGATTAGAATAGCACACAAAAACTTGTTAGAATATTTTCAGGGAAATAGAACATCATTGAAACACACTGTTCCAAACTAAGAACATTTTTCAGAGAAATTGTTTTGGAGTAAACTCTTCTTCAGGACTGAAGAGGAGCTTTGTACTCTGTGGCATAGGAGCTAGATGACTTTAGGACATTTGGCTTGTCTTATTTTACCCATAATAATGGTAGAATAATAGAATGAATGGGGTTGAAAAGATGTAGGCATCTGCCCTGGGGGCTATGGGTCCCCAGGAAGCAGAGGTACTTGCTAGCATGTCACCACCATTGCAGCAGACACCTTTGGAAACATGTTCATTGTCGTAGTTTCCTAACAGGTCGCTTGGGATCCTGAAAGCTGAATACATCATCCTCAAGGGAACTTAGGTCCTGTATGGGATCACTATTTTCAGTCTCTTTTTAAGAAAGTCTATAACTTACTCTTTCTAAAGATGGTGCTCCATACATCTGGCATTCTGTGGAGGTATTGGCCTAGAAGCATTAGCTTGCAGTGGGAATTACATTATCTAATTATGGATTATCTAATTATGGATGCAAGGTGTTCTTTGCAACAATCCATCAACAGTGACCTGAAAGATCTTTTCAGCCCTTTTCAGAAATGCTGCAGTTACATCATAGTAATTTACCTGTATATCTTTTGCAGTCTCAGCTGCAAACAGCAAGGCTGATTTAAGGCACTGTAAGGGATGTTGTAATCCCTCACTGCAAGAAGATGGTGTCTCATTTGCCTATCATCTATATCTGATGGACACCACTGTACACCATAGTTGTCCACCATTCTTGCCTGGCTTCTTTCCTTGTTCTGACACAGCTGATGCACTAGAACTGCCCTTTTAAAAAAAAAAGAAAAAGAAAAAATCTGGATTAGTTTTAATCTAGATGTTTCACTACACAGAATAGAATAAAATGGAATAGAATAGAATAGAATAGAATAGAATAGAATAGAATAGAATAGAATAGAATAGAATAATATTTCAGTTGGAAGGGACCTACAACGATCATCTAGTCCAACTCTCTGACCACTTCCGGGCTGACTAAAAGCTAAAGCATGTTGTTAAGGGCATTGTCCAAGTGACTCTTGAACACTGACATGCTTGGGGCATTGACCACCTCTCCAGGAAGCCTCTTCCAGTGTTTGACCACCCTCTCAGTAAAGAAATGGTTCCTAATGTCCAGTCTAAACCTCCCCTGGTGCAGCTTTGAACCATTCCCATGTGTCCTGTCACTGGATCCCAGGGAGAAGAGCTCAGCACCTCCCTCTCCACTTCCCCTCCTCAGGAAGCTGTAGAGAGCCATGAGGTTGCCCCTCAGCATCCTCTTCTCAAACTAGACAAGCCCAAAGTCCCTAGTTGCTCCTCGCAGGACATGCCTTCCAGCCATTTCACCAGCTTTGTTGCCCTCCTTTGGAAGCATTCAAGGACCTTCACATCCTTCTTACATTGTGGACCCCAGAACTGCACACAGTATTCAAGGTGAGGTCACACCAACGCTGAATACAGTGGGTTAATCACCTATTTTGAGTGGCTGGTTATGGTGTTTGATGCACCCCAGGGTGCGGTACATGTTTGTACCTCCATGTGGTATGCACAAGTGAAATGTGATGGGGGAGCAGGATATGGGTCTATATGGCAGAGGCTGATTAGACAGCTTAAGCTAATGTTTTCTAGTTCAGTGGGGTTTCAGTGGGGTTTCAGTGGGGTTTCAGTGGGATTTCAGTAGTTTCAGTGAGGTTCAGTATTTCCATATGTGACTAATGGGAGCTTGTGTATCTCAATAACTTTGAAAATCACGTGCCAATATTCTCATTTTTTTTGTGATGCAACTTTTTTTTGTCCTGGACACCTTCCAGGGACTGGTGTCCTCCTTCTTACCTATATCCTACATAGTGCATCAAACAAATTACCCCTTCTGCAGATGTTAACATGGAAGAAATTCCAGACTGCTATCTACTTTGCTCCTTGTGATTAAATTTTAATCACCCCTTTTTCTTCAAATTTTTTTCACATGAAGGGTCTTTTTATGCCATCGTATTGTTTCATCACTTCCTTTATTCTTGTCTGTTTCATTACTTTTATGTGCTGGTGGCATTTTCTATAAGCAGGGTTGGGTTTTTTTTTTTATATCTAAATATCTCCCATGTGGGTCTTTTTTCCTTCCTTCCTTCCTTCCTTCCTTCCTTCCTTCCTTCCTTCCTTCCTTCCTTCCTTCCTTCCTTCCTTCCTTCCTTCCTTCCTTCCTTCCTTCCTTCCTTCCTTCCTTCCTTCCTTTCTTCCTTTCTTTCTTATAACATTTTTATGCTGTTTTTTGTTGTATTTTCTTTTTTAATTTCCTGCCTTTTCTCTTTCTTTATCTTCCATAATTGTCATATCTTTTACAGATTTCTACTCTTTTCAACGTTTAAATGCTGAACAGAAGTATTCTTTAGTGTTCACACCTGTAAGATAAGCTTTGGTTTTAATATTCTTGTCCTGGGTACAAAGACTTGCTTACACAAGGGAATGACTCATTCTCTACTGCATTCAAATTTAGCAAGTTTAAATTACACTGATAGCTGAACTGGAGACCAACTATTAGTAGAGGAGTCAGAACTGGCTCCCTAGTAGCTTTTCAAAATGACTTTCTGAGATCCTGTGCATTTCTACTTCAGATCAGATAGTAGTATCTTAACAGAAAGGTGGTATGTCTAATTCTGTACTGCAATTGATGCCTAAATCTCTGCAGTTTAATTGTGCTTATCAAATTACCTTGAAAACTGCAAGTGTTAATAAAAAAGTCAAGCTTTATTGGTTCCAGAGCTGCCAGCCATATCACGCATTGAGTGAAGCACAGCTTTTTCCCTAAATTCTCTGCTTCCCACCACTTCTCCCTTCCTGCCCCTGGTCAGTATTTATATGCATTGATAAGGTCCCCCTGAGACCTCTCTTCTGCAGGCTAAGCAGCCCCAGCTCTCTCAGCTTCTCCTCGTATGAGGGATGCTCCAAGCTCATCCCTCACCTTACTCATCTTTGTGGCCCTTCACTGGACTCTCTTCAGTGAACTGGACTCTCTCTATGTCTCTTGCTCTGGTGAGCCCAGAACTGGACCCAGCACTCCAGATGTGCCTCACCAGTGCTGAGCAGAGGGGAAGGGTCACCTCCCTCAACCTGCTGGCAATGCTCTTCCTGTTACAGCCCAGGACGCTGTTGGTCTTCATTGCCATGAAGGTGCCTTGCTGGCTCACGGTCAGCTTGTGGTCCACCAGCACCCTCTGGTCCATCTCTGCAGAGATGCTTTCTGTAAGATCACACTTGTCTTAACATAGTGGTCCAACTTATCAAATAGAAGCTTATTGGGCATTAACACAGTTTGTATGTTGCCTAAACAATGTAGGAATAGTTTACCAGCATGTTTTTATGATCCTTTTCTGGT
>VXBL01006458.1:22889-41041 GCA_013400195.1 Aramus guarauna | reverse complement strand
CTTTCTTTCTTTCTTTCTTTCTTTCTTTCTTTCTTTCTTTCTTTCTTTCTTTCTTATAACATTTTTGTGCTGTTTTTTGTTGTATTTTCTTTTTTAATTTCCTGCCTTTTCTCTTTCTTTATCTTCCATAATTGTCATATCTTTTACAGATTTCTACTCTTTTCAACGTTTAAATGCTGAACAGAAGTATTCTTTAGTGTTCACACCTGTAAGATAAGCTTTGGTTTTAATATTCTTGTCCTGGGTACAAAGACTTGCTTACACAAGGGAATGACTCATTCTCTACTGCATTCAAATTTAGCAAGTTTAAATTACACTGATAGCTGAACTGGAGACCAACTATTAGTAGAGGAGTCAGAACTGGCTCCCTAGTAGCTTTTCAAAATGACTTTCTGAGATCCTGTGCATTTCTACTTCAGATCAGATAGTAGTATCTTAACAGAAAGGTGGTATGTCTAATTCTGTACTGCAATTGATGCCTAAATCTCTGCAGTTTAATTGTGCTTATCAAATTACCTTGAAAACTGCAAGTGTTAATAAAAAAGTCAAGCTTTATTGGTTCCAGAGCTGCCAGCCATATCACGCATTGAGTGAAGCACAGCTTTTTCCCTAAATTCTCTGCTTCCCACCACTTCTCCCTTCCTACCCCTGGTCAGTATTTATATGCATTGATAAGGTCCCCCTGAGACCTCTCTTCTGCAGGCTAAGCAGCCCCAGCTCTCTCAGCTTCTCCTCGTATGAGGGATGCTCCAAGCTCATCCCTCACCTTACTCATCTTTGTGGCCCTTCACTGGACTCTCTTCAGTGAACTGGACTCTCTCTATGTCTCTTGCTCTGGTGAGCCCAGAACTGGACCCAGCACTCCAGATGTGCCTCACCAGTGCTGAGCAGAGGGGAAGGGTCACCTCCCTCAACCTGCTGGCAATGCTCTTCCTGTTACAGCCCAGGACGCTGTTGGTCTTCATTGCCATGAAGGTGCCTTGCTGGCTCACGGTCAGCTTGTGGTCCACCAGCACCCTCTGGTCCATCTCTGCAGAGATGCTTTCTGTAAGATCACACTTGTCTTAACATAGTGGTCCAACTTATCAAATAGAAGCTTATTGGGCATTAACACAGTTTGTATGTTGCCTAAACAATGTAGGAATAGTTTACCAGCATGTTTTTATGATCCTTTTCTGGTCTAAGGATTGCAGAGCAAATCCTTCCAACAAATAGTTTAAACTATCTTTAGACATATCTGGACTCTCACAGCTGCAGCAAAGCATTGTTACATCAAATGATCTAATGTCTATAGCATTGCTTACAAAAGTAAAACAAATCTTGAGGGAAACAAAATGGACCCATTGGGGATCTGTTAATTTTTTTCAACTCTACATTAATTAATTATTTTCAACAAATGAGCCTTGGAATTTTATCTCTGGAAATATACCGAACAGTTTCTTTAGTATGTTGTTAATTTTTGTTTAGTTGATTAAACAACACTATGCTACAGGGAGTGCATCTAATAAGTCTTAATCCAGCTCCAAGCTGAGGTTAAGAAAATACTTTTTAAATTTTAATGGATAATTTTTCACTTTGAGGCTACCATTGTAATCTTCCATCTTTGTTTTTAAGACAATGAGATGACAGTTACATTTTTCTTGCTGAAACATTTCTACACATTACATTTTAGGATCCATATTTATCTTACACGATTCCTGAAAAGGGGATACAGGGACCTCAGGAAGAAGCTATAAACTAGAACATTTGCATGAAATGTTTGTCATCGGGAGTTGGTGAGTATGCTGACTACCTATTTTGAAATACAAATGGAAAGTGACTCACACAAAAAACGTGTTCAGAGGGAAATCAATGAATGCAAGGTATGTCTATGACAAGCATGAAATGTCATGCAGTCCTCCATTCTCCTCTGCCAGAGATTTCTCTCTTTCGGTACTGCTCAGGACACGGGCTTGCGAGCCTGGAAGGACCAGTCCGCCCATGCGGTGGGTGACGGAATGACGGAGAAGCCCAGGCGTGCTTTGGATGGTGAAGAATGGCTTGAGGCTCTGCTAGATTTTTGTGAGGAGGCGGCTGGCATAAGCTCAGTTGTCTTTCAGAGAACCGACTTTGATCCCTCTGTGTTGTCATGGTAACATGAGCCTCTGATCAAATGAGCCTTAATCACCGAGTTAAAAGTCAACCTCTCTTTCTCACAGGAAATAACATGGGAGAAGAGGAAGATTCCCCCCCACCCCCCTGAAAAGTTCAGACAATTCTCTTGACCACTCCATGTCAATTTTCAAATCTCCTCTAAGCAGTTTGGAGTTGTAATATTACAAACGTATGTGTGTATGCAAGGGGAAAATATTGGAAGAGTATTTGCTATACTGGAAAATGCATAGCAGTAAGCACATGAAAACCTTTCTCATTGAATTGTGTAAATAGTACTATTGCACGTGGACGGATGTTCTTTGGAGTGCAATGCTTATCAGATTTGCAACGTGCTTGAAGTATTCAATAGTAGTGTAGCAGTCATGAGTGCACTATATTCTTCTGGATTCAGAGAGGTTACAGAGGCATGTATCAGGCACTCCTGGAGCACAAAGGACTAACAGGTTTTATCAAGGCGATGCTACGTCAGCTTTTTTGTTCACGTAACTGTATTACTAAAAAGGGGGCTTTTTATATTTTGAAACAACCTTCCCACAGCAGACTGGAGTACCATAATGTTTTCTGACATTATAAATAAACTCATGCAGGGCTCTGTCCTGAGGTGGCAAAATTACTTCTGGTTTCTATGCCATTATATTTGAAGATAGCTCTTGTATCCATAATAGCACTGCAGTGTGCATGTAAACATGCCTTCAAGAAGGAGCTTCATAAACAAGAAAATATTTAGTAACCACTAGGAATGATGGTAAAGATGATTTTTCAGGAATAATTCAGGGTTATTATTCAATTTGCTAACTATATCATGGTAAAATGAATATGAGAGTGCAGAACAACTTGATAGAAACCTAGTTAATGAATGAAATTTGGGCATCACAGTGGTGAGTTAGCTTACGCCAGCCAAATCTATGTGTGAAATAAATATATGGGTATATGGTACTACACTGAGAAAGAGAGATAATTCCTCAGGTTAAGAATGATGACCCCCTTATCTAAGTAATAGAAAGACAAGGGAAGAAGTAATCAAAGAGTTTAGAAATAAAAAAATCAATAGAACCTATCCTTCTACCCAAAACAAACAGTTTAGTAAGTTGAAACAAGGGGGACTGCTTTTAACACATTCTTGGTGGAAAATGTGACGCAGTGGTGGAGCACAGTCAGCACAGTGGCCAGCAGAAAACTACAATTTATCTTTGGCAAATATACCATCTCCTTTAATACATTTCTATCAACTGTCATATAACATCAAAGGCATTTCAGTCTCCAGCAGAGCATGTTTGAATGGTGCGTTGCAGCTGGAGAGTTTTCTTTTTGGAAAAAAATCTGCGTGGCATTTTCTGTCATTTCTGTCTCTTACTTGTTGATTACAGAAGAAAGGAGGGAAAAAGGCAAAATATGATAAATAAAACATTTAGGAAACTAATGTGACAGCTGTGAAATAAAGATTTTCTTCTTGTGGTTACAGTTGCTATCAAGGAAATGGAACTAATACTTTAATTTTTTAATGAAAGCTATTGATAATTAAAATGTTAATGTACTTCTTTTAGATACAACTTTTACACAAGTTTGTTCATCTATAATGCAAAGCTTATGTGTGAAAAGCTCTGCATCAACAGGCTCTTGCTGTGAGTTCCTTCTTTTGATGATTTTATCATTAAATTGTGGGGCGGGGAGGAAGACTCTCTCAAGAAAGCTGCCAGAAATGGTCGCAACACACTTACTGCTTTATTTCTCAGTCTAAATCTGAAGATGGGGAGTTTCCATTTCTTATTTTGTCTTTATTTTTTAAGTCCAAGATTATCTAAATGTAACTCAATTAGCAGTGCTTCTTCCTGAGAATATTTATTATTTTTATGGATAGGTAGTGAGTCAAGAATAAAGAATTTTTCTCAAACTTAAATAATTTTCTATCAAATAGCAATACCCAAATCTGTTCTGAAGAACAAGGACACAGCTGCCCATTTTTTAGCAATTTTTGAATATTTAATTTATTGTATTTATCATTTACTATTTTTGAGAAATATGAGGAAATGTTACAGCATTCATCAGTTTCTCTTTGACTTCGCAAACCCATCATTTTTCCCTCAAGTCTTCATCATGTTTCTACTAATTTTGAAGATGTTATTTTCTTAGCAACTATATTGCCTCTTTGGCTTAAAGTTCTAACACTGCAATTATTTTCTGCATACTGCTATTTCAGTACCTGGTGATTTTCATTTGAAAAAGCATTGAAAGGTATGTTGCTTCCTTATTTTTAGGTGCCTACATTCAACATATTCTAAACTGAAAAAAAAAAAAAAAAAATAAGCAAGGGCAGGAAGGAAAAATTGTTAAGTATGAAACAATAAACAAAGAAAAAGAAAAAAAAAAGTAGCTGTATAGCTATATAGATTTCAAAGCCCTGTATACATGTCTTGGCATTAATTTAGCAACAGATATATTGTGTAAGAATACAATGCTGATGGGATGGTTTTTTTTTTTACAATCATATAATAAATCTGCAAAATTTTGCCTAGTTTTTATTTTTATTCCCACAGACCCCCGCTCCCATTGCTATTTTGCACATGTGTTTGCCTGGTTGGGGAACAACAGGGTGTGGAAGGAGAGGGAAAGGAATGCATACATTGTGGGCTTTCTAATTTTTTTTTTTTCTCAGATTGCTCAATATATTGTGGATCATCTGTGGTCCATTCACTACAAATGGGGTAACTCTTGTATAGGGAGCAGTAAGGATTGCATAAGAAATGTTTGGAGGAAAGAAAAAACAGCTGAAGACTCTTGGAAGCCTTGGAGAGAGAGTCAGAACTAGTAAGTTTAATACAAACCAAAAAAACTTAAAAAAACAAAAAAACAAAACAAAAAAACCCCCAACTGATAATGTAGTTAAAAAGTAAGTTAAGAGAGGAGAATGTGCAGAAAGACCGCGGTAGGAACAAGGGCATCATTCCCTCCGCTTTCACAAGAGGTGATTACATTTGTGTCTGATCTAGCTGCCAGACCCAACAGCCTGTGAGCACTGAGGTGGGAAACAGGATAAAATCTTCAGGAAAGGAGGACCTGAATGAGCCCCGCAGTGCTAGCAGAACTAGTCTGAAAGCACATTGTCCAAAGAGATCTCAGAACTGGAAGTGGTTTTTGCACTGTAAGAGCTATCACCAAATGTGAGTGTAGTGTCCATATGTGAAAATAATGCTCTGAGTGTTTCATTGTTTACGGGACATCAGTGGTAGCAGCAACTGGTCAAAAGCCATTTATTCTAATTGGAAATGGTGCTTACCCTTACTTGCCTCCTAGAACAGAGACCTCATTTTGCCTCTCTCCTGTTACTAATGTCTGATTCTCAAACTGGAGGTAAAGCAGAGTTTTTGTCACAAGTGCTCTCAAGAACAATCTAGACTAGACGGTAGTTTGATTCAAACAAAACCCCAAAGCCTTGTCTTTTTTGAGAAAAAAAGGTTTATGCTACCAGCATTACTTCTGAAGATGAGACCCAAAGTCCCTGTGGCTGCAGAGCATGCTTCCAGGAGTTGCTAAACATCACTAGTTAATTTAGTCCCATCTCTCCGGACTACTGTATTCATCTAGAAGTGTTCATTGTCAGGGTTATTCGGTTGAAGAGTAAGACACCTGTTATATTGAAGAGCATTTGCTGCAAGCAGCTGGAGCCAGCACTGGTGCGTAGAAGTTGGTGTGCTGAAGTGCTCGTCTGTCTGAGCTCGGGCACGGATGGACCTTTGGACACATCTCTCGCTGTCAGTGATGACCGAACACGGGAATGAATAGCCTTGACCTTAGTAAAGCCCCACATTTAATCATAGTAAAAACAAACCAGCTGAGAACTCAGCCCCGATACAATTTCAAGTTAAATACAACTCCTTGGTGCTTGAATCACTGAAACCATGAAATGTGCAGCATTCGCAAAATGTGAGTTTCTCACAAACTTAGTGTGACCACTATGAAGACTGAAAGAACAGTGAGGCTTTTCCTATGTGCTCTAACACATGGAAAAGAGATGTAATTTTTTTTTTTAATGAATCTTATTAATATCTATGTTAACAATGAGATGATTATAACGATTAAAAGAAAATAAAATTTTGACAACCTTCTTTGAAAACATTTTGTCTGCTTTGGTATATAACTCCTTAGAAGTGAAAACACTTTCCAGACCAAGAGAAACATTATAACAACAACAAAAGGAAGATGCTTTAGGAATGCTTTAGGAAGCATTTCTTTACCAAAAGGGTAGTCAAACATTGGAACAAGCTTCCTTGAGAGGTGGTCAATGCCCCAAGCCTGCCAGTGTTTAAGAGTCATTTGGACAATGCCCTTAACAACACGCTTTCGCTTTTGTTCAGTCCTGAATTGGTCAGGCAGTTGGACTAGTTGATCATATTCTGTTCCATTCTATTCTATTCTATTCTATTCTATTCTATTCTATTCTATTCTATTCTATTCTATACTATACTATACTATACTATACTATACTATTCTATACTATTCTATAAAGGAAATTAAAGATCATGATAGTTTTAATCATAAAATGATATATGATATTTAATTCCATAATTGCATACATATGATTATTATAGGTTATGTGCATGACTTGTTTCTTTCACACCGTTACGATATAATTGCATATTCATGAACAAGCTTTCTGAGAAGGCTCTGCTGCTCTCATCTGAGGTGGTAGTTTGCCAAGGCATGGAGCCAGTCTAGCTGCTAGCTGAGTCTGCAAGATGAGGTTGCAGCCTTCCTCCTTCTCCTCATTTTTCATCCATACTTTGTTCTTCTGGTGCTTGCCTTTGTCCCCCAAGAGTGTCTGCTTAGGTAGAAATCTCAACTTGTTTTTCCACTGAGTGAGTTGCTAAGAGGGTGAGAGAGGACTGTTAGGATCATTTTATTATGGGTTAAATCTTTAGTAACTGTTAATAGAACCTTGCTCAGTTACTAGCACATATATGGTATGGCCCACTGATATTTCCAGAAGTTTTCAGAAGCAGTGCTGAAACTGGGCAAGAATGGCTGAATCTGACTTAAACTTTCAAAATTGGATGCCATGCTTGAAATATAGAATGGAAAGGGAACTCATGAGTTTCACCTTGTTTCAGTCAAAATGCCTAATAATGTGTATCCACTAAAAGCAGAAGGAAACGTGGCATCCTTACAAAACAGCTTCCTGGGGCCCTTTTGAAACCAGCAAGTTTAATAATTGCAAGACATTATTCATTCTTTACACCCCTCTCCCCCAGTGTGATACGAAGAGGGGAGGTACACCTACAGATGCATCAAAAGAGGGATCACGGTGTATATTAGATATACTTATGCTCAGTGTGATCTAGCTAATTTGAATAACTGTTGAGCTCAGACATCTGTGTCAGCCACCTGAGCCCATGCTGGCATCTCAGATGGCTAAGGAGGTCAGCAGGCTGTGCTGAAGCTGTGCTGCAGCTATAGCATGAGCCAGCCCAATTAAAGCCTGTAAAATCACACATCCTCCCATGGTGTACAGACAGCCAGGGGCATGTGCAGTTGGGATCTGAAAGGGGTTGGGTGGCAAGAACTCGGGCTCTGTATGTTGTGCCCAGAGACTGGACCAGACTCTTGTCAAGAAAAAGAAATATTTGATGAAACAAAAAAATATGTGACATAGAAGATATGTACTTCTGAGTACAGAAGTATTTTGAACTTGAATAGTTTGTGTTGCAACTGTTTGGGGTTCATTTCTGCTCCTTCTGCCCTGGTTTTCCATCAAGAAAGTAAGTCTTTAATGACGAAGTCTTTAACGAGACTAAGTCTTTTTAATGAGATGCTGCTTTGCCAGTGTATCAGAAAGCTGCTTTAACAGCATGATTGAGATCACTTTAACTAATTGAACCTTTACAGACATTCCTTTCATTCATAGTAGCAGTGAATGAATTATTCCATTCCAAATGTAATTGAACTTTGTTGTTGTTGTGGTTTTACCCCAGCTGGCAGCTGAGCACTATGCAGCCACTCACACGCTCAGTCCCCCATCGGGATGGTGGAGAGAATTGGAAAAGTTAAAGTGAGAAAACTTGTGGATTGAGATAAAGGCAGTTTAACAGGTAAAGCAAAAGCTGCGTGCACAAGCAAAGCAAGACAAGGAATTCATTCACCACTTCCCACAGGCAGGCAGGTGTTCAGTCATCTCCAGGAAAGCAGGGGTCTGTCATGCTAACAGTGACTTGGGAAGACAAACACCATCACTCTGAATGCCGCTCCCCCCTTTCCTCTTTCCCAAGCCCCTTATAAACTGAGCATGATGTCATATGGTATGGAATATCCCTTTGGTCAGTTGGGGTCAGCGGTCCTCGCTGTGTCCCCTCCCAACTCCTTGTGCACCCCCAGCCATCCCACTGTGGGGGGTGGTGTGAGAAGCAGAAAAGGCCTAGGCTCTATGTCAGCAATGCTAAGCAGCAACATGTCTATATAACAAAAACATCTCTGTATTACCAACACTGTTTCCAGCACAAATCCAAAACACAGCCCCATACTAGCTACTATGAAGAAAATTAACCCTCTCAGCTGAAACCAGGACAGTTGTTCATAGCACCTGGTCTTGTGATGGCGGCATGAATATTCCCAGGAATATCACGTGATTCATTGGAAATGTAAATTCAAACTTAATTAGGAAAAGATACATTACAGAACTTTTTCTACTTTAGAACCTGCAAAGATCTTTCTTGTCTACCCTTTCCTACCAGATTTGAGTGTAGTATTTCTGATAATATCACTTAAATTAACCTTGTAAAGAGTGACACTTTTATGGTTAATACTGTAACAAACCTGAGTTCAAAGGCTCAGTGATAAGTAATAATAATGCCACTGAAAAGAGATAAACAATTACTATTCATTAATTATTTGGAATTTTGCAGGAAGATCATGTGTCAGTGAATGTATTTGCCAAATGCAAACTTCCTGCAATCATAACTAGAAGACAGAAAACTTCTGAGTGTGCTATGATATGAAATCTCTACAAATGAGCACTCCTGAAATTCGAGCCACCTTTAGCTCTTTTGGTCATTTATCACTAATTCATGGAAGCTTTGTATGACATCAGCACACAAGCTGTACTGTTAAGGATGGGAGGTAGGAGAGATTTCACTGGCACTTGTTTAAAACAAACACTTATTATCTGATGGATGGGCACATTAAAAAATATTATTTTGTGCCTTTAGAGTGCCTGAGAAAAAATATTATTTAAGCAGCTGATAACCACCAAAATGGAGAGTCTAGTAGTCAAACAAAACCATATTCCTCTTCCTCTCCCTTCATCCTGCTGTAGCTTTCAGGAAGGTAATAACTATTGCTGTAACTGGACTTTACTTTTTTGGATAATGAGAATATGAGTGAAAAGAGGCTGCAGAGAAAAAAAATAGGACCTTGCAAGACTTAAAACAGTGGTAATAGCAGGACTTAAAATAGTGGTAATTTTTAGCTGCACAAAAGAGTTTCCATGTTTCCCTGCTGAGTATTATACTTTGCATAAGAATAAATTAGTGGTGTTTTTTTGCCGTAAGAGCCTGTGTGCCCTCTCCCTCAGTAGGTCTCTGGGCCTAATTGAGCATAACGATTACACATGACAACCGGCAAAAAATGTGTCAGCTATTTCAGGAGCTTGGTGCTGTAGGGCGAGGATGACAAGTCATGTTGCTGTTGAGAAGCCAACAGAAACAATGACCTCCTCCTTCAAGCATAGTCTAAAATGTCAACATGAGCTGTTTTGCTGCTTGCTGTCTTGTCTGACTGAAAGCAATCTCAGGGGCAATTCAGTTACAGCATCCAATTCATGGCTAGAAAAGTTAGAGCTTTCTGACTGAGGTAGCCTTTTCAAACAAAGTGCATTCCTCAAAATACCCTTTTCATCCATTTTTAGTATGAAACTCCCATCCTGTCTAATTCAGCACTCAGGCTTCTGAAATAAAACATCACTAAACCTAAAGACTTTAAGTCTGTGTACACGCATGTGAAAAGGTGGTTCACGGTAAGCCTGTCTCTATCTAAAAAACTGCTCGTAGTGCCAGCCCCTGTGACGAAACACCTTGCCCTTGCTGGTCATCAGTCTTCATCGCAGCTACAGTCCATTGGACTACTGAAACTATCAGCCTTGCAAGAGGAAATTGCTAGAAACAGAGATCAACTGGATGATCGATTTGAAAGCTCATCCCAAAGGATAAGTAATACCATTATTTTGAGATTGGTGCCTTTAAAAGAAAATGCACTTCATTCTGGACATCCCTCAGGAACATGTCCAAAACTGGATTTTGTTCAAAAATTTTAGCTTCAATAGGTGAAGGCTAGCAGAAAAGGAAGGACATGTTTCTGTCTGTCTGGAGAGAAGGAGGAAAGCTGAGATTTAGTTATTGAAGGATACTGCTAGGAGCAATAAAGCTCATAAAAACTCAATAAAAGTTTTCTTTGAGGACTCAGATTGCTTTATTTATCTTTACAAAAGTAAACATTGTGATCACTTCTTCAAAAGACCAATTTTCTAAGATGACCAAAATGATTGCAGATATCACTGTGTTTTATTTTGCATTATGGTATTATGATACTGTTTCTGAAATATCATGGTAAAAATTTCTTCCAAAAGTTTCTCAATGTCATTAAAACTGTTCTATAAAGCATATGGAAGTGAAGAAAAATCATTGCAACAAAACTCAAGGGGCTTTGAAAGAGCATTTACTGATAGTGATCATACGAGCTGCTTCGGTATGAGTTAGTGAGGACATGGTCTTTTCTTTTAGTATTAGATCCATGTTAGCAGAAAGTCTGCTGCAGACAAACCAGAATCAAACATACTGAGCTCCCTTCATGTCTTAGCCTTGTCCTCATTATGTCAAAGCAGCCCCAAAGCTGCTTTACTTCTAAAGATGTCAATTTCTGCAGGCACACTGTGTCTTCTAAAAAAAAGAGGAACCTGAAGAGACCACTTTCTTTCCCATTTTTCTATCCTGATGTTAATTTAGTTGTATGCAGCTTTCCTGGCAAGTTTCTCTGTCAGGGAATGGTCCCACAGGGAATAGCAAAAACAAATGAGATATTGGCAGGATTAGAAATAATGAGTTATGTTACATTGTCCTCTGCAGAATGGTAACATTTATATGACAGCCTTCATCATAATATCGGTTATAAAAAGTAATAAAAGACATTTCCACCATATCTTTTTTCTTTTTTTGGTAAAGACTCTTTCCTGAAAGATTATGAGCTATTTCCGTTAAATATTTCTAAATTAAATCAAAATAAAATGTTCAATTTCTTTAACTTTTGCAGGAAAACATTGGGAAAAAGTCCCCACCTTGTTAACTCCAAAATCAAGGAAGAGGAATTTAGAAGCTTTGACAGAAAATCCAAAGCTGTAAATGGAAAGCAGAAAGGGTGTGTGTTTCCAAAGACAGATGTCTTAAGTTGAAACATCATGGGTTGGCATTTGGAAAAAAAGATTTTTTCATGTGGAGTCCACCAAGTGAAAAAAAGGAGACAGTTTTCTGAAGAGAATTAGCCATGCTGACAAAAACATTTTCCAAATGATTTTTTTTTTGTCTTGTTCCAGTCAAAATTGGAGAGAAAAAAAGTTTTCCTGCATTACTCAAACATTGTACAAATAGCAGAAAGCAAAGTACATGGTCAGGAATGGAGAATCACTTCACATTTCCATTTGCAGAAAAAAAAAGTAAAAGGAAAAAATATTAGGGCCACAGAGTAGTTCTTTGGGAAATACTCTGTTCACAAAAAATAGTTGCAATAATTCCAAGTATGTTTACCCCTTTTCCTGCATTTTTCTGCCACTAATGAAGCTGCTGATCATAGAAATAGAGACCTGCTGCTTCTCCTTCTTCTTAAAAAAAAAAAGAAAAAAAGAAAAAAAGAAGAAAAAAAGAAAAAAGAAAAAGAAGAAAGAAATGCATGACCTCTGACAGGTTTTTTTGGTGTTTTTGTTTGTTTGTTTTTTGTTTCAGTTGATGTTATATAAAAAGGGTAATTTCTACTTTATGTTATTAATAAATAAACCATAACTTCCTCAGCCCCTGAAACAGAAGCCAATTTGTAATTCCTACAGGTTTATTGATTTTCTCACACCTGCCAGTTTAGTTCATATTTGTGACAACTGTAATCTTCTCCATTACATTACTATAATCCAAGGTGTTATTGCCTCCACCAGCTGAAATATTTACACACAGATATTGCCAGAGGATACTGGTAGTTGACCTGTGGGGTTCTTATTTCTCTTCTAGTGTCCCAGTGTTACTTGGTCACATTGTCTACCCAAGCTACCTGAGGACTAACTCCTGGCTAAGCTAGCTTGTGCGAATTTGAATTCCCAGTTTTGCACATGAATGTTGGATGCCAAGGGACCAGTTACAAAAACCCTACCCGTCTCCATCAAGACTCCAAATATGGGGTATAATGTTCCTGTGCATGTTGTCAGGAATGAAGACAGTTTGGAAGCTACCTCATCTTCACAGTCACTGAAATTAAACCCAAGAGAAATAGAATGTAGTTACCAACATATATACTCTTTCTCTCCAAACTCCCTTCGGGAAACAAAAAAATTTCTTAACATTCTAGTGTTAAAAGTAATAGTATTGGTTGCAATTTGGAGAATTTTTCAGTGAGGCATTTTCTTCAACTGGTCTCTTTTTGGCAAGCCTTTTTAGGTCTTACATGCATTTTTTTCTTTAATTATAGTGAACAATGTAAATGTAATGAACAAGTTTTTAATTAAGATGAAAAGGGAAAAAAATGAAATCAGATGTCAGGCACGCATTCATCTTCCATGAAAGATCAGATAATTTCCTGGTGGCTGGCATATTCATTCAGCATGTTGAAGGGAATGTTGGTCTTTGCTTCAGCTCTTTTCACATTAGTCCATGTCAATGCAAAATAGATAAGGTCTTGCAGGATGACCAAGAACAACTGCAACAACCATTTTGGAATTTGTTTTGATGAGGGAAGTCTTCCCTATCTTTCCTCCACAGCTTTCCTGAGGTCAAACTTTTGCCCTGATAGAAAACAGAAACTTTTTAGAAGTCATTATAGGCTTTGTGGGGTGAGCAAACTCTTTTTCTACTTACCTGTATTACAATAGCAGGATGTTATCATGTGTGTCTTGTTCACAATGGGTTATAACACTATCAGCTTTGTTGACAGGATACTAGCTCCCTTTTATTCAAAATTTAATTGGCCTGTGGATTCTCTGCTTCCACAAATTGTAACCCCTTTCATACCTACATGATGAGGGTTAGAATGCTGACAATGGGTTCTGTGAGAGGAGAAACTGGAGTTAGCAGTGTACCTTACATAAAGTGTGATGTTGGTAGGATGGCTGGAGAACACTGAGCCAAAGAAATGTAATGGAGACAGGCATGTCAAAAGTATGTTTTTCAAGAGTATATCATGCTTTGTCTCTCCAAAATATTGGACAACAGCTATTAGCACTTTAACAGAGAGGAATAAAATCCTACATGGTTTAAATGGAACTATAGCATGCATGAATACCTGATTCACAATGAGCACTGCATTTTTTGGCAGCTTTTCCCTTGATCTTGGAATTATGGCACTGCAGCAATTTATGTATGGAAAAAATAAAAATGACATTATTTTGTGAAGGACTGTGTGTCTTTCTCCTACATACCCCCTTTCATATGCAGCCTGAGTTGCCACATGTCCATGGAGGCAGCCAGTGAAATACCCCTGGAGAGAGCTGCTGTGCAGACATGCAAATGCTTGAGAGCTCTGCAACACATTTACTGAACTTGTTTTTTCACAATGGTGTTTTTCAACTTCATCACAAAAGCAGGGGCCGATGGACACAGTTATGTATCAGATTTTCAATGCTCATCTTACAAAAGAAATCACAGGAGCGGTGTTGGGATCTAACTCTCTCCTACGCATTTCTTTTCATGTTCATCTCAGGCTGCCACATGCTTGTCTCTGTGACTTTGAGGCAGTTAAGGGAATCCCCACTCATGACTATGCACAGGCACCATAATCTGCCTTTTCTAGTGTGTATATTGCACATGACATCATGGTGCTTAGTCTTAATGCTAGTATGTGCATGTTCTGCATTTAGTCCAAGAGGTAGACAAGGATCAGAAAGATTTTGGGTTATTAAATTCTGGTGTGGATGGACACCGGTATCGAGGTAAGAGCTGCTCCTGCTTAGAAAGAAATCTTTGGTATGGTACTGAGCACCCTTTAATTTTTTTGCTTTGAAACTAATGTTCTTTTCTGATGAGCTTGCACTAGTGCTTAGTTGAGATTGAAATTCTTATCTCCGTAGACACTTTGATGAATACTTAACATCCATGGGTTTTAGTGGGGTGACTTGTGTGCTTAAAGTGAGAACATTTTTAGATTCATGGACAACTTATTACATGAAATGTCTTCACATAGGTTCATATATTCAAAAAGTAATGTGCAAATATATTGTCTCTAAGTTGTTACAAAACCAAACATCTTTCAATTTATCTGACCTTCTACATTGCAATTCCTGAAAACCTATTTTGGAGGACTATGTAGAACATAATCAACTACATGTTTGGGATATATCTAGACAGTCAATTAGTGCAAAGTTTGAGTTTTAATTTTTTGAAAGGTCAACAGCAACCTGCAGGTTTTTTTTTTCTTCAGCCCTTTTTACTACATCCATGTCTCCTTTCTCTTTATACTGGTTTTCATTTGGAACGGTTATACAAAGAAACTACAATGTAGCTTTGCTACAAGCGTACAGGCATATAAATATTCCTCTTCTGTTTCTCCTTTTCCATGAATATCAATTTGTTCTTTTATACCTGAAAGGCAAATGGAAGTGGAAGCACAGATTAGGCAATTATGTTCTCAATAACAAAGACATCAGGGCTGTTTCATACTTAATATCAGAGTTAACATGGCAAAAATTCTGATTTATGTTGTATAGATTAATTATAAGGCAGGAGCGAAAGTACACGGAACTATCTCCCATTCCAGCTTGTGAGGCTTTTGTGGGGTCTGTCCGCTGACCAAAGAGATCATCATGGGACTTGCAGTGGAGTCCCCTTTACTACCACAAATCCTCAGATCACAGAAGAGGGAAGTTCTGAAAAACAGCAGAAATGAGAGTGTATCTACTTGCCTTCTAGAGTTCAGCTTTTGGTCACAAAATAATTTCTGAAACTTCCACCCACATCTACCTGCATCATACATTATATTCACTGATCTGGGATGGAAAAAACCACATAATTTTCATGCATACATGGATGCCTTAATTTAAAAAATAAAAAAACAAATATGAGTGATAACCTAATGATATACATTCAATAAATACATTTATTTGTAATTACTAAAGTGTTCAAGTGAGTCTGTAGAATAGATGGTAAGGTACTTGGTTGACAGGTGTTATTTCTCACTTTTATGTTCTATTTTAATTAGAGCTGTTGACTCCTAGAAGATACTATCTTAGCAAGGCAACATTTTCATTCATGTATTCAGACCTGAAAATGGCTGCCCAAAAAGTACAGACAAAATTTTTAAGACCAGATCCTGCAGATGTGCTGGCTATTCTTATCTTTATCTTCAATATCAGTCAAGCATTCCTATTGAAATTGCTGGCTTACACCTAAAGGGTCAATTTGACTTAATCTCTCTGCAATGACTGCTATATTATGAAGATCTTCTGGTTGTAAGTGAAGATCCCAACAAAGTCTGTCCTAGTCACCATGCAATGTATTAATTGTCAAATGGTAGCACTGTTTGTCAACGTAGCTGTCTTTATTGCAGCATGATCTGAAAAGCAAGAGACATAAGGCTTTTCATATTCTCTGACCCTAATTGTGGAAGGGTATTCTTAAGCCTTCAAAGCCCTTGTCTTTCTGTGATTTCTTTGTGGGGTCTTCTGCTTCACTTTAGATAGATTGAAGATAGATTTTTCTCCTTTCACATAAAGAAGGAATTAAAATGAACAGCCAAATCTCTACTGTCTATGCTGCAAAGTGTCTATATTCTTAAGGACCTGAAGGTATTTGCCATTTCCTGTGCAAGACAAGAAACAATTCTGTCCATTGACCTCCACTTCTCTTTTGGTGAGACCATGCTTTCTGCTTCCACCCTCAGGATTTCTTCACAAAGTTTCTTCTCTCTCCACTGCAGAGTGCTGTGTTTCTCAGAGGTGGTCTCAAAGAGACATCTTAAAACAACAATATGAATGTGAAGGCAGTTTTTTAAGCTTTTCTCTTAATTTNCTGAAAATGTGTATTTTATGCATTGAGACCACAGTCTTAATCTTGAACATATGACCTATCTCATCAGTAGTGCTTTTCTCTTATGTTTTTTTAATCCTCTGCAACCTCTCTGCACCACTGTTGCACCCCTAATAAAAACAGAAGTCAGCTATGCATATATTACTTTTATTCTAATAGTCCAGAAACTGGCATTGTATTTATTTAATCATGCTCAAATATGAGTCACAAGATTCTGAAGTCATTACAGAGGTACGTGCATGTATATACATGTGTACTGCTTTGTGAGACTGTTACTTTTCTGTGACTGTACATCTTGGGTCTATCAAATTAATTCTTCCTGTTGTGAATTAAAAATCCCTTAATTTTTTTCATTTTTGGGAAAGTTACAATTACAGTAATAGCTGTCTTTCAAATGAGAAAATAAACCAGTAAGTACAGTCCTGATGTTACTGATTTGGAGGTCAAATGTTGAAAACTTTAATTTCTTGAAATACTGTCTAACAGCAAATGATGAAGTAGCTGACCTGCATACATGCTTTATTTTATTTCAAATTTTGCAGTCATGAAGCCTGTGCTTTGTAGGAACTCCCAAAGCATCTGCAACAGTACAATTCCAGCTAGAGAGGTCAGAATAGTGACTTCTAATTTGCAGATAACTTCAGTACTTAAGGGGGACTCAGACTGTGTATCCAAGCCAGTATGTAAACAGTGGGATAGAGCCTGAAGCTGATGAGGATCCTGAGGTGGATCTGCCTCCACTTTCTTTCAAAGCGAAAGATCAATAGATATGAAAAGGCCTTTTATCTTCACAGCTATGTGTGAGCTGTGTATAAAAATTACAACAATAGAGTATAAAAATTACAACACTTTAATTAAGAATAAAAAAGTGTTTTTTAAGCAGAGGACATGCAGTTCTTCTGAATGAGACAGGTCAACATAAAAAAGTCTGAAAATGAAGTCTCCTGCTTGGTCACTTTCTCCTTGGTATACAAGTCCTTTGCTTGAATCTTGCTCTCCAATCAGGTGGTTTTCACAGTCTTCTTTGACTGCCCAAACAAACCAGAGCCTGCTCAAGTTCCCAAATAACTTCTCTCCTGTGTTGCTTTTCTCAAGGGTGTCTCTGAGCGGTTGTCAGCCCCATGTCCTCTCCTGGAGTATCTTCGGCTGCAGGGTCTTTCATCTCATTTTGTATTGAAAATGTGTATTTTATGCATTACAGACCATTTCCCTGCTGATGGAACAGTCCGTAAGAAGTCAGTCAGATCAGGGAATTTGGAATGTCCTGAGTCCAGTAGCTGCTCTGAGTTGCCCATCCAGAGGAGCCGTGCCCTGCTTCCTGCAGGCCTGCCTGAGAGCCATGCTTATCTAAATCTTTGAGTTTAAGTTAAGTAAGCTGGCAATTAAGTTCAGTGGAAGATAATTGAATTACTGGATTTTCTGTGCTTTCAGCCCAGGTAATGGCACTACTGAAACGATCCAGATAATTGTACTGGATCTGGCTGGGATGGAGTTAATTTTCTTCATAGCAGCCCATCTGGTGCTGTGTTTTGGATTTGTGACCAAAACAATGTTGGTAACACACCAATGTTTTTGCTATGGCTGAGCATTGATTTTACAGCATCAAGGTCTTTTGCTTTTCCCACTCTGCCCCTCCACAAGTGGGCTGGGTTGCACAAGGAGTTGGGAGGGGACATAGCCAGGACAGCTGACCCCAATTGACCAAAGAGATATTCCATACCATAGGCTCAGCAATAAGAGTTG
>VXBL01006458.1:0-22876 GCA_013400195.1 Aramus guarauna | reverse complement strand
GTTCCTTGAAATGGCTAAACATCTGCCTACCCATGTGAAGTAGTGAAAAAATTCCTTATTTTGCTTTGCTTATGTGCACAGCTTTCCCTTTACTTATTAAACTGCTTTTATTTCAACCCATGAGTTTTCCTGCTCTTGCCCTTCTGATTCTCTCCCTGATTCCTCTGTGGGGGAGTGAGTGGGCTGGGGGCTTAGCTGCTGGTGGAGGTCAACCCACAACAGCTGCTGATTTGTATTTGTTACAGTACTGTTATTTAGAGATAGTTTATCCCTAAAGCTGTGCTGTGGTGTCTGTTATTGTATCCCAAACTTATAAGTCATTGGGGGTGCCTTAAGCCCTTACAGAAAATTCAATAACTCTCTGATAAGCTCCATGTTACTCATGCCTTTTTTAATAGAAAAACACACGAAACTGAAAACAACCACATGAAATGGTTCTTTTGTCCATCCTGAAATGTTAATGGAGTTAAGAGTTTTCGTTGTTTACACTCAGCCACTCAAGTGAAGATTTTATTTTAGTGATCTTGGTCTTTGCTCTTGTGGTTGTAATATGCTCTGCATGAACACAAGTAGCCCCAAGGCCATTTCAAGAATTTTGAATGGTGCTGGTTTAGGACCTCTGCTGTCCTTGACAGATAAATCATACAGCTTTGATAGCAACTGTCATTTGGACATAGCAAACAAGTCTGGCTGAACTCCTTTGTGTATTCAACAGTTTCCCAGACTGCACATACTGAACGAGAGGTAGAGATGCAGCAGGTTGGTTGCTATGAACATACAGAAGAGCTGTGTCTCGCATCTTTTCATATGGGATATAGCATTTGAAGGTGTAGTGTTGGGATCGTGTGGGACTCTGGACCTGGCTAGTGGTCCTGCTGGCCAATAGCTGAAGATGTCACTGACAACTGTCACTCAAGAACTTCTGTTAGGCCTTGATTCACTAAAATATTTACATACTTTCATGTTGAGCTTCACCTCTTACAATGAGATAAAGCTACAACAAGACAGATGATCTATTAATTACTTGCATTCTAGTAGCTCTCAGTGGACCTAAGACTCAAGCTTTTGTATGCTAGCCATTTATTTAAAATAAAATGATACTAATAAAATGATAATTTTTGTTGACCGTTAGTTAGTAATTTTGGTGACATTTTTAATTTAAAAAATGTGAATTAATTTTAAAATTGTAATTGGAAGAAAATGTTGATCATTCCCTTAGCCTGGAAATTTTCTGTCAGAAAACTCTTCACTTACCCTTCTTTTCCCCACATTTATTTAAAAATAATCCATCTGAAATCTTCAGTGTTAGGTATGACTCACAAATAGCTGCCACCAGAAAAATCTTGACTTTTATCAGTGTAAAAAATTATTTCATTCCCTTATTTGTATCTTTTATAATATTTGTTTTACTAATAACAGTAAAATAACACTAAAATAACAAAATTAATAATAAAAAAATCAAGAAATGTAGATGTGCACACTCTTTTAATAATATGAGACCCTTGATAAAAACTATCAATTTAGTTTACTGTTAAATGACAGCCAGAACTCAGCTCAATCAAAATATCACGTGCTTGCATTAGTGAGCAGTAGAAGAGAGTTCTATTATCCATGAACTTAATTTTACTAAGTGTTGTAACTTAACTAGTCCAAATTAGCCTTTGTCATGCTATATAAAATGGTAAGAGAAATTACAAGGGATTGCAATCTGATAAGAAATGTCAGGGAGTTTGAGACCAAGTCTACCTAACACATTTCACTTTGCATACTTCTCTGATCCACCAAATTTGAGGATGAAGTATATTTTAGCTACATCAGGGTTGGAAATGATGTAAGTCATTACTATATTCAAGTGACTCTGTTTAGTCTTCTGAGTGCACAGATTCATTCCTCTTGTCCATGGCTTGTATCCAGAGTACTAATATAATTCTGACTGCAAAAAGGAGGAGTTATTGTAGGCCTCTTGGTATCCATAGAGATTGTGTTTAACTAGAAAAACCCTCCACATGCAGCAAAAGGTTTAAGCTAATCTGTTCTCCTGTGTCAGCAAATAAGTATATAGGTCACTTGTCTCTCTCTTTCTTTTGAGAAAAAAATATTATTTAGATGATATGTCAGAGTAAGATCTGGTGTTCAAGCTCATGAAAATTATACTTCTCAGACATCGATACATCAAACTACAAATATGACTGGTTTTGGAATGTTTTACAGTTGTGGATGAAAACTCTTGAAACAAAATCAGACATCGCTTTCACCTTTTTCCACATGTATATAACCTATGCAGCGGATAGTGCAACCTTTGTACTAATGAATTCTGCAGTCTGCTTTCCATTCCTCCTTTCCCTTGTCTGCTCCAAGAATTACACTGGTAGTGGCAACAGCGTCTTAGGACTTGGATAAACCAGCAATGAATAGGATATGTGTTGTCTGTCCCCACTCCTTTTTACCTAAAAGGCTGTAGCTGGGATGGAATATCAGACAGAAGCTCAGCCCTGGGGACCTCATTAATGTGAAGAAAATCTTCCTTGCATGGGCTTCATGGGTGGGCAGTTCCCAAGAAGGATATACTCTGCTACATAAACAAGTATTTTTACAGAATAATCTGACGGTCTTTGTTTTCTTCACAACACAGAGCAAACCCCACCTCACCTCCAACCCCTAACTTTCTAAACTTTAAACTTCTCTGCAAAAAAAAAACCAGTCTTTGCTCTCTCTCTTCAAAGTTCATTGACTAACAGCTTCTGGAATCACTGGAAGGACTGTCTCTGACTTGAGTGTTGGACAAGGTCTTATTGGTCTAACTGAGACCAATACTTTTGAATATGGAACTAATAACAAAACCAAGAATTCTTGTGATCCCTATAAACATCAGGAGGCATTGACAAATAGCAACACAGAAAACATTGTATCCAAATAATTTCATTGCTAAAACTGTAATGAAAAGAAAAATCTTGAACTCTACATATTGCGGTTAAAATTGACTGGATATTTCTACATTGCACCCTGGTGCATGAAGGGCAAAGGAACCTAGGAGAGTTGGTTCATCTTCAAAGATAAACTTCTCAAAGAACAAGTGTACCCGGCCATTATGTTAGTTATCTACAGATGACTGTCTCTGTGGATGATGGGAGAGGAGTGGCTGTTTACCTAGAGTTTAACAAGATATTCAACAGAGTCTCCCACAGTATCCTTATGGTTCAGCTGGTAACATATGGAATGGAGTGGGCTGCAAGGTAAGTGGAAAACCGCCTGGACCACTGGGCTTAAAGGTTTGAGATCAGCAGTACAAAGTCCAGCTGGTAGATAGTTATTAGTAGCTTTCCTCAGGAGTCAATACCGGGACTGATGCTCTTAAATTTCTTTGTTACTGACCTGGATGATGAACCAGACCGCACCTTAAAAAGCTGAGGAAAGATTTCAAATTGCAGGAAGGGATTGATATGCGTGGGAAGGGGGACAATGATCTTGCTCAGAGGAATCTTGATGGGCTGGAGTCATGGGCTGATAGGAACCCCATGGACTTCAAGAACGTCATTGTGCTGCACCTGGGATGGAAAAGTGCTTTGCAGAAAAAGATCTGGGTGTCCTGGTAGCCAAGTTGACCATGAGTAAGCAGTGTGTCCTTGCAGCAAAAGCAGGCCAGTTGTATCCTGGGATGCATTACCAAAATGTAGCCACAAGGTTGAGGGAAGTAATTGATTTATTCTCAGGTTACTGAATATTCAAGAGTTACCAAAAGCAGCAGACTGTTGCAAAGCAGTCCTTGAGAAACCTGATCACCTTTCACAAAAACCTTATTAAAAGCCTCCAGAGGTCTGAGAAAGCTATTTGTCAATAACTGACAGATTTGCTGTTCAAGGCTTCTCATTAAGTGAGCTGTAAAAGAGAAGGGTTGTCCTTTTACTGAATGGCCTTGTACTTGCTAAAAGCTAGGAGCAGCCTTTTTGTCTTCAGGTGGAACCTCCTTTGCTCATTCCACTTAACAGTGGCTAGCAAAAAAACCCAAACAAACAAAAAAGCCCCACGTTTTTTCTGCCTAGGTAACTTGAAGCTTTAATTCTCTCTTTCACTTGAGGAAGACCTCATCCACCCCCAACATTTCATTTAATATGATCCTTATGATTACTTCTAATTTTTTCTAGGATTCGGATTTATTTTGAACTGGTTCTGAGCACAGGGTGCCTCTGGGCAATCTGTCTTTTGTTTATGCGGACATTGGTAGGTGCTGTATTCAGCCTACCAATAGGCTCTTGTCTTATTTTTCTCTTTTCAGAGACTATATTTCTCTACCACAAGCTCTCCCTTCATGCCTTTTGTTATGATGTTTAAATATTAAATTTACAAACAAAGATACTGACTCAGAACCTGCTGTAATTTAGGTGGTAATTTCCATGGTGATAGGCTATTGTTTTCTGCAACTGAGTCCAAAACTCTTGGTATTCAATAGGATATTTAAGAGCAATTATCATCCATGCTGAAGTCCTTATTCAGATTGCTTCTTGCTCCTGTTTAAAATGTTGGATGATCTGATAAAGCTGTGAGACAATACATTATGAGAGGTGCTAAATGCATCTAAAAGCCAGAGAACATGAATGTTACTTACTTGAAAGCTAGACGCACAAGCAATGGAGCATGCAAGAAATCTTGACCCTGTCCACCTTGCTGTCATGAGCATGTGGGCTTCATTTTCCCTGACCTACCAGTCTGCTGACCAGGGCCACCTATTTGATGATGTAGTCTTTGCCAGTGTAATGGATGGAGCTAAATGTGACATTGCCATAACTCTCACTTGTGGTTTCAGTAAAGTATTAACATACTTTGAGATTTCCCAGGAAAGTATTGACATATTTTGGTCTTTCCCCAAGAAAACAGAAAACAAAACCCCATGCTTCTATACTTCCACCTGCAATTGTACCATCTATCTTAAAAAGACAAAATCAACTTCAAAAGAAAATTCTGTAGTCGAATTGCTCAGACATTTATGTTTCAAAAAACAGCTTTGATCCTCTGATTAGTGCAGAAGATGTTTTAATTCTTGCATTGGTGAGGAGCTGTCTCCTCTCAAGACATCTCTGCAAGTCATCCTCTGCCTTCTCATAGTCTCGTGCCATGATTTTTAACAGAAAACTAAAACTGGTGCTAAACAACAGTTGATTCCTCCTGCTGCCTATCATTGCAAAATATGACAGGAACTATGTTCCTTGTGATTGTTTTGTCCTTTTCTCAATAATATGTACTTTTCAGTGAGTCTTTCCTGCCCAAGACTCCTGCAGGAGGCTTTTCTTTTTCACTAAAACAAAATAGAAATTGATACAGAAGCAGATCTCAAAACACAACTGCATTTTCAAATTTGCCCAGTGTTACCAAGTGCAAGTTCCCACACAGTATTTCTTCCTTGGTGGCATGACCAGAGCTATAGCATACCCGCATATCAGACTTGATTTATGGTGTGTGCTCAGAGTAGTCTCCGTGTGCCTGCACACTCTAGGCAGTACCTGGAGTATCACAGGTACTACGTGTACCCAGAGGGAACTTCACCACCACGGGTGTCCCCAACGCGCGGGACTGTCACCATCTGCGCAGCCTGTGAAGCTGCATGCAGAGATAAAAGCCTTTTCTCTGTCTGAGCAAAGGAAGATGATGGCTGGGGGTTGCTACTGTAAGTGAGGTTTTAAAACCCGGTTTAAAAACCAGCCAAGCAAGAAACCAACTAATCTGAATGAGAGGCAGGAAAGGGCCTTTGGAGTGAGAGAAAAGTGGTGTGCACAGGCCAGATAGGCGTTTTGAGAAGCCTATGCTTGCTCTTTATTTCTTATTTTACTTGCAGAAGTGATGGAGAAAAGAGCTGGTGGCTTAGTACCAATAGCATGTGCCTGTGACCTGGGAGATCTGCTTTGAAATCCTTGCGTGACTGAGTCAGGGTCCAAACCCGTGAGGCCCAGTCCAGGCTGTGTCCCAGCCAGTTTGCCCTCCCACAAGGCCAGTAGGTAGTGTGAGATTAATCTTAGTCTTTCCTAGTGAGTCTGTTTTGTTCTTTGTATGAAAAAGGTTGAAAGGGCTAGGAAGGGAGTAGACAATCACACCTTCTGTTAAAAATTAGAAATTTGGAGTTTAATACTGTGTTAATCTGTGGTTTATTAATAGCCTCACACAGTAACTTCCTCTCTGCTGTTGTCATAAACTCAATTTCTCTTTTTCTTAGTAACTAAAAAAAATTGTACTCATTAGCAGCTTCATGTATGAAAGTAAGTGTTCATGTCCTACAGTTCTATCTGTTGGCTATGATGTTTATCTTAAGGATCTACTACATTTGTTTGGTATTGTTGGGAAAAGGTATGGCTACAAGAAAATTATTAAAACCCAAGCAACATAGCAATAGATACACTGAAGGAGTTGTCTGCAACAAGCACAGCAATATGTGGTGGGTTGGCCTTGACTAGATGCNTCTTAACTATGTTATCCCAGAGGCGCTACTAACATCGCTGATTGTCTTGGCCTTGGCCAGTGGCAGGTCCATCATGGACCCAGCTGGCACTGGCTGTATTTGACACAGGGGAAGCTTCTAGCAGCTTCTCACAGAAGCCACCCCTGTAGCCCCCCCCAGTACCAAAACCTTGCCACGCAAACCCTGTAGACAATGTCATCACCCATGATTTGTTTATAGTTATAAGTTTAAATTCTTGTTAAAGAGGTTGATTGGTTGTGGTGGGGGGCATGTGGTGCATGCAGAGGGAGCTCACAGGTCTGCCAGAGTCTGAACACTGCACCGGGGGGGGCACAGGTGGGATCTTGGAGGGTATCCCAGAGGCCTTGATATTCTCATGTACACTTAGGTGTTAGCAATCTCTTTTTCCTGTTTAGCCCTTGTGTTGTTAGTGTTCTGTAACTTCTTTCTACCCAATCTATCATTAATTTTACATTTCTATCCAATTATTTTAGTTCTGCCTATTTTATATTAAATAATTACTATTAAAGGTTTCTAGTTAGTTTCATTTTAACTTTTTGTTGGCTTTTTTTTTAAAGTTGAATAACTCATTCCTAGGTTTCAAAAAATATGCAAACCAACCTTTTCAAAAGTTTAAAGGAGAATGAGGGAAAAGCATGAAATTTAAAATTACAAGCAAAATTATTTCCTGTTTTCATATTCTTTTAAACTTATTTCTCTGAGCATGAAAAAACCAAGCTCATTCAAAAGACATCAAAGAGAAATTTCTAAGTAGGCATGTATTTGTCTTTGATAACTAAGTGAAATTTTTGTTTGGAAGATATGAATCACCATGCAACAACCCCAGAAGTATAAAGTTTAGTTAAAAGATGAAGATTAGAAAAAGAGTTTGGTGGTGAAGGATTATGTTTATCCTCTCAGAGGTCAGAAACCTGTGGCAGATCAGAGTGGGGAGGACTGTGTAAGTAAAGCTCCCTTCAGTGTCTGCATTTTCAGCAGTCTTTCTCAGTTTGATGCCAGTGCTGTCTTCTAGTCTACATTGGAAGACATTGGTTTATTTGCTTTTAATAACATGATGGAAATAGTGAATAACGCAGATTTTCTGCAGAGTGAAATACCAGAACTTTAGCCAAAGCTTTATCCAGATTTCTTTTGGAAATTGCTTCTGTGCAGCCACATATTTTTATGGTTTTATTCTCTCCTTTTGGACCCATTTATTGTCTCACTAATACTGTTTCTCAAGTTACGTAAGTAGCTCACAGAGAGAATGAGCTACCAGGCTGCATGAAGGCCCTGTTCACTCAGGTCCTATTCACTCAGGCTGTGCAAATTCTACATTTGAACTATTGTCCTGTATGTCTTACATTTAACTCAGTTCCATCCGTTTACTTGAAGCAGTACAGAAAAGTACAGCAAGAAATCTGCAGTGTATTTACAAAATATATTTTTTTTCAGTTCATTATAAAGCATTGCATGTCAAATTCTGAAAAGATATGGTGAAGAGATGAGTATTTGTATTACCTAGAATAGGAGATCAGTGATTTTTCCCAATATTTTTTTCCCCTCCCTTTTTTGATGTCCGCATCTCTCTCTACTGCAGAGGTACAAAATACTTAGCCCCAAACTCAGCCCACTATAGCTACCACATTTTTTAAAAACCCAAATCAACTCCACAGTCATATTTTTTTAAAGATGCTACTTTCAATTCCAGCCTTATTAAAACCAAACAGAAATAGAAGAAATTAAAGTCGTTCTATACAACTGTCACAATTCTGCTGCCACTGGACATATAATTTCATAGGCAACCTGTCCAGAAATAGTACATCTCTGTCTACTCAGTCCTTGATTTCTGCTGAGAATGACACTAAGTCTACCAACTGGAGACAGCACTGACAACAGCTTTTCTGGGAGGAAACTGCTTTGACATCACCAACATATTTCACATGGGTCACTGAATAACTGTTTCATTTTAACGAGTTTCAGTCACTATTAATCTACAACAGTTCCAAACCTAGACATGAATGGTATTTCCTAAGTCATTGAAGTCTCCAAAAGTAGGTTTGAGAAAGATTGGAGAGTAGAGAAATTGAAACCTTTATCTACATTTTTGTAGGGTTTGCTGTTTGTTAGACACCTAAATTGTTATACATGACACTAAACATTTATTTCATTAAATTTGAATGAAAGTTAGAAACATGTAAAGTCAAGGGGAACAGTGTATCCTTTTACTGTTAAAATCTCTCAAGAGACATCCATATTCTAATGCTGTGAGAGAAAATGCTGTACTTCCCATTCTCTCACAGTAGCAAAAATGACAGAGATGAGAACTGTTCTTCAAAAGCACTGCATGCATTAGAAGCCTTGTGTATGGGAATTTATATTTTTCTGAAAAAACCTCCTTACATTTCACTCTTAGAGGAAGTCTGCCAGAGTAGCTGGCCAGGAAGAAGAGAAAAGTTTTTTCTGTGCTAACTGAATCTGGGCTTCACTCAATTTTTTCTGGGTGGGGGAAACTAGTAAACTTTAGAATATTCACATGTAAACACATTTGCTGCATTGGAAATAAAATTGTTTACCCAAAATCCTTGCACTGAGTTTTACACTCTGCCTGAATATGGAACCAAGTGCAGAAGAATCACGTCTCATTCTTACAACACACTGCACATGACATATGCTCACTCAGTGGTAATTGCTGTCAGCTTGACAAATTGCTAGGCGTTAAGACTTCCTGATAATCTTTTAAATCACTATAGATAAAATGTACAAGAATGTCATCCTACAATACTGAGCACTTAAAAACCACAGTGCTGGTGACACAATTCTACGCCTAAGAGGGTGGATTTGACTGATGGACCCTCTGTTGCTGTATAATTTTACAGAAGATAAATGAATTACTGGTATTGGTATATTTAGTTTTAGATTATTATAGCGTATTTTATATATAGAATTATACTTTATTTTTTAGATACAAAATCTTTGGAATTCACTCATCCAGTAGCTCAGAAATGTTCTGCAGCATATCTGTTCATAAGTAGGAGTAATCTCCTTAGCAGTTTAGCTGTAGAGTGGTCTAACATCATGCCCATACCTGAGAGGGGTTTGTGAGGATGGGAACATTGCAAGGCACGTGAGTCATCTGGAGCACATAAACATCTGAAATTTTATCCAGATTTAATTCTCTTTCTCCAATATCCTTCCTCTTCTTGTCACTTCTTCATTTACTGTACATCTAATCATGTCTCCCTTTGTTCCCATGTATCAATTTTGTTATCATTGTCACTGACTGCTTTACTGTTAGGAGCAGCTGGGTTGGCTGGCAGTTGCATTGGGATGCCAGGGTTTTCTGGGATGTTTCTCCCACTGTTATGCACAAGTTAGCACTAAAGGGGCACGTGCCAAATATGTTGTACTGACACAGCAATACCGCCTGCATCTCACCCTCCTCTCAGACTGCTTGAAGTGCCACCTAAAAGCAATGTTCTCAGCTACCACCAACTGCATTGCTCTCAAACTCACAGCTCATGCTTATTGAGTTGTAAAAAGACCTACAGTCTTGTCCTTGCTGGACATTTTTAATTTGAGCATCTTCTTATATTTCCCTCAAGGTATGTAAGCTAAATATATGATGCTACATTTGAAAGACACTTCTTTGAACACATATATATATCCCTTTTAAAGACAAGTAAGTAGAGACTGGCTTGTTTATAATAAACTATGAAAACTGATCTAAAATTTCTGAGTGATCTGATACGTTACTCAGTGTTGAATGTCATTCATTATGGTGTCAGAGGCAGAGTTTAACAGCAAATCATATATTCTTCCTTTAATTTTATTAGCTGCTATGGAAACTGAACCAGTCAGCTGAATCTTCGAAGATGTGCTTCTTTTACAATAACTACAGCTACAACTACAACTGCAAGTACAGCAGTACAACAGAACACAGCTCGGAGAAGAACACCAAGGACACCACTGCAAAGAAGAGCACTGACACGGCACCAACTCCATCACAAGCTGCCGTTTCAATAAAGAATAACATGATAATAAAGGGAACATACGGAATTGAATTCTAAACCTGGGAAGAAAAACATGACAACAAAGTAAAAAGAAAACCTGACCCCTGGACAGAACTTGGTGTCAGGACATGTTCAAATGCCACCCAGGAACAAAATAAATGCGAAAGCTCTTTCAGTGAGGAGTACTTTTGAAAAGGGACTGTTTAAAATGGACTGATGAATAGTCCCCTCTCTCCCCCCATGTTCTGAATATAACTGAGTTAGTACAGAGAGTTGAAATAACAAAATCTTACTTCACTTTGTTATAAATATTTAGGTAGGATGCACTCCCAGACATTGCAGTTCCTTTTTAAGACTCAACCATTCTTGATGCCAAGCAAGAAGCTAAACATTAAAAAGAGACAAAAAGGCCCCACCAAAATGAAGTGAAAAGGGTGGTTTTTTTCCTGGTTTCCCAGTATTTCTGAGTTTATTTTTCTTCAAAGTCAGTGAGCTGTAAACCTTACAGGGCAGAGATTAGAGAATATCATAACTATATAATACCAAAATGCCTAAGTATATTAATGAGATATTTATACACCTGTAATGGAACTCTTTTCCAGGTGGTAGTTACATATGTAATAACAGAGAAAAGAAATTTCAGGACAGGTTATTAGTGTTGTTTTTGCTGTTGTTGTTTTGTGTTTGGGTTTTTGGTTTTTTTTTTTGTTTGTTTGTTTTTTGTTTTTGTTTTTTTTTAAATAGCTCAACCTATTAGGAATAGTATTGATTTTGAAACCGCGTGGTTTCTTCCTATTCCTCTCTCAAGAGAAAAAAAAATAGTGCATGCTTATAGAAATCCTATTTAAGAAAGAACAAAATCAGACCAAAATGTTAGGTAAGGTTCATATTTTTTTTCTGACTTGTCTAGGATTAGGTGGGGTAGAGGAGATCTTTCTTGTTTCCACCCAAAGACCTGAAGGAATGGACACACATGCTTGCAGGAATTTGATTTTGTCTTTGTGTTTGTTTGCAGTAGAGGGCAAGACCTTTGGGAAGCTGATATTTTCTATGTTGACTCCAGTATTTATGCTTCTTTGGGTACAAGCTACAGCTTTCATTTTTACTAGTATCTAGGGGCAATAGTCATCTATAGGTCCAAAGGCTCCAACATTTTCCTGCCTTTGAAGAGTAGGCTGCCCACTAACTAAACTTTGAAGAGTTTTTCCCCTCTCTCAGCCTTTAAAGAGTTCAGGTAATATGTATTTCCTAAACCAATGCACCAACATCCAAATGAGAGCTGCCTCTCAAACAGTGCTTTTAAAAGATATTAAGCTATTTTCATGAAATAATAAGTGTACTTCAGAGTTCTAAACCACTTTATTTCTGTTTTAAACTCTGTCTTAAGATGAAACTGTATGGCTTTCTTCTTGGTTGTTGGTTGAGAATTTATTGTACGCATGAAGAACTCTGGTTTAACTTCATGTAATTTTTCCTGGAAAGCCTATGCTTTACAAGTAGGAAGCAGAAAAGAATTACATGCAAGGTGGACTTAGCACTTTCCAGCTTCATTTTGTTGACTTTCCTGTTAAAGGTTTTGTGGTTTGTGAAAGATTAACAGCTGTTAGAGTTTAAACTCTTCCTACAGCTTGGCTGTCATCATCATCATCATCAGATGACAGCTTGCTAATGTTAAACACTTGCTGAGGCTTCTATTCCTAATTCTGTAGTTCTTTTAAGGAATTCCATGTCTCCGTTTCTAAATGAAAGTGTCCTGCCATGTGCTAGTTTCTTCCTCTTCAGGACCTGAAGGCTCATTAATCTGATGCCTTCTTCCAGTATGTCTTCTTCTTTAAAAAAACCAAACCAACCCAAAAACCTATCCCATCCCAAACCTACTGCCAAAACCTTCAATGCCACATATCCTAATTATGGGTAAGCCAATGGAAGCCAGCATCAAAAGGAGGTCAGTTTTAAGTTCTGCTCAGACTACTACCCTCCAAAGGGTGAAACAAAGTACATCGTAATCTTTATTCACTTTATCCTTTTTATTTTTGCCTGTTTTTTGAAAATCAGTTGCAAAACCAGTCTGATGATCCACTCTCAATATTTAGTATCCCTATAGACAGTGATATCTAAGAGTCCCTTGAGTAGGGGTGTATGAGGCAATCTTGACTTTCCTCCAAAACAAACCTCATACAAAAGAAAAAATCCCAATCTCTTGAAAAACAAACTGAAAAAAATAACCAAAATGATAAGATGACCTGGAATGCACTGAGCTGGGGCTGTAATGCATTTGTAGGAGTAGCTTGAACTATCGAAACCTTTTGATGTTTGCCCAGGAGAGGTAACTCAAAACCACACATTCGGAAAAATAGTGAATAAATGATTACCCAAGAGGATATATTTGTTAGTTTCTGAGGGTAAGGCTTCAGGGAATAATTAAAAACCAAAATAAAAAAACCCCAAACCCAAACAATAAAACCAAATCACCGTGAAAGCAATTCCCAGGGCTAGAAGCCTTGCAGGTAGGTGATGAAGGCAGAGAATATTAACTACCTCTAGTCTCATTGTCAGGGAGGAAAGACTGGCTTAGTGAATTAATTTCCAAAGTTTCTATTTTCTATAGATCTGAGGCATGCAGCATCTTCATAGTCTAAGCACAGAGGTCCAGATAACAGGTTTCTTGTATAGTGCATGAACACCAGTAATTAAATCCCCTCCTCAAACACAATGTGTTCATCAGGCTACAGCTTACTGTTTTGCACTGAAGTTCCTTCCTATACTTTTAGGTGAGACTTCGAGAATGTTACATTTTCACAAAATGGAAATATAGAAAGTATCACTTCAACTGAGGAGCTTTCAAGACCACCTGGGGATGCTGACTCCCCTGTTCTGCTGGCATCATCTTCAGCTCCTTTAACAGATGATTAATGGCTAAAATAACTTTTCAGTAGATCTGGGGCATGGTTTCAGGAGAAGAAGAAAAATATATTCAGGAAATACAGTTTAATCACACAAAGACAAAATCAAATTCCTGCAAGCATGTGTGTCCATTCCTTCAGGTCTTTGGGTGGAAACTAGAAAGATCTCCAGCTTTCCTTCAGAGCTAGGAAATTGGCGATCTTGGTGCCCTTCTTGGCAGCAAGTTTTATGGTCAGTAGCCTGAAGAAATGATACAGGATTGCAAGAAATCTCTGTTTCCAAAATATAAGAAAAAAATAGATGGCTCTTTCTTAGCATTGCATTATTTTAAGAACAAAATTGTTGAATCCCTGTGCTGTGGAAAAAAAAAAAAAAGAAATTTAATCTAACAAATTGCACTTGAACAAGAGTACTTTTGCAGTTTGTCTGGAACAGGAGTTCTGCATCTCACCTAGGACACTTTTCTGTTAGTGACATATTTACTGTTCTGAGCATGTAAACAGATTTACTTTTGCAGAAGGTATATGTGTGGGGTTTTTTAAAATAAATTTTCTTCTTCAGGACTAGGCAGTATGATTTACTCACTGTTTCAAGTAGAGGCCAAAACAGAACAGCAGAATCTTTTTCTGGAAGTGGGCAGAAAGAATAGTGACATCCTTGCATTGAAACTAAGCAGTGGTTTTGTTTTTTTTTTAGTTCAGTACAGTTGACATCTTCACAGGTGAACATGGAAGGACAAAGACATCATGGCCATGCCTTCTGCCATCACCCATCCTTCCACTGTTGGAGAATCATCCCCTCTGGAGATGTGCAGCGCAGCTGTGCCAGGGTGCCTGCCTATGTGCCTGTCCTCCCTCTACAGCTGAGGAGCTGTCAGACTATGAACACCACTGAAAAAAAAGAAAAGGTAAGTATTAAGATAAAAGTATCAGCATCACATGGTAATGATTTTGTGCTTAATTTCTTGCTTATGTTTCTGGCCTACAGAAAGCTGAATGTTGCTATTCAAGCAGTGTATTGAAAAATGGGATTATAAAGCTCTGATTCTACAGTTGCCTGTACTTGTGGCAAGCTTAAGAGATAATTTGCACAGATGTTGGCATACATCCATGTGGTGTCTACTGAAAGCCATAGTCTGATGCTTTGATTATAGGATTTGTTGTATGCTGCACACCTGCTGAGCCTGCATGGAATCCTGCAGGCTGCTATCAATTTTGAAGACATTATAAAGAAGGAAAAAAAAAAATGTGTACAAGATTTTTTTACTCTCTCCTCCCAGCACCTGTGTTTCTGTCATGAAACAAACTATGTGAATGGACATTTGTAGTAACAAATAGATAGGAATGCATAGCAAGACAGATACATTTTACTGGCAGTAACATTAGGTGAACTGTTGTTCATTTTTCCTATAGCTTTTCTTCCCTTTTTACTACTTGAGGATGCATTTATTCTATACTTTCTGTAGTCTGATCATAAAGGGCTGACTAGTGCTTAGCTCTCTCTTGCCTCCACTGGATAAACTTCAACTATCTTTCTGGGGCTTTTAGCACCATTAAACTGTCCCATTTCCTTTTGCTGCAGATTTTATTACCTATGCAATTGAAGTGCTTTCCATTATACCTGGGAAAACAGAATGTTATCTCTGGACATCTTCACCTGTGATTTTTAGAAATCTCTTCTTCTTGTGGTTTAGCCCAGCAGGCAGCCAAAGCAACCACACAGCTGTTTGCTTGCTGCCTCCCACAGTTGGACCCGGGAGAGAATCAAAAAAAAGTAAAACTCCTGGGTTGAGATAAAACCAGTTTGACAGGACATAAAAGGATGTAATAATAATAATAATAATAATAATAATAATAATAATAATAATAGAATATACAAAGCAAGTGATGCTCAGCACAATTGCTCACTACTCGCTGACTGATGCCCAACTAGTTCCCAAGCCAGAGCCCTCCCCGGCCAACATCCTCCAGTTATATACACAGCATGACATCATATGGTATGGAATATCCCTTTGGTCAGTTTGGATCAACTGTCCTGGCTGTGCCCCCTCCCAGCTTCTTGCGCACCTCCTGCTCATGCGTCCTTGCTGGCATGGCCTGGGAAGCTGAAAAGTCCTTGACTTACTCGTAAACACTGCTTGGCAACAACTAAACCACCAGTGTGTTATCGACATTATTTTCCTCCTAAATCCAAAACACAGCACTATTCCAGCTACTAGGAAGAAAATGAACTCTATCCCAGATGAAATCAGGACAGTATCCATTCTATATCATTTATTTCATGCTGTGAGGGACCACGTCTTGAGTGAACTGTCTCAAAGTTTGTTTGCAACCCTGGTAAGCTCTTTGCAAGACTGGCCGCTGGCCGAGCCCAGTTGCCATGGTCAGACCAACTGGGGTCAAGGAGCAATCATGTTGCTTTACGGGTGTGGTAGGGGTGTGCCTAGCCAGGGGCAACCACCCCAGCCTGTGGAGAGCATGTGCAGGAATGAGTACGTGCCGTCATCTAGGGAACGACCTCCCTGAATACCCTATAAAAGACTGCTCAGTCAAAGGGCATGGGGGACTCTCACCGCCAGAATTCATGCAGACTACGGCCCAACAGCACGCTGCTGGATCCATGGTGGTGACTATCTTTCACAACTCTATCCTGACTGCTGGCTAAATTTCCTCCTTTTCTATTCTCTCTCTCACTTTCCTATCACTACTTCTTAATAAATACTTTGTTCAATAAAGTCCTCTGGTTAGCGGCATATGCCCTCATTTGTGTCTTAATCTCGCTCTGGGTATAACAACGAATCTTCCTGGCCTAGGCCTTCCCTGATTGGAACACATGCCTAGGTCCCACACTTTCCAATACATTGCAATTAAACATCACCATTTTTTCTGTCTTATAAAACAAACCATTATTTCTGGGAAAAAATAACCTATGTCAGATGAATGGTTATGAAAAGTGCTCTGAAGGGAGCAATGGAAGCAAGCAGCACTGAGCTGTCTCATAGGCAAGATGTCATATAATCCTTCCCACAATCTTATCAGGGAAAAATTTTAAAACTTGCTAGGCCTCCTCTCCTTACTGCTATTAAAGACTGTCCTGCAATCTCACCAGCTAGAAGTGGTGTGACTCCCAGTGTTGGTGCTTTCCTAACCAGACTACAGCAGATGCTCTTGGGACAGCAGCAACTTTTAGCTTAGGTAGGTCTTTTTTCTTGATGGTGGTAACTCAGCCAGCCCCTTTTCATTTATAGCTAACAATTGTATGCACTCACTGTCTTCATTTTGATAGAGTAAAAAAGAGTTTAGCACACTCTTGTAAAAAATGCTCAGAGCCTGACCCAGTAAACTTTCTCCGTACACCTTCCTGTATGATTTACAGGGGAGCCTGCGTGAGCCAGGCAGCTGAGTGACAGCCAGCCTGCTGTGCCTCCTCCCATCCCAGGCGTTGTTCTACTTCCTATAAACATTTTGAAGTTATTGTTTCTGACATCTTATGCTAAAATATTTATTTTCAGTGACAAAGTTCTGCAAAACTCTTGGACTAGCAGCTACCTCACTGCAGCAATGTATTTTGAGAGCTGAACTCAGTCAGGAAATATTGACTGTCTTTATGTTCTCCTGTCCCTGGTTCCAGCTGGATTAATACTTTCCTATTTTTGTTGGTGCATTTTGAAGGCATAGCTGAAGTGTGCAGTCAACCAGCAAATTAAAACAAACAATGACTATTACAGAAAGTAGCTGTATTTGTGTGTTTATTTGATGATAGAATCTTTTTTCCCAACATACATGCTCTTTTAGAAAATGATACTACAGGCTTGCTGAGTTTCTTGCCATTTTGTATTGGTGTTTTCTGTTGGGAAATATTCCCTGGCTTATTGTTATTTGCAAAAGCCTTAATTTCTATATAGAATTCCTTCTAATCAAACAATTTCAGGTAGAAGAGTCTGAGGAGAAAAGACTGACTAGATTTTATTTTTTCCTGCTAGCCTGACATAACACGTAAAGGCTGAATCACTGAGAGGCCAAAACCTGTTCAAAGAGAATAAGACGTCAAGCCAGAAGGGCTTCCAAGTGAGCAGGTGCATAACTATGATGCTTGTTAAAAAATGAAGCAAAAAATTCCTTAGAAGAAAGGTAGAAACACTGATGCATTGCCTCCTCCCCAGGGCTACTGTCCAAGGATGAAGCAAGAATCCCATTCGTTACTAAGTTGTATATATGTTAGAATGTCAGGAAGAGGGAGCTGAAGAAATAAGTGGGCAGGATTGGAGTGATCATTGCGATGAGGTACAGCAGAGAGGCAGGCAGGAAAGCCATCCTGAACAGAAGGTGCGGTAGAGTAGTTTCTATGTCTCTCTTTGCTTTATGTGTCAGCTCTGTAACACAGTACAGTGGTCTTAGGCTATTGGAGAGAACACCCAAAGCTATTAACCGGTCATCAAAAGATCTGAAAACAATAGAAACCCCCCCAAAATTTCATGTAGAATGTAGCAACTTGAATGAGATATCTGCAAAGCATTTGCATCCAAATAGGATACATTTTTCACAGGATAGTAAGGTCACGGGAAAATTCAGATTGGAAGGGCCCTCTGGAGGTCACCAGTCCAAAGCACAGGGCTTTGTTTATTTAGGTTCTGAAAACCTCCAAGGGTGGACTGCACAGTCTTCCCAGACAACATGGGCCAATGCCTGTCTGTCCTGACAGTGAAAAAGTTTTCCTTTATGTACAGTCTGAACCTCAATTCTTTCAAGTTATTCCTGTTGTCTCCCATCGTCCTACCACACACTATTGTGAAGAGCCTGGCTCCATCAGTTGTCTCCTCATAGGTGCTGGAGGCCTGCTCTTGTGTTCCCCTCAAAGCCATCCCTTCTCCAGGCTGAAGAAGCCCAATTCCTATCTGATAAGGCTAGTGCTCCAGCCTCCCTGCCATCTTGGTGGTCCTTTGCTGAACGCGCTCCAGTCTGTTGATGTCTTTGTCATACTGGGGGGTGGGGCTAAACTGCACATAATAGATGAAGTCTGAGTGCTGAATAGAGGGGGATAGTCCCTTCCTTGTGAACTGCTGGTCGTGCTCTTGCTCATGCAGCTGAGGATGCTGCTGGCCACCTTTGCCATGAGGGTGCATGGCTCTTTCAGGATCAGCTTGCCGTGTGCCAGGGCCTTTCTTGCAGGTCTGCCCTTCAGCAGCCTGTTTGCTCCCAACCTGTGTCATTTCCGAAACTCCATCCTAAGGGCAGGACTTGTCACTTGTCCTTATTCAGTTTCATATGGTCCCTGTTGTCCTCTTTCTCCAGACTGCCTAGGTCTCTCTGAATGGCAGCTCTGCCATTGAACATCATGACTGCTTCCCCCGCTGCCAGTTTGGTGCCATCTGCAGTGTTGCTGACAGTGTGCTCCATTACCTTTTTCAGGTCATTAATAAATGTATTAAACAGGAAAGGTCCCATTGCAGACCTCTGTGGTACTCCACAAGTTACTGAGTACCATCCATAGAGTTCTACTCTCTGAAGCCAATTATCTACCCAGTTTTTTTACGCATCTGGTTGTCCACCTACCCAGACCATAATGTCCCAACATGAATACAAGACAGTTATGGGAGACAGTGTTAAAAGCCATGCTAAATGCAAAGTAAATGGCATCCACTGCCTTTCCCCAGTTGGTCAGATGTGATTTGCCCTTGCTGATCTCTGCTGACTATTCCCAGTCACTTTGTTCTCCAAATACACGGAAATGTGCTGCAGGACGATTCACTCCACAAATGTGAACTCTTGCATCAAGAAGTTATCCCCAACACCCATCAGAAATCCTTTGACTGCTTGGGTCCCTCCTTGTTGCCCTTCCAGGAGCTGGCAGACCCCTGCAAGTACCAGGTTCTGCAGTGCAGAGACTTCCATGAGTTTTTTAAAGAAGATGTCAACAAGTTTATCTCTCAGATTGGGGGGTTTGTAACAAACTCCCACCACACCACCTTTACTGGCCTCTGCAAGCTCTCACCCAGACTGCTGTCCATTATGTACAACAGCCCCATATACCTGAGCTGCTCCTGCTTGTAGAGGGCAACATCCTCCCTTGTGCCTCTCTTGTTCCCATTGTCTTTCATCCTTTGTTTTCTTATCACTTTTTACTGTTTCTTTTTTAACTGTGGTCTGCAATCTCTCTCCCCCATAATTCCTGGTTTAAATTTCTCCTCACTAGGTTGGTCAGCCTTCTGGCAAAGATGCCCATGCTCCACTTTTTCAGGTGTATCCCATCTCTTCCTAGCAGTCCTCCATCTTCAGAGAGGATCCCATGGCTGTAAAGGTGAACTCCCTGATGTTGACACCTCCTGCGTGAGCAAGTGCTGACCTGCAGAGCTGGATCCTCTCTCAGATCTTGCTCTGAGTCGAAGTCTCTGCTATGCTGGGGTAGTTGGTCCTGAGAATGATGGGCATTGTGCTCTGTGGGGCATCACCACCGTGGTACTGGACCCTTGCTACCTTCATTCATTTCCAGTCTCCTCCTGTGCATCCATTGGCACATGCTGCTGTGCTTGTCTGCTGTGTTCACCAGCAGAGGTCTTGCATCCCTGTGAATATAGCCCTCTAATTCAATTATTTGTGGATAGATTATCATCAATAATTTCCAATTAAGTTTGATTTAGCTTAAAGTCCAACAATTAAGTCTCTGTGTTTCTGCTTTGGTCATGTGCTTAATTTTAAATGCTTAATTTTAAACTATCGCTTTGGTGGTTAGACTAATGAGTGGCATTAGGTCCACATTTCTGGGGGAGGAATAACTCTCTCAAAATGCATCTATTGACTGCCAAAATATGCGCTGTGATTTATTAACAGATAACAGCTTTCATTTGTGGAAGCTCACATTCTTTCTGAGATATAATCGTAACAGTTTTGATGTACAACAGACCACTTGAAAACAAATTCAAGGTGATAAGAACATTCTGTTGCTAATTCCATATACAAAGAGAAGAACATTTGCTACACACTGAGTTTGCATAGGGATCTAAATTGTCTGTCTTCCTGTGAAGCTCAGTTTGATACCTGAGTTTGGGATATCTAATTGGCAACACCAAAAGAAAAGAAGCAGTGTGGGAATAACTTCCTAACCTGGAAACACAGAATAAAGTAAGTGCTTTTCAAGTACAAAGAGGAAAAAAGCAAGAGGTAATGTATGAAGTTTTTCAGTTTTATGTACAAAGATCAGTTTTGTGACTGTTATTTTCTCACGCAAATAATTAACAGTCATGCAGGAGACAGTAGATGATAGAAGGATTCTTATATACAGATAAATTAGTATGAAATAATAAGATAATGTTTTCTGAAACAGAAAGGCATAGATAGAGCCAATTTTCACCCCTCAGGCAAATCAGAGGTTTTAATACCTATACCAGCGCTATCACTGATGACTCTTGGACAATGATTTTCCTATTTTGCCAGAACTTTACACCCTTTAAGAGATCACAACAAGAGAAGACCAATACAGCCTTCATGGAGAATGATGCTTCCTTTTCCTTTCTGCGTTTTCCATAAAAGGGATTTCTTGCTAAATTTTGGTCTTATTCACCTCTTCCTCCTCTCAGACCACCCTCTTCTGAAACAACACTTAGGCAATAACAAGGTCATTAAGCAAAATGTTTAAGTACCAGCTTGATTTTCTTTCATAATCTGGTTCATTTTTGGTCTTAGAACACACAGAAGAGTATAGAGCAAACAAAAATAAATCTCACTAGGATCAAGCTGTTTTAAGTGCTTATTACAATCCATTAGTACTACTACTCTGCAGTATTGCTGTTCTCTATGATGTATGCCACAACTTATATTTCACTATTTAAAAAAAAAGTTAGTTTCCTTGCCAATCAGTCATTTTCTATCCCATTCATCTTTTATGTTCTGAAAACAACATTTCTATTCTTCAAGCTGCTCAGTTTAATATAATCAAGTACAATTATAATTGGTGTGAGTACCATTTATAAACAAGGTGGAGGAAATGAACATAAACTGTCAGCTAGATGAATCTGAACAGACTTATTTGAAGGTTGGAAACTCTTGCCATTGTAATGCAAAAGTTCTGTTTGAAAGCTGCTGTCCATCAGAGAGCTGAGGAAAGTTTCATTGTGTTTGCTTTATAAGAGGATTCTGGTAGCTTCACTTTTGACCAAAATACTATTTCTTATTACTGATTCCTCCTCACTTTGCTTGCTCTGCATCTCAACAAGTACAGCTTAGTGCTTGTTAAGTACAGTTTGGTGCTTGGTAAGTACAGTGCTTGTACAGTATAAGCATTTACATATGTAGTACTTGATTTTTGTCTGAGCTATTTTGTGTCATTGTCCTGTGGTGGCATTGGAGGCCTGAACTGAGCCAAGTGCTTCATTGGGATGTATGTTTTACAAAATACATTTTAGATGATGATTACTGCTTCAGAGAATCTACCATCTTCTATCATATTCTGTAGAATATAGAATATATAAAATCGCTGCTCTATAAGAAAACCAGATACTGTGAACTGATAAGTAAGATTTTAATAGCATCCCATGTCCTGAATCTTTTGTCATTTGTGCTTTCTTGTAAAAAAGTAGTTGAATGAACAAAAATACCTCATTTATTGCAAAAATGACTGTACTTTTAAACACAAAATAAGAGATATGAAAAACAAGTGAAATAAATCTGTTACATTATTAATTTTTAATAGAAAAAAGGAATGTGGCACATATGTGGAACCAAGAATTTATTTTTAACATAGTTGAAATACTAGCAATCTAATTAAAGGATAACAAATAGCTGTTATCATTCCAACTACAATTATGTGAATGCTATTACAGTATGAATAAATGGAAAAAAAAGCCTCATTAATAATAACATTAGAATTCTTATGCAGGAACGCTTACTGCTGTCTCCCCCTTTCCTCTGATGTGATGCTCACCCTTCCTGTCTGGTTCTAGGATGGGAGAATGACAGTTTCATTCCCTTCAAGAGGAAATGAGGAGAGTTATAACAAGTTGTCAGTGTCTTGGGGTCTTTGCTGAGCTCACGGGCTTCCAGTTAGAGCCAGAAAGTGGCACAGTCGCCTCCCCCAGCCCAAGGGCTGCTGTTTGCCATGCACTGACTCCCCACTGTCGGGCCAGTGCCACACTGGGGATCACAAGGGGAAGCTGAAACAGGAGACCCCACAGGCACTGCTCGTCTCAGCAGCTGCCAAAGGAGGCTGAGACCCTGGTAAGCCTGGGTGAGCCCGGGGACCCTCTGCTGCCAGGGCAGTACAAGGTGACATAGTTTAGCCCCAGCCGAGCACCAGGTGGCTGCTCGCTCACCCCTCCCCGGTGGGGTGGGGAGGAGAACGGACAAAGGCAAAAGCCTCGTGGGTTGCAGTAAGGACAGTTTACTGGGACAGCAAGGGAGAGGGAAACAACAACAGTACTGATAACAGATATACACAATGAGTGATAACAGAAAACAATTTACTGATCCCATCACCCTCAGCCCACCCTGGAGCCACTTGGAACTCACCCCTCCCCAACTAG
>VXBL01006455.1:337959-348325 GCA_013400195.1 Aramus guarauna | reverse complement strand
GTCATGGAGTCTTTCAGAGTTTCTAGCCACCCACTCAGCTGACACCAGTCTAAAAACCCCATTTTGTATCTTGGCCTTCAGTATTGCAATGTCCTTTCTGCTCTGGACAGATGGTCAGTAACAGACCAGTAAGTATCGCAGTTTCTGGTAACCAAACTGCTCCAAGGGTGATATTAAGAAGAGGAAGACATCGCATATATGAGATCACTGCTTTCTGCCATGAATTGACTTCAGAAGATGTAGTATTCAACACACACTTGCCCAGAGCAAGCATTCATTATATAGCATTGCCACCTAATCAACTTTATGGACTCAGTACTGTTTAAACTTACTTGCTGGGAATGAACAAGACCTTCCTAACTCTGAAGGTGTAGCTCTCCAGTAGCTTAAGCAGATCTGAAGATGCAGAGTTTCTTCCTAATAACACCAGTATGCCAGAACTAGTGAAAAAACCACATGTTTTCAGATAGTTCAGCCCTGGCCCAGCTCACAACCCCCAGGCACTGTGCTGTCACTGACACCTTAAGAGTGGCTACGATACACTGCTCTGAAATCACCCCTGTGGAAGAAGCCTTTACAGTTACCAAACAGCAAAGTATAGGAAGATGTCATTCAGAATTGACAGAAGACAAGCATTCATAACCACAAGAGGCTGCATCTAATTAGTTAACCAAACTGTGGTTAACTATTTAGTTTTCAGTGAGATTAAGAGCAGTCAAGCTTAGGGTTTTCACCAGTGTAACATGAAAGACTGCAGCATTGCACTGGTAAGTGAATTTAACTGGTATCTTTGAAATGGGATACATCTTGATCAAAAAACCTCTTAGAGAAGATGGCCAGTTGCTGTCTACAGCGCACTGATGGCAGTCTTCCTCACAGGTGTCCTCTCCAGAACATCTTTGGCCAGGTCAGCTGAGACTCACCAAGTCACACATGCTGGCAACTTAATCTGCACAGGAGAGCCAAGCTATGTAACTGGCTGTCTTACAGGTCAAAGTCTGGATTCTTCCCCTTGTCCACTACCACTATCTGCTTACATTCAAAACTATATCCTTGATTAAACACAATAATATGCAAATTATGCTCCAGTCCCCAGAAACAAGTTACAAGGTCATGAGTTGACATAACAAGGTTACACGGGATTATAGAGATTCACCTATGCATGCCACAGTCATTGAAATGACACCAAGCATCCAAGCACTCATCCCTGTTTCAGTATTGACTCTTGCCCCCAACCATGTTATAGCATCGATCTCATCAAGACTTCTCAAATCCACATTGTAGTACCTTCTCCTAAACACTGTCTGTCATGCTTGGGAGGATCTGCTCAAAAACTGCAAACTGATTTCACTTCCTTCAAGCTCTCTTAAGTGCCTCCAAAACATTTAGTAACAGCATCCATACAAAACCAACAGTGCCTAAGCTACTAGTGCTGGAGATCTATGCCTCCTAAAGCTAAGAGTTTTTTCCTATTTTTACTTCTATCCCCTGGTTGCTCAAGCTTGTTCCATACTGGTTTAAAATATATATGTATCTATCTTTTGGGGCAAGAATTGCTTATATTCTACATTTATTCTACATTCCCATTGTATACAGAAATAGGGCCTCCCTAGGCAAAGGTTGAAAATTTGGTTTGGTAGCACATCACAAGGAAATCCTTCCTTGCACTGAAAGTTTGCACTGACTAACACAAAGATAATTAAAATTTATTTGTAGACCATAGTCTCCAGTGCAATCTTGGATTCAATACAAAAGTTCTGTTAATTAAGGCTATGAATACACCAAAATAAACTCGATCCCCCTGGATCCAACTCAGCTTGATCACCAGCAGTCCTAACAAACCAAGAACAAACAACACTAATCACAGGCATCTTATCTCTTCAAACACAAACACGGTCAAAGCAGAAACTTTTATCAGATGACTAAATACTGGATGCTTACAGCTGCTACAGTTCCCATCCTACACTGGGAAAAGTGTTATGCTCCCTCTTGAAATGGCTAGTCATCAGTTTATTAATACAAGCAACTTGCTTCATTTACCTTACAGATGCCTGGTAATAGTCATTTATATAATTTATAAATAAAGTCTCTTATGGATGAAAGATCATGAAATAATCAAAAAATCTGATGAAAGAAAGATTAAAAGATTCAGATGGGCTGTTACAGGTAACAAATTGATTAGAGTTGCAAATCAGGAAAATGGAAAGAAATGCATTAATACAACAGAGTTTGAGCAGTTCACATTTAAAACGATAAAACAACAGAAAAGTCAGTGTATCAATATGTTCACTATGGTTTCCCCAGCGGCCTGGAAGTTTCATCAGAAAGGAGGATGTGGGATTTTCTAATGACATGGGGTCATAAGTCACAAAAACAATATACACTTGTGAAACAGTGTTTTCACTAAGAAATACACTTTCTTAATGTCAAGCATGGTGTGAAACATCAAAGCCTACTGTTGACATAATTCTCAACTACAGTTGCATCATATTTACTTCTTTCTCCCACAAAAAACTGTTTCCCCATATGATCAGCATGAAACAACAGCAGCAAGCCCTCTACAAAACGTTTCAGAAAACCAGCACAAAGTTGTATTTCCCTACTGCAATTATGGGCTCTTACATCCCCACAGGCCATCATTTCTTTACTGTAGATAAAAAACCTGGTGGAGAAATCCTAGCTTTCATGGTCTTAATACACACGAGTAGACATGCCCAAGTTGTTCCTCTCAAACTCCCTAAGATCTGTTAAAGCATCCAGACGCTGGGTCGAACTTCCACACAAAGAAACCATGTTGAGGCTGAACTATGTTAATGAAATTGAAATTCATGCCAGCCATTCCACCTAGGAGCAAACCATATTGTATTTCATAAGGACAACACACAAGTATTACAGAGCCACAGACATCAGTGTAAACAAAAAATAGAACTGATCCCCTCACCCTCCCAGCTCAACTTCATTTCTTCGTTCCCCACTCCCAGACAGCCAGGGGGAGATGGAAAGTTGTGATCAGTCCGTAACAGCTCCTCGCTCTTCATGCCTTTCCCTGCTCCAGCATGGGTTCTTCAGCTACTGACCTACTCCAGCCTACGTTCTGAACTACTCCAGCCTGGTGTCATCTGTGGGCATCTGCTCCAGCGTGGTCCTCTCCACGTGCTGGAGGGAAATCCCTGCTCCACTGTAGTATCTCCCAAAACTTCCAGGGGCAACAGCCGATTCTCTGCCCCAGCACCTGGAGTACCATCTCCCCTCCTCCTTCACTCACTTTGGGGTTTGCAGTGTTGTTCCTCACACCTTTTCTCCTCTCACTCCTCACTGCCTGTGTGCAAGTGCTTTGTCCCTTCTTAAACATTATCGCAGAGGTACCACCAACTCGGCTGAGGGGCTCAGCTGTGCCCTGCGGTAAGTCCGGTGGAGCTTGCTGGAACTGGCTGTGTCAGGCATGAGGCAGGCCCAGCCTCTCCTCATGGAGACTGTCCCTGCAGCCCCCCTGCCACTGAAATCTTGACATCTACACCCCATACGTTCATATATGACACAAAGCAACATCAGCTACAGAAATGATGACTAGACAAAGTCACATCAAACTGTCTTGACATCTAAGTTTCAAAGCAACTAAAACTAAATGCCGATGCCTCAAAGGAGGACAGAAGAGTTTAGTTTCACTCTCAAAGGTCAGTCTCCAGAACAGCTTTTTGCTGCTGCTGCAAGAGCTCCTTAGGTTGCCAATCTCATCAAGCAATTCAGGCTGCTGAAGGAAAGAGAGCTTCCTGTCTTCAGTAACACAGCCAGTCCTGCAGCACCCTACCAGCTCTATGAAACGGAAAGAAAAGCTGCTGACACCTAGCCCATGAACACCTACCACCTCCTGATGCCTTGCTGTTGGCAGAGACAAGCTCAGAAGAGCATCTGCCAACACAACATTCACTTTCTCTTGGCTTCTTTGCACATTCAGCTCAGCTCTGCCCAACTCAACGATGAGGCAAAAAGCTAGCATCTCATCACCCCAAGTGAAAGAAAAACAGTTTCACTGAGAAGCCTTAAGCAGGCTGCGGCAAAGCTGTCAAAGCAGTCAATAACATCCATGCATGTCAGCCCTGCATACCTTTGTGCACCTACTTTGACAGAACTTAAAGACAAGTCTTCAGAGTCACTAAGCTTTGCTGTATAGTCAGTTTTTCAAGTGGGCTCTTCCACATGACACAGAGCTGCTCATTGTTTTACATCAAGGGGCAGCAGAAGAACCTATACTGAGATTTACTTCCAAAGCCCATGCTTTTAACCAGAAGTGAAGAACAAGCATGAGAAACAGCAAAGAACATCTGAGCTCCCTTGCCAGCCAGGCAATAAATTTCTTGTTCTATCACAAGGAAATAATTTTACTGGTGTATCACTCTCTCAACCTGGAAAGCATAAAATTGAGATGCTTGCAAGAGTGCCGAGATCCATGAACAAGTATTACAGTTGCGCTGCTTACTGTGCCAATTACAGAACCATTCATATGTCAGGTTTGGACAGATGCTTATTTAGTCTGGAGGCCAATAACATCTAGCCCTGTTCTAGTAAATTTCCTTGGGGATCACAAAACAAACACTTCCCTGCCTATGCTGGAAACTGGGACACCAATCAGCAGCTCAGGTACCTTCCAAATCAGGCATCGTATTTTTCCATTCAACAGCCCTTAAGTGGTTTTTCTTCCATGACCAAGTAAGTTTACAAGTGTTCAAATTCAAGTAAACAGTTCTTGTTGACAAAGTCAAACCAAAACAGTGAAAAACCCAAAGGGGCAAGTTAACTAAACTCATGCAAAGTGCAAAGGGTAACTGGAACAGCTGATGGCAGCTGTTCTACCTCTAATCCTGCAATACTAACGTAGTCCTTAACAAACACAGCAGATTACTCCTTGGGCACAAGGAAAGATTCCAGAAAACGGTAATTAAGATTAAAGAAGGGCTACATGGAACATGAAGATAAAGAGTACATCCCAGAAGACTCTCCTAGAAACACACAAGCTTTTTCCCCACAGAAAATGGTATCGTTAAGCTTATTTAACTAAAGAACTAAGAGAAGTTGGGTACAGATACTCAACACGTGGCAGAGAGATTGAAGAGAGCATCCCACCATCACAAACATTTCCTAGAATTACTATAGCAATCCACCAAAACTCACAATGTCTACTAAAGAAATGAAAGTATTAAAAAAAAAACAAAAAAAAACCCAAAAAACCACCAACCAGCCAACCACCAAAAAAAAAAAAAAAAAGTGTATAGACAGTAGAGATGGATGCGTCACTGACTGGAACAAAAGCTTCCCTCTAGGTCAGCACTGGTTATTAGTACTACTTCAAGTGAAACTATGTTAAAAATACCAGTCATGTTGCCAACTGCTGATGGCATGCAGCATCTTTTTGACAAAATCTAGCATTAGCAGTGTGAAAACTGCCAATTTCCAAAACAAACTAGGCAGCAGAATTTAAGATGTGGATATGCAAATGTGACAAGGAGATACCGTGCAAAAGGCTACATATCAGAGATAAGAAGCTACCCTTTTTTTCCGCTTTTACAATAATCAATACAGAGAGTTGCAACCAACTCAGTGACAACAAATCAATATACACCAAGAAACATTTGCAGAAGACGCACTTAGAACTAATACCATCCAAGGTATTAGCAGCATTTCAGTACCAGTCAGTCCCACATGTCATCGTTCCTGACCCAGCATCATGTCCACCTCTTGCCAAGTACTGGTATTTCCACCAGCCTGAAAGGTGAACACAGGGGTTTCCCTGCATACAGAGGGACCCGATTAAAACCTGTTAAATAAAATCCCATCACTTAACAGAGCAAGCAGACAGAGACAGGTGAAATTAAGTCACCCAAGCGATTACCCTCCTCAGCTACCAGGCTGCTCAGTCACACGGCCAATCTGTTCTGGTGTGACTAGAGACTTACTTTGAGCAGTTCAAGCAAATCCAAAGATCTCCGAGGGACAGATCCCTTACTGTTCCACCAACTGCTGAGCGCCTGCAGCCAGCTCTGGCACGTCGCTCACAGCAATCTTCCGCTCACTTGCTAACCAAACTCACTAACTTACTTGCTGAGCAAACTCATAACTACCTATAACCTGCAGTAGCGCAACCACAAAATCAAAAATCAAAGCATTGTTTCACAAGAATTTGTCAGTGGTGGTGCCAATCTAAATAGCTCCCATGCCCACTTATAACATGAACTTGATGAATCTGACCTGGAACTAGTCCATGTTCAAAACAACTCTTTTTCCATTGTTTTCTTTTAAACCAGACCAACACCCTAACCCAATCTGCTGTACACCATATTTGTACAACAACAACCACCGAGCAAGGTTAGGAATTACTGAGTAGGAGCTGCTTCAGCTGGCTCCTCCCAGGATTGCTTCTATTTTGCAAAGTGTTTACGGCCTCCCTTGTAGCATGCTCTACATCACTTCCCAAGTTATACATATGAGGTGATTTCTGGAGCCATTCCTTTGATTAGAGCAGCACCTTCGTCCACACCTGTGCTGACTTTGTCAAGCAGCAGGGTATGCAGCATCTCCACACACCCATCATCTCAGCACCTTCCACACTGAGAGAGCCCAGCAATCCTGTAGGGCCTCTATCTGAAACCTTCAAGACATAGTAACCAGTCAGATCCTGCTGCACATACAGCTTTATAGAATTTATTACCAAAAGGGAGTCTTGTTCACCATTCTTCACTCACATGCATTACAAAAACAAGTTACTGAAAAGTGTAACAGATGGCTAGCAGCCAACTGAAGATAAACGCCTCCAGCACTGGCCATTTCACCTACCTGGAGGTCACCTGCCGTGATTTACCTTCTCCTGGTGAAGTGAAAGTACTTAGGAAAGTGCCACCAGCCACCACTCACACAACTGCTGCACCCTCCCTGAAGGATCACGACCTCAGTCTGATTTTAAACACTGAAGGTAGGGTGTAACCAGATGTTTCAGGGCGAGCTCCCTTAATGCCCCTTAACATCATGTGTGTAAAGCATCAGCAAACGTACGGCAAAGCATCTTTTTCTGCAGGGTTGGAGGTAAGAGAGTTCATGAGAACAACTAACCTTCCTGTTTCCTTCCAGACTTTATGCCAAAACTTTGCAGCAGCACAAACTGGAAAGTGCCAACTCAACAGCTAAATAAAAATGCAAGCACTGAAAGGCACAGTAGGAAAAGGGAACAATATACAAGGGTTGTGGGCTAACCCCAGTGTGCAGCTCAGCTGCAACAGACGGGATGGAGGAGAGAATTGGAAGGGTAAAAGTGAGAAAACTTGTGGGTTAAGATAAAGACAGGTTAATAGGTAAAGCAAAAGCTTTCATTCATTGCTTCCCATGGGCAGGCAGGTGTTCAGCCATCTCCAGGAAAGCAGGGCTCCATCATGTGTGTAACAGTGACTTGGGAAGACAAACGCCATCACTCTGAACATCCCTCTCCTTCCTCTTTCTTCCCTCTCAGCTTTTATCGCTCAGCATGACATCGTATGGTCCGGGATATCCCTCTGGGCAGTTGGGGTCAGCTGTCCCGGCTGTGTCCCCTCCCAACTCCTCGTGCACCCCCAGCCCACTCGCTGGCAGGGCAGGGTGAGAAGCAGCAAACACCTCAGTGCTGTGTAAGCCAATGTAAAACAAGTAACCAATGTAAAACATCGGTGTGTTATCAAGCCTGTTTTCAGCACAAATCCAAAACATAGCTCTTACTAGCTACTATGAAGAAAATTAACTCTATCCCAGCCAAAAAGAGTACCAATACAGTTACTCAATATAAACACCTTCAATTAAAATAAACCTGGCTTATACAGGACAAGTAACAGAACGATCCTGCCACTTTGAAGTTAAAAGAGATGGGGAAAACCATAACAATCAGTGTAACTGGGGGGAATCACATGGCTGAACAGTCATCTTTCAACCAGCTCAGACAGCAAACAGTACTGATGTTGCCCCTGCCTCAAGATGCACACCCACAGCATTTGTGCTATGGGTGGAGCTTACTGCCAAACTCTAGTCTGAGCAAACACTTGCTCTTCTAAGTAACTGCTGTTTTGAGATAAGAGTAAATCACTGAAGTTAGAGTTCTCCAAGCCTCTTCGCCAGCAGCAAAGCCAGTTCAGAACTTCTTGTCCTCTCCCACCACAGCTTCCTCTTACACAAGATACTGGCATCCACCCCATTGTGCTAATCACTACATGCAGGATCACGCTAACCCAGATCAGCAAAGCAATGAAGATAAATAAACCACACACACACACACACACACACACACACAAAGATACAAACCATAAGGATGTAAATATTTTCATACCCAGAGCTTCCAGCTTTCTGATGTCTTCCTTGGATATCCTGAGTTAGCATTCTTTTTTTTTTTTTTCATATAGGACTGCTTAGTTTGTTAATTTATAAGTTAATTACATGTAGGTGGTAGAAAGAGCCATGTATGCCATACGTGATCAAACCACATCACATCATATCACACTCAGAAAACTCCCACTATGGGTATTAATAATAAGCTTTAGATAGATGACTTCATGATGACCTATATAGCACCTCTCTAGCTAAATAATAACTCTTTAGAAACTACTGAGATTAAAACCTTCCAAGTCAAACAGTACAAGATGTCTGCCTTGTAAAACCAGGTTTCATTTCTTCGGTCTTCCGTCTAGACCAAAAGTACCCTGTATGGTACGCAGGACATACAGCATCTGCTATTATCAGTCAGGATAAGATAAGTCCATGGACAGACAGTGGAACTGCCACTTAACACAATCAATTGCAATTCAGATAACAAACAAAAGAGCCGTGCGCGTTGTTACTTACATAGAGGTAGAGGACTGTTGGGCGGCTGGGGTCATGAAGAGCCTAGCCATTTTGCAAGGTGGCACTAAACCACACTTCATCATCAAAATATTACCTTATAGTCTTTTCAACTTTTGCTGCTGCTGAGCAGCAGTCTCACCATCAACCCAACCAGCAGAGAGAAGAGTTTATCCACCTTATCACCTTCTCCCTTTGCAGAACCCGCTTAGTGCTGCAGGCAGGAAGTCTTCCTACCCGCAGCATCAGTGGGCTCAGCTTAAAAGAACTAACAGCTTCTGACGGGGTGAATATAGCAATTCTGACTAAACCTGGCACAAACACGAAGTGAGCATTGCAGCCCTGACTTACACTGTTATTTTCATGAAACATTTCAAGCAGCAACTGAAATGTGCAGGTGAGCTCAAAGCACTCACAGGCACTTGAGCTATTTAACTTCTCAATCCTCTTCTGCTTCTGCACATGTACATGAGTGTGTATAAAAAAGGTAGTAGGAGAAGGAAGAAACAAAACAAACAAAAAAAAAAGATCAAGCTTTTTTGGCATCAAAAAGAATAGTAGAAATATCAGTCATGTTCTTTCCAGTAATGTCTAGACATTCTTTAAGGCTTTCAGAAGCAATCAGGCACCGAGACTTTCAGAAGCAATCAGGCACCACCTTCATGTTAAACACAGATATGATATCACTTTAAGTGATGCTTACATGGCTTACAAATTCAGTATTGCAAAATAATCCATTTTCTTGATAGTCTTGACTAGTTGCAAGGCTCACCCACTCATACAAGAAATTATAACTAGATTAACTTCTTATGCCACAAATGTCCACAGGACCACAAACAGTACACTTCACAATGATCGTTCATTCTTACAAGTAAATGAAGCAATCGAGTTTTCAGACGACTGAGCGTAAACCAGCAACATGAACTTCTAATGTACGCATATGGTGCACAGAAGAAAATAAGCTTGAACCCCCATTGTCTGTACTCAGCTGTTACGCAACAGCAGTTACCTGCTTGGCTAGGCAAGGCAGACTGTGATGTCAAACCAGGCCTGTACAACACAGTCCCCCAAGTAATGCTTCTATCTCGCTGCAGGTTATTGGCCACAAGCAATGGGTCTGCCATTGAGCATACAAAGAGGCAGAAGAGGAGGCACAAGCCACGGCAGCTGAGCTACGTAGCACATTGCCCAGCCACACACCACATCCAAGCAACTGGGTGGCCACAGCTCTCTGAAAATGCCACTTCTGCCCCTGCCCCTTGGCTTGGTAGTTTTTTATTTCTGAACCTCTCCCTAGATGAAAATCCAGTAGAGGAAAGGGGAACAGAAAGAGAGTCCTTGAAAAATAGCAGGAACTGGAACGACGGTGGTGGGTTGACCCTGGCTGGGGGCCAGGTGCCCACCAGAGCCGCTCTATCACTGCCCTTGTTCACCAGACAGGGGAGAAAAAGTGTAACAAAAAGCTTTGTTGATCCAGATAAGGACAGGGAGAGATCACTCACTTATTATCATCACGAGC
>VXBL01006455.1:288965-335580 GCA_013400195.1 Aramus guarauna | reverse complement strand
AGGGAAGTCGCGCGGGAGCGGCAGCCGCCGGGCGCCCCGCAGTGCCTCCAACCGCTGCCATCTTCCTACCGCCGCCTCCCCGCGCCCCCATTGTCCGCCCCCGGCCACTGGCCCGCCTTCCCGCGCCCCGCAGCGCCCTTCCCTCGCCGGGATAGGGCCGCGCCGCTGTCACTCGCACACACCTCCTGCGTCCCCCTCGCCCCCACCCAGGCCCTGCCCCTTTCCTCCCCGAGGATGGGCCAGAGGAGCAGTCTGTCAAGCCCGGGCCCCCTATCGGAGCAAGGAGTGCACCGGCCCGCCCCCCGAGCCGGGTACGTAACTGGCTTCCCCCAGCACCTGGTGGGTGGTGGTGTGGGAGTGTTGTCGCGGCTGCGGCGCGCCCGGGGGCTGCCCTGGGTTCCGTGGCGTCCGGGGGACCCGGGCACAGAGGCGGCCTGGAAGCGCCGGGTCTCGCCGCCGGCAAACGCGTCGGCCTCTGCAGGTAGCAGGGCGGGCCGGTGCCGCCGCGGTGCGTAGGGCCGCAGCCTGTCGGCCTCCCTTCACCTCGCCCGTGCTGCGCCCGCTGGCCTGCGTCCTTGTGGCTCTGCCTCCGTAGGGACACAGCGAGGGAGACCAGGGCGGACCAGCGCCAAACGCCCTCGCCTCAGGCTCTGGTGCTGCCTGAGAGTTAACCTTCTGTGTGGAAAGCCTAACAGAGTGCCTTTGGAGGTGTGCTAGCTGTCTTCCGTTTACATCAAAAAATACTGAAGGTAACTGTCAGTCACACAAAGGGGGTTGTGTAGCTGTTAGTTAACAACAGGCTGCGGGCCTGTTGCTGTTGTGACCTATGAGGACTGCAGCAGAATTCACTTTGGTTACAGTGTGCTGTTTCAGGCTGTCTCGATGATGTGAATCTCTTGCCACATGTTACAAGGCCCAGTTTTCCAAAGAGAAACAATAGGCGCAGGCTGCAGCGTTTATTTAGCGTCCCAGCCTCTGCGCGGGCACTGACAAGCGAGTTCCCCACACACGCATGTGTTACAGTGCTGGCTAACTAGTGTGCACCCTGAGCTCCGGTCCCAAGCTGCCAGGGAAGCGGGAGAGCACTGCTGCAGGCATTGAGCGTCGATGAGGGGGGGTTCCCCCTGCCTCCCCCAAGATCCCTCTTGTTCTTCCCTGTTAATGCAGAGAGCCTGTTTTGGCGTGTGCTGCCTGTAAGCACAGGCTCCTTCAGAAGCTCTCTGGCTATGCTGATTGCCTTTGCCTTCCACCTGAAAATACCTGCTTGGAATTTCCCTGGACTTACCGACTGGGCTCCCTGCTGTTAGAGACCTCGTGAGACCACACTTTCCCCCTTCCTTCTTTATCTCCTTGCTTCACTCCTCTTTTGGGAACCTCTTTGCACACATTGCTGCTTTTGCTAAGCTATGTATTTTAAAGACGTTGCACAAGCTTAGTCATATTACAAGGCTGTTGCTCAGAGGCCCGCAGTGTCCTCAGTTTGCTCCTGCCCAGTGCTCCATGGATGCCAGTCCTCTCCCAGATGCACGTGCCACCACACTTTCTCTGCCACTCTCTGGCCACCTAATCGCATCTGTAAGTGACAGAGGCTGCAGGAAAGCCCCGCTACTTTGTGCCAGGTTAAGGAAGGCCCTGACAAAGCAAGACCCTGTGAAAACATGGCACGGTGGTTGGGGTTTTTTTGCGCAGCTGTGATGCAGATACCAGGTTCACACCTCTCATGGGATTTACAATGTAACAGCATATGCATTCATTATTCACGCTATAGGGAGAGGTTCTGGAGCACGTTCCTCAGCCAACCCTTATGTTTTCTAGAAATCCAGGCTACTAGAAATCCAGGGCAGCAATTGGGAATAAAGATCAACACAGGCAAATCTTTGTAGCACAGGGAATTATCACTGTGTTTGGTTGCCACTGCATTCAGTCCCTCTGACTTCCCTTGCAGGTGAGTCTTTAGCCAACTGATCAATATTCCCTCTTTCCAAATGGAACAGAAACTGATATGCAGTGATAAGCCTTTTATCCGGAGCCCTTTTGCCTCAATACTCCCAGGGAGCCCTTCCTTTCCATGGAAACTCCACCCACCCTTACAGCTCTCCTCAGTGACTGACTACCAACATGGAAGCATATCAATACCCAGAGTTCACCATTTACCTTCAGGCCCTTCCATACTGCACAGTTTAAAAATGTTCAATCCCCTGAAAAGGCCAAGCTTTATCTTTCTAGGCATTTTCTCAAAATAGTCAACCTTTTTTTACAAAATATTTTTCTTATTTTCAAATTTACTACCCTTCACAGAGCTCAAGCGTTGTCTTTTCATGTATTAATAAGCCTGCTTCGGCCACGCGTGCCCCTTGCCAGAGGATTCCTACAATCTCTTCCTTCCCTGACAGAGCTAAGATAATGTTGTCACAGGTGCAGCCCTACGAACGTCCCGTTTGCTGTGTAGTAGTATTGCTGTTCAATACAGAGAGCATCTAGGAGAGTAGCAGGTCTACTTATTCTAGATGATTTTTTTATCCAGATAGTAATGATCAAATTATTGTCTTCTGCTACTTCCAGAGAGGAAGTGGGGTGCTGGAACAACTTAATTTGTCCTGAGGAACATATATTGCATTTGTATGCTATGACATGTTACTATTAAGGTTATGACAAAAAGAACTGGGAACACTTCTTGGAGTGAAACGCAGAGCCTACAAGCTGTACTACCCAATTTCTTAACTCATCTCAGCCCACAACCCCCTGATAAGCTAACTCAATTAAAGGTGTAGTTGCTGCAGTCCTTTTCCCCTCTAGCTATGCAATTCTACTCTCTGTCTAGCGATAATACTGGTATTTATCAAATTTCTTAGTAATTCAGCTCACTTAGCTGGCAACAAACTCCTTTTTTTCTGCCTGCACACGGAGAGGTGGGGAGTTACTTCCCTTCACGCTGAATCCATTCCCTGTAAGGTCAGACAAGCAACAGTGACAAGAGCAGGACTGCTCAGACAGTGGGGCAAGACATATCACAGCAGCCTCCAGGCAGGCTGCTGTCAAGTTGCCTAACTGGTTTCTGAGCTTTCTCACTGGCAGTATAATCGGCATTCAGTCCCACAAGAGAAGGAAAAATGCTTTTGTGTCTTTTTTTTTCCCCACTTATCACAAAAGGAAGATCTAAAAATGTGTGTGTCACTGGGGAAGAGGTTAAATACATTTCTTCATGGTTGCTGTTTATGTTAGAAATTCAGACCTTTGTTATCCTACTGTTTTGGAGAGCTCTCTAGTAGCTTCCCAGAGAGCAAGCAGGATTATGATGGCAAATAAAATAAGGGTAACATCTTCTAGGAGGAGAAGCAAATATATTCAGACCAATTTTACATTTTTAATGGTTTTGATTGTTTTTTTTTAGCCTGCGTCTCTGTACCTCCTAAAGGAATTGTACAACAGACACTGTTTAGCACGCAGATATGCATTCCTGCAAAAAATACCCCACCCAACACACTCATTTTGAAACAGTAACAGACAAACACAAGAGAGAGAAAGAAAAAGCCAGCTCTATTTATAAAAGTCAGTCTTGGGTGTCCATTGCAACATTACTTTTTCCCCTGGGAGCTGGTAGAAATTGTGACTCGCAGATACATTTATGTTTACTCTGGTTAAATAGAAATGCAGTGGTTCTTTCAAAACTCAGAGCTGGCAGCAGCACAGTAATTGCATACAGTACTTGAAGAGTTTGATAACTATTTTTCCGCAATTCAGTTAAGAAGAATGTCCTGGATCACCCACTGTGCAAGGATAAGTGTTCTAAGGAAAACTTACAATGGACAAGGATGCTAATGGTGAGCTATTCCAGTGCTGAACTGATGCTAAGGAACACCTCAAGCCACAAATATTCCCAATAATCTTGATATATATATAAAAGCCCATAAAATGAAAGCAATTATTCTTCCTGTCTCTCCCTCCTACCTCTCCCTCTGCCCCCCCCCTAGTTTCTTGGAATACAGACAAAATCAGTTTAGGGACTGTTACTGTGCAGAGACAAGAGCCAAGGTAGCACTGACCTCTAGCCTGACCAGCATCAGTGTTTATTGTGAGACAACTCTGATGTTTAAACAGGTGTGCATAAAATCGTCACCTGTAAAGTAGGAAAGTAACATCACCACCGCTTGGCTGTAGTACAGTTTTGAATTATGGAAATGAACCAGGAACTTACCTTCTTTTGGTTGGGCTTTGTGGTTTGACTGCTGTGGTTAGACATACATTAAGCAGATTTTGCACACAAGGGTAGATAGGTTTGGCACAGCGATTGGAAGAAAGCTGGAGAGCAACGGCATGCCCAGTAACGGCGCGTGTGACTCACTCCTAATACGGAGCACTGCAAAAAAGCCGGACGGGCTGCCCACACGACATTTGTTCCGGCTGTCCCAACGACGCCACTGCGGCCTAACAGTCCCCATAAGCCCTGACCCGCTCCTTCACCGGCCCCTGGCCGCACCGGGGAGGCCGCTGCACCGGCGGGGCAGGTGTTGGGGCAGCTGCGAGCGGCGGCTGCCCGGCTGGCACACCCGGCCCTGGCAGGCAGCCCCGGCCCGGGCAGCCACAGGCTGAGGGAAACCGCGGGGGTCGCGGCCTGCCCGGCTGAGGCGAGGGGGAAACTTCGGCCTCCGCCGCCTCCGGGCTGCCGCGAGGAGTCAGATGACAGCCTGGCACCGGTCTGCAAACACTGGGCTGTCACGAAGCCTGTTTACCACCTCTCGCTTATGTAACGCTGTTTTCTGAGGGCTTCTCATCCGTCTCTATTGCGAGCTCGCAGGCACGGCTGCAGTAGAAGAGAGCGTTCAGGCCTGGCGACAGATCCCCGTGCCTACCTGCAGCCCGTTTCCGCTTCAGACGAAGGGGCAGCCCGGGGCCTCCCCGCCTCCCGCCGCGGGCAGCCCCCACAGCCGGGGCGGGCTGAGCGGCAACGCTCGAGCCTTCCTCTGCAAGGCAGAAAAACTTTCCTTCACCGCGGCTCGTTGGTCTAGGGGTATGATTCTCGCTTAGGGTGCGAGAGGTCCCGGGTTCAAATCCCGGACGAGCCCAGTTTTTTTTTTCCCTCTTTTTTTTGTTCCCGCTGCTTCCCCGCCCGGCTCCCCAGCCGCCGGCAGCGGTGCGAACCGCAGCCCTCCGCTGCGCTCCTTAGGCAGACAGCGGCGGCTTCCACATACAGCGGAGGGGCACGGACAGGACTTAACAATGTGAGACTCGCTCCCTTTGAACGCAAGGAATACTCGTGCACAGCGCAGCCGTCATCCTTCTTGTGGCTCGCCCCCTCTTCCCCTCGCACAGGTGGCCGCTAACCCGCATCTCCCCCGCGAAGCCCCTGCCTTCCCTAACCCCAAGCGTACCCACGACGAGACGGGGCTGCGAGGCGCCCATCACCTCCTCCCTGCGGGCCTACCTGCGTCCCCCACGGCGGTTCTACCTCCGCAAAACACAGCCGCGCCGCCGGAGCACCGTGGAGGCTGCCGCTCCCCCGGCACCAGCTCTTTCCCCCGAGCCCACCCTCCCGCTGCGGGCGGGCCCGAGGCGCCAAGGCAACAAAAACGCAAATGGGCACGCAGGCTGCAAAATGAAGGGGGCCACCCTTCCCAGCGGGCTCGTCCGGGATTTGAACCCGGGACCTCTCGCACCCTAAGCGAGAATCATACCCCTAGACCAACGAGCCGCTCTCTTTAGCGTTCTCCGCGGCTCAGCACTTCACTGACTTCCCGCCTCCTCCCGCCCAGCACCACCTACCGCCCTGCTAAGTCCTTTCGTGAGCTTGCCCTCCTCCCCACCCCCCGGCCAGACTCCCAATGGTTCAGCCCACCGGTCCGGAAGGCACCATTCCTCTCCTCAACTGCGGGGGTTACTGCGATTTCCCCCTATCCTTCCCACACCCTCCGCCAGGTTAACCCGTGGCATCGCCCTTCCCCCGAGCCTACGGCTTCGCTTGGTAGAGACGATTCCGAGTCCCCGTTGGGGGGAGCAGCGGCCCCGCGGAGCTCCCCTGCGCAGATACCGCTTCCCCCCACGCAGAACGGCTCGCCCCACACACCCCCTCGCGCTCGCGCCCGGCGCGCCTGGCGAGCAGGCACGGTCAGCGGGGCTCGAAGCTGGGCGAGCTCATTCTCAGCGGAGGGGAAGGGGGGAATGGCAGACGACCGCCCCCCCCCGGACGGGGTTGGTTTATCCCTGCCCGTGCTTTGCCGAGCCGTTAGGCGCTGCGCCCCCTCGAGGGGTGAAGGCGGGCGGCGGTGGGTTCCGCTTTACTCACCGGGTCGGGAGCGGCAGCCGGACCGACAGACAGGCAGGGCTTTCCACCACCACCCCCCCGCACCCTCCTGCCGTGTGGCGTCGTGTGTGTGGGATACACACGTAACTACGTTTGCAAGTATCTGCGAACCGTCTCGTGGCAACCCCCCTGAGGGGGTGAGGTGAGGGCCTGTGGCGTCGCCTGGCCTGTTCCGAGGCAGCTGATGGTGGTTCCCTTCCAGCAAGTGGCCCCAGGAGTGGCTGTCGGGGCTGTCAGAGGCTGCGAGGGAAAAACGGCTTAACAAAGGGCCTTGGGCTTCCCAGAAAAGTGCTTCGGAGTCGGGAGAGTGTAACTCGGGACCCAGAGTAGCCGCTGGCATTCCCTATGATTCTGAACCCGTTGCACCCTGCTTCTTTGGCTCCCCCTTGGTCTCTGATGGGCTGTATCCTGCCAACGCCTCCTGCCGCCTTCAGGCTTCCTGTCATCTGCCCGCACCTCTGTACCAGCCCCCCTTGCATCCCAGGTCTTTCAAAAAGCGCTGTTTCTCCCATCAATGATTGCTTTCAGTCCTTACCCATCCAACACTTTCTTGGGGCTCACTCTACAGTTTAAACACGGTCGAATAAAAAAATAACCATAAAATCAACAAGATCTCAGCCAAACACAACTGTAACAGTCTCCTTACCCTTGTGCTGCATTGCTTTCTGCACTTTATTCTTGTTCTGTTTTCCATCCTTCCCTCCTACCCCCCCAATTTAAAGGTGTTCTGGCCAGCAAGGTTTGTGCTTTTACTTTTTTTTAATCTTTCAGGCATCATCCACACCAGAGGAATTGCATAAATTATATCAGATTTTTCTTGCTGAGTCCTTACATCTGACATTACACACTCCAGCCTCAGCAATGACAGGTACACATGGGTCTGAATGGTGCCCCCACCCTATACACCAAGCCAAGCTGTGGTCTGCATTGCAGTCAAAACTTTTTGAGTCTACACCTTGTGCATACAAGACCATGCTGCCATTTATGGGCCCAAGCTTACATTTCCTGATAGTATGGATGGGGCAGGGATACACAGATACCCACATGTATTCTCTGCTTTTGCAGTGTGACAATGCTAATGCTGGCCAGAGTCTTTTCTAAAATTGCTCTAACTGAGGCTGTAGACAAGGCAAGGTTCGTGCACTGCCTGAGCAAGCATCACCCCAAGAGGGATGTTTGGATGCCTTCAGTTGAGAAACAGGCACACATTGTAAAATCGTCAAGGACAAAGATGGTTATGCAACTTCTGGCATAGAAAGTCTCTAAACTGTTGATTGCCAGAAGCTGGGAAATCTCACAGGAAGGATCACTGTGCATCGCTTTGGTTTTTTATGCTTCCCTTGAACAAGGATGCTGCTGGAGAAAGAGCACCAGGCTAGCTGGCTTTGCTTTCTTCTGTTCCTACATACTTGATACCCACAAGGCTGGGGCAAGGAGAGTGGCGGTCTCCAGTGTCACTGCTTGCCCCAAAGAACACCTTCCTTTGTGAATTAAGCACATTGGTTATTGCTGTTCCCCCAAAGTAAAAAATCCCCCAAATTAAATTAAAATTGAATGCTAAACTGTTCCAATGGCAGTGGAAATGCCACCTGTATTTTGCCTGCTGCTACCAGCTCTCCCCATGCTTCCTCAAGCTCCTTCGTATCCCCAGGAGGAAACACACTGATTTTGTTTTGCTTTGGTTTTATTCCAACATTTATTTCTTCTGTTTCTTCCTCGGATTTCCATTCCCTTGCTCAGGACACACATACTCATTCTCTAAACAGGCACACATATATCTATATATACAGTAAGGCACAATCATTCACATCCAGATGGGACACTGCTGAGAGAAGAAACAGGGTACAGCAGATGATTGCAGCCTGCCCTGGAATACAAGCTCTAACAAACAGATTAAAGTGGATTCAAAGGCAACAATGCTCCACAACATGGCTCAAAAGGATGTGGGGGTCATGTTCGCCAACAAGCCCACGCTATGCAGGAGGGGCAACACTGCTGGCTCTCAACAAGTGACGCTTCAGCGCTCTCACCTGGGAAAAAGAAAGGCAGGACACAGAGCCACTTCTTTCCTTGTGATTTTAGAGCTGGTGGACAGAAAAGGGATATCCTTCAAGACCCTGAGGCTTGTAAGACTGCCACATTGCAGAGCCCACTTAAGGATGGGTGTGGGCTGTGTTGTGTAAAATCCCTGTGCCTGTCCAGGGAGACGGGGACAACCCAAGCCTCTGACTCTGCTCAGCTTAATGTTTGCTAGGAGGAGCTTTGTGATGGGTTAAGAGGAGCTGGCTGGGTCTGCCCTTTGCCTCTGTAACTGTGTCTGTATTGCTGGGTATAAGGTGGCTGGAGGCACGTTGAAGCACTGGCTCCTTACCATTCACACCACCTAACAGCTAGCTGACTCCTTGGCTCAGCTTTTGACAAGTCTGGCTCGCTGTTTCCAGCGAGCCCAGGCTTGTCCACAGCTCCACATCACACCGTGGACGTGAGCCCCATGGCCTTGAGCCAGAGCAGCTTTTTATTCAGTACTGCAGATAGAGCTTCAAGCACTACTGTCAGGAAACTGGTCAGGTGAGGGTCTGTTATCTATATTTCCCTGCATAACTCATATCTTATGGGCCACAAATACTCTCCAGATGTAAAAACTTTTTTGACTTAGCAACTGCCAGACCCGTGACTTAACTAGTACCCCAAGAGTGAATGCAAATCTAGTCCAATGCCTCAGTACTTAGGAGGGACTGGCTATCTGTCCTTCACCAGTTCACGTTCAGTCAGGCTGTACAACCGGAAACTCAGCCATCTAAGACCTCTTCTTTGATTACTCAGCTGTTTCCTGTAAGCCAGGATGCTTTCTATCACAAGCAACGCTCAGTGGCCACACACTGAAAATTTCAGAAGAGAATTAAAAGATTGGACAGGATCTGGAAGTAAGAAAGACTGATGGACAGGCGTCCCTTCTAAATCTGGACTGGAGCACAGAGCCGGATAAGAAAACTTGCCCTATTGACCTATGCAGCACATCTTTTCTGTGCATCAAATCTGTTGGTTGTTAATTTCCACCAGCACTAAAAACACCCCAAAGTTGAAGCACGCTGAAAAATTGCCCACCACAGCTGCCTGTTTCACAGATCAGCCAGCTCAACCCCCACTTCAAAGGGATTTTGTGCTTTATGAACAGTGTCCTAAGTGTTTTCCCCATGTTTAGGGTTCACATTGTCTGCCATATAGCATATAGGGAGAAAACATACTTTTTTTCTATTGTTAAAACATTATTTACTGAAACATGTAACCCAAAATATTTCAAAAGAAGCTACCAAAAAGGCACCATACATGTATGTATGTAACTGATGAACTTCATCTAAGACCAATGCAGGGGAGAAGAAAAAGACATTTTGGAGCAGAATGAAGGAGCAGAGGGCCCAGGAGTGGTGGTGGTTGTCAACTCCAGGACAGTGCGTATCAGGTCTCTCAGTCCCCAAGTATCACCGAGGAACATCAGCCAATGCCTCAGTTTTAAACTCTGAAGCAATTGCAAGCCAGTCTCATGTTCTGACTGTCCCAAAATATGATGGTGTAAAGCAGAGAACCAGCGAGCAGCCACTCAGCTCCAGGATGAGTCTGGACCTCGGGGGATATCCGTACTCTGCTCCTCTCGTGCCGCTGAAGGTTTTCCAGTACCTTCCACCTTGATTGGGTTAGATGACTCCTACTCACATGTTAAGTCTCCTGTGCCCTGATTAGGTATGTCCTTTTGAGAGGGGAAAAGTAAGGAAAAATAATCATACATCTAAGTAAACACAGTGCTGGTGAGTCTGTGACTTGGGCGTGCTTTGGTAGTTTCCACACTAGGAGGCAAAGGCAAGCTGCAGCCTGAGCACCAACCTGCTTCCTTCAGTTGCTCCTTGCCAAACCAAGGAGGCATTTGAAGAGGGGACAGGTGGTTGAGGGGGAATGAGGCATTTCCTCAAGCATCTGTGACTACGTTATCAGTGGTTAGAGAATAGGAAGAAGCTACATGAACAAAGTCCACTTTAGCCAGTAGAAATCCTCCTTTATTTCAGGTGGCAGATGCCCATGTTTGTGTGCTTCCAGGGCTGATCATGAAACTGGTATATGTGCAAACACTATTTTTGCTGGCAAAGCTAACAAGCTAAAACTGTATATATAGAGAGACAGAATATATATGTACGTATGTATATATACAATGTGTGCACACATAAACATATAAATATATATATGTGAAGAGGCATATTGAGATAGTATATACATGGTTACTGCTGGGCAGAACAGCTTTTTACTGTAAGTACTTTCAAATTGCTTTCAGAACAGCAATTGAACAGGGTGCCGGTGAGCAGAGCCTCTCTGTTTTAACTGAAGCCAGAACTGTCTTTGCCTTTGCTTCTTCTCCATACCCTCTCTCTGTAACATCACCCAGGAGGGTTAGTTGCTTTAAATACCTTGCCTTGCAGCCGCTGCAGACCTGAGATTTGATACTTTTGAGATATGGGGTGCAGCAGAAATGTTGGTGTATTCTGTCACAGTTGCCATTTTCATTAGTAAGCAAAACCCTCTGGTATTTTAGGAGCTATTGTCACGCTGACCCATCTTACCTGTGCATCACAGTTACGCTGTGCTCTGGTCCTGCGTGGCTGACTTTGAAGGCTCACTGGCAGTCTCTAAGCCCACTGCATCCTGCAGCGGTTCAGGTGCCAGTGGTGTTTCTTGAGTGTCTGATGTTCTCTGTGCTTCCGTGCTCTCACTGGTCTCCTTTGCTTCAGCTTCAGCTTCTTCCTTTTCCTTGTCCCCCTTTTCCTCTTCACAGGCACTGCCTTCCTGCTCTTCTCCCTGGGGACCCTCGCACACCTTCTCCTCCTTATCTCCAGAGGGAGGCTGGGGAGAGTTCTCCTCCTCTGCGGCACCACAACACACCTCCTCCTCCTTTGTATCCCCTGTGTTACTCTTGCAAGGAGTCGTTTCTTCTGCCTGTTTTCCCCCTTTTTCTTCATCTTCTGATCGGCTGGATCCTCTCCTTGATGGGGGCGTCTCATCAGACCCCATCCGTTTCTTTTGCTCTTTGCTCTCTGTTTCTGCCTCCTCTGTCTTGCCCTTGGGCCCAAACACCTCATCCCCATCTTCCTTGGCACCATTTTCTGGAGAGGAGATGTTGACCCCTGAATCTTCCCCATCTCCGTAGTCAGACAGAGATCTTCGGAACTTCCTGGAGGGAGGTCTGCGCTTTATGGATCCCCGTGTCCGCACCTTGGAGGCAGGAAAAGCAGACATAGAAGCAGTCAAAAGAGCAGTACTGGAAAGCACAACAGAGGGAAATATCATGGGAAACTTGATTGTTACACTGGTGGCCTTACTTTTCCTGCTCAGCTACTGAGAGGTGGGGAGACAAGGGCTCCTGCCCACGCGAGACTACTTTAGAGGATAAGCACTTCCTTAATACATACCTCCTTTCCTTCTGTAAAGCTGGGGCTGAAGATCATTGTCCCAATTTATAATGTGGCTCCTTGTCCAAGTTAGACCCTAACCTAAGGATGCTGCATTTGTTATGCAGATGCTGCAGACTTTGGAAGTCTTGGCCTTTCCTACTTTTGGCAGTTTATTGTTTGAGGAAGGAGTCTGCACTCCGGCTGGGGATGGTGAATACAGGTTACAGTTCCCCATTTAAGTGCTGTGCACGCTGTGGGACACCTGGCAAACCACTGTGCTCTGCGTGGCTCCCTAAACTGCACCTCAGCCAACTCTGACATTTGCTGGTACGTGGCACCACCTCCTCACAGCACTGCCTGCCCAGCTACCAGCCACCCCATTACTGCTGAGCTGAAGTGACTGAGTCCTGCCACTTCATACCTTCCCTTTAGCCATTGGGCCAGGAAGGCTGCTGGAGCTGCCGCACCATGAAGCTCTGTGCGCAGGTGGGCAGAGAGGAGACTCCAGAGAGCTACACTGAAAGGCTATTTCGAAGCTGGTGCATAGATCTCCTCCCTTAGATACAAATGCACACTATTAAGGCAGGACTGAGGGCTATGGCCTCCTTTTCCTCTTCATCCCCAAGTGATAAGCAAGGTGTATCCTGCTGTGATGGAGAAATCCTAGCACATAGCCTACCTTGTTATAGAATTGCAGCTGAGTGCCTTCTGGGGGTTGATCAAAGCTGACCGGCGTCTCATTCACTTCACTGGGCTGGGACTGAATCCCTGGGCTGCTGGGCGTTGAGGGAGGGGTGCTGAACGGAGAAACCAGGACTTTCAGACCAGGGCTTTTGGGAGATGCTCCCGGCAGCAAAGCAGCTGGAGCAAAAGCCAGATTGGCCTGCAAAGAAAAATCCCCGTCACAGGCGTGCATGACACTGGCATGTACTACATGCGGTAACCACACGGAGGAACCCTTGCTGTTGCCACAGGAGCTGCCACATCTCTCAGCTGTCACAACCCACATACCTTTTGGTTATGGGTCTCTCTTGGTGACACTGTCAACAAACAAGTCCGGGCAGAGAAGTTATGACTGGACATTTGCCCTTCCCCAGCAGCTGGATCTCAGGACGTGTCCTTTTGTCATCCTGAGGCCTTTTGGGATTTTCCAGTGACCCAGCCAAGCCAGCACATTCTACAGTGGCTGAGCTGGGAGAATGTCTGAACAAACAGGCAGCGATCACTTTGAGATTTAAACCATCCCTGCGTACGCCCAAGCAGACCTCGCATTTTCCAGCCTGGTCTGCAGATCTTCTGAATGATCTGCACAGTCATGAGGAGTGAGAAGACCATGGAAAGAAGCAAGTTCGTGATTAACTGTGGCAAAACATTTCCCGCCGGCCTGTCGCTAAGCTCTCCTAGGCAAATGTCCTTGGGTGCATTACGAGGGACAGTGCTATGAATAGGCTTACGTTGTGTCAGGGCGGCCAGCAGGCACCGTGCTCTGGAGTCGCACGTGCTGCCAGGAGAGGCAGCTGGCAGCGGCAGGCCACTATGTCTACAGGCTATCAAGTGCTGAGCTGCTCTCAGCGGCATGATTCAGGTGCCGCTGTGAGATACGAAAAGGGCAAGCTGCACTGTGTGTGTGCGTAACTGGGGGAATCGAGGCGAGGGAAGCACAGAGCTTCCAGGCACGTGTAGGGGAGTGCCAGAGCCCAGAGCGTGCTCCCCACTGCCAGGATTTTAGCTGCCTGCGCACAAGGCCAGTTCCCCGATAGGGTGCAAGCGACTCAGTTTGATTTCAACTGCTGCTGCGAAGAGATGGAAGATGCGTCAGCCAGGGTTTCCCTCATTTTCTCTCACAAGATGCATTTAAACTGAGGCTCCTGTCCCTGCTCCCTACCTGAGCAGTGCTGCTGCCATGCCCATGCCCAGCCACCTAACCTGCAGATCCAAATGATCCTGATCCATGCACTGGATATGCCTATGGACATGCCTAAATCCTTAATCCTTGCTGGACTGTTTCTGATGCTGGTTACCATCACCAGACCTGCTCTGGCCTTCCTTGTTTGTGTATTGTGGGACTGGGCCCTCATCAGTGAGGCCACTGCTTCCCTAGCTGTCACCCTTGGCTCCTGGATCCCCTTCCCCAGTGGCTTCTCTGCAAGGGAAGTAGCCATGACAAATGCCAATCGGTTTTAATTTGCTGGGGCAGCCGTGTGGGCTCTTCCAGGACCTACCTGCAGCTTTTCAATCATGGGGGAGCTTTTCACTTTGACCTTGGGAATGGGGCAAGCATTTGGAGACCGCTTCTGCAAAACAAAATGAAACATGAAAAAATCACAGTAAAGTAGGTGAAAAAAAAGCAAATACAATGAAGGCGGAAAATTTGGAAGAGATAAGCAGAAAGTGCTAGTAGGGGAGCAAATGAAGCCTCATAGTAGCATCTTCACACAAAGGTTTGCTTTCTTCTTTCCTGACCCTGCTCCCCTTGTTATCTAGCCATCCTAGGGCTCTGCATACATGTATCCTTCCTCTGGGAGAAAAGGTGATTGTCTGCTTTCTGGCTGAAGTATCTGCGTTAAGTGATGTGTAGTGGCTCTGCTGCTACATGGCCTTCACTAAAGTATCTAACCTATGGCACAGTTTCCCCTGGTATTACTCCAGGACCAGAGAGATTAAAATTCTACCTCTTAAAGGGTACAAACCTTAATGTTGGTAAATATTGTGAACTTTTTGTGATGGGAAAGACATTGTGAACTTTTTGTGACAGGAAAGACATTGTGAACTTTTTGTGATGGGAAAGACGTTCTGCCACCACTTGAGAGATAAAGGATATCCAATTACTACGGGCAGGAAAGGCATAAGTGGCCAGAAAGGTAGAGCTATGAAAGGCTGAAAACAGTTTGAGAAAGGAAGATCATTGCTTTAAGAAGAGGCATATTATTTTTTTCTGGTCCAAAGGAAAAGGAAGGAATCTGAGATTTTAAAGCTTGTGCTCCTTTGGCATGGAGGCAGCAAGAGCCTGTAGCTGTCAGAAAAGAAGGACAGAGAACCACCCCCTTGTTAAGGGCAGGTGACAATGTGAAATTTGGTGGGTAGACCTCATGCCCTGAAATACAGGACAGAAGTAACTGGAAAGGGCCAGAGCATAAACTTTAGTGAGTAGCAGCCAGCTGAATGGGACCTGCACGGGTGCTGTACAGAGGACACCTCAAGACAGTATTCTGTGGGTATTGCTGACAAAACCCCTCTTCACTCTGGGTTGATTATTCACATTATCTGAATAAGGGAAAGTCTCAAGAGGAGAACTATTATGCCCTTATACTGAAACCTCTAGAGTTCATCTGAAGGCAACAAACAGCATGGATGCTCCCTGTGCTTAAGCGCTGTTCAAATCTAATAAATGCCAGCAGTTTCTGCTTTAAAATGCTTGAAAGGTGCTAACTGGGTAGATCCATCAGTGCTCTAAGGGTAAAAAAAAAAGCAAAAAAAAAAAGCAGTAGAAATGGGACGTGTATCTTGTGCTACAGGAGTGGGAAACAGCATGGAGCTGATTCTGAGTCAGTATATGTGTGTGAACAGAGGAGGGTTTGATGCTCCATGACCGATGTCTTTTGCTGCACAGCCTGACCTCTCTGCTACCTCCAAGTTCACATCTCAGGAGAGATGAAGTTGCAGAGAGGAGAGACCTTGTCCTTCTATTAAATTGATACTCACTTGCTCATCGTCACTTGTCTCAGTTTTGTGGGAATACAATGGAAGGGAGCATGGTGGTTTCCTTCGAGTTGGCTTATGTGGTGGTACCTAAGAGAAGAAAACAACCAACAAGGCAGCAGGGAAATAATTTTTTTAAAAAATAAGGAGGTGAAATTCAAGCACCAAAGGGCATGCTCTGTAAGTGACCTGCTTGAACGGCAGGGCTTAGCTTGTCTAAAGGAGACATGCAAAGGCAGCACAAGATATTAGCATACAGGCATGTGGCCAGCATGCTAGGTGTTGCTTGCAGCATTCCAAGCCCAATCCTAGCATTGGAAAAATAGTCTATATCTCTTTCCACAGCACAAACCACAAGACCAGGCTTTGTGCAAAGGACGCTCTTCTAAGCTGTGGAGGGTGGAGAAGTTTTCCCCGAAGCTTCATCTTCAAAGCATCCTGCTGGAACCCCCTCACACTGGAATAGCTTGTTATTGTTCTCTTTCCTGTCTTATTACCAGGATTTCCTTTTAATGAGTCTCAGATGCCTACCTGGTTTATGATTTTCCTATTTTGCATCTGATGTATTTTAGGGGCAAAAAGGGGAATTCAGACTTTTTCAATATGCCCTACAGCCCCGTTTGTTTCTCTCTAATGAAGAAGAGCAGCTCACAGAGAGAAGGCCTCAGCCCTAACATTTAGGTTGTCTAAGAAACAGATTCTCCAGGGGAGAAGGAACAAGGCCACTTTATGTCCCAGACATCAGTTTCTTCTGAATGTTCTTGGGCTCTCAGACATACAGAGTGCTCATTAGGAAGAGACACATAGCACAGCACCTATGGAGTCTCTCCTTCATAACTATTGCTCTGGTCTTGAATGCAAGCTGAATGCCAGGTTTGTAGCCTCCTGCCAAGCTTTTAACTCACTTTTTGTGTGTTAACTGACAAAACACTTGGATAATATTGTGGATCTCAGATAATAACCACAATATAACATGCGGATAATTTTGTTACCTTCTAACAGGCAGGTATGTGAAAAGTTGGATTACGGTGTCTTTGCCCTCTGTAGAGTTGGCTGTCTTGGAGGACCTGTAGACTTGATGTCACTTAATTTCTGGTGGTGCTGCACACATCTACGGCAATGCTGTGTCTCTAAGCAGCCAAGGGCAGCCCTGCTCTTATGTCATGCTACAAAGCAATAATATCGTGTCTTATTGAAACCCCACCATTTTGCAGCCATGCAATGCTGTGCTGTTCCACAGTGAATGTATCAGAGGTTCCCTGGTTGATAGGTTCTCTTTTGCTGGCATGCGTCAAGCAAGGGTTAAAGACCATCCACTCAGCCATTAATCTGAAGCCAGCTTGAGAAAGCGGGTGGAGAAGTGACAGACAGCTTGAAGAGAAAAGACAGGAAACTTTGTCCTCCTCTGTCTCCGGAGAAAATGAGTTTCCCTCCACTGTGAGGCCCCTCCACACTTTCATGGCTTGGGAGCAGTAGAGGTCTGCAGATAACACAAGAGAGGTCTGGGAACTTGCTGCCTTCTTAAGGGTAAGGGACTTAGTGTAATTAAATCTCATACCTTAAAAAGAGGAAATGACTGTAATGGGACAGATGGAGCAGCACACTGGTTACTAGAGGGGGGAAAAAAAGCACTTGGGAAGAGATCGGCTATTCCCATCCTGGGGCCTGGCTACAAGAGAGCTAACCTCTGACAGAGGGTGGCATGCCAGCCCTGCAGGACAGAGGTCACCATTGCATCCAGCCAAAGACAGGAGGGGTGGCAGGGAGGATCCCCTTAGGCCCAGCCTGGGACACGCTGAAATCAGCTGAGCAGCAGAAAGAAAGAGTTCAGTTTTAAAGGGACACCCACTGACTGAAGAGGGCCACCAGTAAATATTTATGCTTCTAAAAAAGTGCATAATGATACAGAGGGGTCTCCTAAAATGCCAACCTCCATCCATAAACACTCTGACTTTCCTTTCTTCTTGAGAGAGGTATTCTAGTGTTTTGCTTACCTGGTGAAAGACAGCTTGTGAGGCAATGCTTGGCATAGTGGGCTTTCAATAAAATAAATTTCATGATAGAGGTAGGCACAGAGTCTGAAATGTCATTGGGAAGAGGTAACGAGGGCAAGTAAGGAGACAACTTTCTCTCTTAGACGTGTACAGAAGGCAGTACCTGAAGGAAACCTCTTTTTGTTAACAAGGTGCTAGTGAGCTGCCTCTGGCTTCTACACTGCATAATGTGTTGTTTTACTTTTTCCATGGCTCAATATTGGCTATTTCATTATTCATTGTTGCCCTCTGCCCACAAAAGCCAGCCCAGATAGTACATGCATTGCTGTCTGCTACAGTTAGGGATACCTGTGCACCCTACTAGGCTTTACAGTGTCTCAGCTTCAGTGTCTAGTTGTCCTGAGGTATGGCTCTACCAAAATACTCATCCACAAGTTGGCAATGCATGGAAGATACTATCATAGCTTGCATTGCACTAGGAAACTAATTTTTTGCAAAGATTCAAAATCAAGGTGAATTCATGCTCAGATCACTGATGCTCTAACTTCTACAGGCAGAGGCAAATGCCTCATTTCTGACTCAATTACCTGCTGGTGGCTGCAGAGTTCCTTACCTCTTTTCCAGTGATACTGGCTGCTTGCTCTTTGAATTTCCCTGCTAGCTGAGCCACTGAGGGTGATGCTGACTTGTCCACCTCTGAGTTGGTCTCTGCTGGCCTGTTCTGACAAATCAGGAACAACAAGTTATGAGCAAAGGCTGGGAAAAGTAAGCAGGCTAGAGAGAGCATATGTGTTATAAAGTTCAAGAGTAAGCAAGGACTTAAAGCAGAGTTTCTCACATCTGGCATCAATCATCCAGTCTGAGAGCAAGAGGTTTGGGAAGACAGGACCTAGCAGCATTTTCAGATATCCAAGAAAAAACCCAGTAATTCACACAGAGCCTTTCAACTCTAGCTGAAGATACTACACTCTGTATTTTTCACTGGAAGCAAACCAAGTATTTCAAGCCAAGTGTCTGTTCCCCATCTTTTGTTTGCAGTGAGCAGATGGAGTAGGGCAGCAAAGGACGTTCCCATACACCTTCTCAACCTTCCCATCCCTTTTTTACTGGCCTGGTCCTCAGCATCTCCTTTTCCAGTGGTTCTGCTGTGAGAAGCCATTCCCTGTCCTCATAGCAAGCCAGCATCTGCTTGGGGATGTCCATCTGCTGTTCTGCTTTTTTGGCAGTGAAATACTCAGGCGAGTGGAGGGCAGGGAGGAAATACCAGGGCTGAGAGAAGCTTCCCCTCCCTTGGGCTGACAACAGGCTGAGAAGCGGGATGCTGGTTGGAAACTGGATGGTGCGGCTCTTCCCACAGCACACAGCCCTGGTGTCAGCCCACATTTACCTTGTTTTCTTTGCTATGTGTGTCTCAAGCAATATGAGTAGAAAGCCTTGAAATCAAAGTTGCTGAAAGGAAACCTTTGTTCTTCATCTCATGCCAGGGAAAACTGAAACAGAGAAACTCAGAACAACTAACCAACAATCCTTGTTTTGTGAGAGGCAGAGACCTCAAAGCAACAAATCAGGCTACAAACCATCAGCAAGGAACCTCATACCTCTGCTCCCTGTACCACTGCCATGAACACATGACCGGCACCACACTTCTCACCCCTCTGCCTCAATACTCTTCTGCTTCTCAGTTGGAAAGTTTCCCCAAAAGCCATTGCTAGAGGAATCACAGAATCCCAGACTGGTAGGGGTTGGAAGTGACCTCTGGAGATCATCTAGTCCAACATCCTGCTAAAGAAAGATCACCTAGAGCAGGTTGCACAGGATGGCATCCAGGCAGGTTTTGAATATCTCCAGAGAAGAAGACTCCACAGCCTCTCTGGGCAGCCTGTGCCTGTGCTCGGTCACCCTCACAGTGAAGAAGTTTTTCCTCATAATGAGGTGGAACTTGCTGTGTTCCAGTTTGTGCTCATTGCCCCTTGTTCTGTCGCTGGGCAACACTGAAAAAAGTCTGGCCCCATCCTCTTGACATCCACCCTTTCCCTTTAGATATTTATAAGTATTGATGAGATCCTCTCTCAGTCTTTTCTCCTCCAGGCTAAACAGACCCAGCTCTCTCAGCCTTTCCTCATACGAGAGATGCTCCAGTCCTCTCATCATCTTTGTAGCCCTCCGCTGGACTCTCTCCAGTAGTTCCTTGTCTTTCTCAAACTGGGGAACCCAGAACTGAACATGGTAATACATTTCTGTTTCTCCAAAGACTCCAGCAGAGCTCTTCCTTCTCCCTTTACACTGCTCTGCCTGGGAAGGACCTGCTGTCTCATTAACACAGCCACTCCTTCAGCATTGCTGGAGGTAAAAGGCCCTCGAAATACCCATCTGGCGCACATATGGATTGCTTCCTTTGGGTCACCACGCTACAGGGACTGGAGAAATAGCTGTGGAAACTTGAAATCATATTAAAGAAGGAATTTATTTAGACTCCTAGTTTCTAGATTAAAAGCAAATTGAGGAGGTTACACTAAGGATCAGCCCACATCATACTGCAGCTTGGAGCAATCTCTAATCTGAAATACCTGGTATAGAGCAGCATGGCTAAGGCCCATTTTCACTATGGAAAAGGGCCTTTCCCTTTCTCAGAGAGCTGTAGCTCTCAATAAATGCTATCTTCCTTCCCCCAAGCCCACAAGCCCCAGTAGATATTTACCATTCCCTGTTTCAGGATCCTGACTACATCTCCCCTGTTAAATTTCCCATACACTTCGGACCAGCTTTCCTGCATCTAGCCACAAAAGCTGTATCAAGCTGTCTCTTCTCAGTGAACTTCTAGCATCTTCCCCCCATCTTTTCAGCCTTCATTAGAGTAATTACATGCAGAGGAAGTGGCAGATAAGGGGAATGGAAGAAATAGTGAGGTAAGCAGATCAGCAGGGCAACCTGCTGCACATGAAAAATGATGGCTGGGTTAAATGGGGAGGGAAAGCAGTTCCCAACTTCAGGCTGGCTCCCTGCCGTGAAGGGATGGCAGGTGGGAAAGAGGAGGGAGTAGACAATGAACCTGGGAAAGGCAGGATGGATCGAGAGGTTTGGCTCTGCATACCAGCTCCCAGGATAACTGGGCATGGCCGAACGAACACCTGAACTGCGGACTCGGTTGAGGCTGAGGAGCTGCGGGTGCTCAGTGTCTGACGTGGAAGGGTTGCCTCCCTCATAGTCCCATTTTCTCCAAGAGCTTCTTTCACAGCCCTTTGCCTTTACCTAGAAAAGACGCTGCACTTCCTCTTGGCCTCTTTGACCTTTTGTTTTGGGGTGGTTGTGGTTTTTCCTTCCCTTTTTTTTTTTTTTTTTAATAGTCTGAAAATACAGCTCCCTTTCTTTGGATTTGATTAAAGCTGTAAGGCTGGAATGATTCCACGTTTCTTGTTTTGCTGGTAGCAGGCACTGATTGCAACGGGGCCCTTGCCAGTGTGAAGCTTGCCGGCCAGTGCGCAGGAAGCAGTGAACATGCCATTCTAAGATTAGCGCAAGTAGCCCACTGGCTGAGTCCTCCCGAAACTGCCAGCTGCAGACTCTCCAATTACGCTATGTGTTTCGCAACAGGAAAAGTCCTTTCTCAGATCCTTTCTGGCAACGACACTGCTGTCCCGTATCCAGCTTTTTCTACAGCTTCTTTTTCCCGCCACCCCCCGCCCCCAGCTGGTGTGCTAGGCTCTATGTCTTCTAGTAAAGGGAATATGCCATACCAGGGCACTTGGGTGCAAAAAGTTCCCTTCCTTGCACTGCAAGGAGAATGCTATCCCCCTGACTTCCAGGGGCTGAACTGGCAGTCTCCCTCCCCCTGCAAGGAAGGTGGGAAGCCTCACTTGCTCACTCTCACCCCAGAACACGTACCAGCCCTCAGCCTCTTCCACCACTAAGACACGCGTCTGCTCATCTCACCCCAGAGCTCAGTGCTGGCTCTCTCCTGTCCCACAATGCTTGTGCAACCTCTCCCATTCCTGGTCATTTTTTCCATCTTTGTGACATAGCCCACCACTTTTCTGAATGAGGAGGAGGAGGAGCTCTGCTCTGTTTTTTGTTGGGTTTTTTTTGCAAAAAAGATGAAATTACTCAGATGTGAATTTTGAGTTCTTTGCAGCCAACTGCTGATTCTTTTCCTTTTCATTAGAGAAGTGTGGTCAGCCTGCATGGGCAAAAACTAGCAAGCTAAACTGAAAGACTTACTTCTTTAGTAATTTGGTGACTGCTATTCTAAGGTCTTTTACTTTTCCATAAAAATAAACGTCTAAGCATTACATATTATGAAAAATGTCAGACAGCAGCAAAACAGGAATTGAATTGTACCATCAATGTAAGCATGACACTGTCTGTAAAAGAAGAAGTGCAACTAGCAAGTTCTCTGTAAGACGTTTCACTTTCCTGTTTCAAATAAGTTTATAAAATTGAGTAAATTTGAAAATGTTTTTTAACTCCATGTTTCTTCATCTGCTTTTAAAACAGAACCTGGTCCCTTTGGCAGAACTGAAGAAGAAAGTTCTGCCTTCATTGTTGGGTTAGGTACAATCGTGGCAATTCATGCTTCCCACCAAAGCCTCTCCTTCCTTTTGCTTCAAGGTCTTTGCCTCTGTTGTGAGAGCAAAACTGCCCACTGATCCCTGATGCTGCAGATTGCCTGAAGGGAGGCCACGTTTTTTTAGCAGAGATCCCTGCTTCTCTGGCAGGCTGCCTGGTGGAAACACTGCTAGGTCCCCACAGAAATGTCCCATGCCATCCCTGCTGTATCTTTACAAGGCAGCTGGGAAGCTCCCTGAGCAGAGACGCCTGGATGCTGTGGCACAGTCAGCTCCGGTTAGCATAGTCCAGCTTCACTGGTGATTTAATGTACCAGAAGATGCTTGGGCTGATAAGGCTGCCTGATACAGGACTAATAACATCTCACAGAGGGGTCCCCTCAGGACAGCAATGTCATTACCTTGCTCAATGACAATTGCCAATTCCGCTAGAGCCCGTGGACTCACCGTGGGCAGCAGGTGAAAGAAGGTGCATGTTAGAGGCTCACAGAAAAGAGATCAAGAGACTGAAGAGTTTTTCTGTACATCCCATTTGGGTACTCACATAGAGCTTTTCTCGAAGATCATGGATTTGAGCTACAGATGGGGAGTGTCACTGCAGACAATGAGTTTCTTATGAAATCAAAATTGCAAAGACACCTGGGGAAAACTGGAAAGCCAGAGGTGGCTTTGGGGATGAATTTGAATGTGCTGCTGGGACTGGTGCAAAACTGGCTCCGATAGCCCTCAGCTAGCAGTTGTGGTCATGACCCACCCACTTGCAGTTGAAAGCTACCTTGACTCCATCTCATGGGACTGATATCCCACCAGTTTTGTCATTGTCCATAACACGCTACTGGAAATGGTAGTCTGAAAGGGTAACAGTGGGGTTCAGAAGCAGATACTGAAGGACAAGCTCTGGTTTGGATTCATGCACCTGGTGTGGGTTATGAAAAGAGCAAACGTCTATTAGCTGCCATACAGTGGAGTGTTTTGGCTTAAGCAGCACTTAAATACCAGCTGAATAACAGCAGAGTTTTGTACTGCCCTAGTCTCCTTCTCTCCCTTATGAATCCTCTGACTTGTCTGCTTTTGCAGTGAGGATACTCTGGCCAGGCAGAACACCTTTTGTCTGAGATGCAAACCCTTCACAGTGCCTTGCGAGGCTGGAGTATTCAGTGGCTATGAAATCAGTGACTGTTACACGACTGTTGCTACTGGTCCTGTGCACTTTTCACCCCTGTCCTCATGCAGCTGCATCTAGATGTGCATCCCTCCCTTGCTTCTAAAGAGCTTCGCAAGAACAATTCTCTGCTGCCAGAGAATCTCACACCAGCCCATTGTGCCGGCTGCCTTTCCATACCCTGCACTCGCACAAGCTCTGCAAAGCTCTGCAAAGCTCCCCTGTGACTGTCATGGGATTTTTCATTGCTGCATTTACAATCTACCTCAGAGAAAGCAAATCTGGCAAAAATAATGACAAATACAGTGTGTCAGAGCCAGACACAATAAGGCATCCAAGGCTCAGTGCTAGTAGCTTGCTCACAGAAATCAGATCCAGAAAGTGATCCTCAGCACCCAGCTCCCAACACTGAGCCACAAGAAGACAGTTGTCAGTATGCTAGATGAAAACAAGAGAGGGTCAGTGCTTTCAGGGTGCAGTTTCATAAGGTCCTGGTTTTGGCAGAAAGACAGCTTAGATTTCCAGCTGCTCATTCTCCTTTGACCTTTCCTTTTTGCCTTCCCCCCTCCCTTGCACCAGTGTGTTTGTGGGGCTGTGCTGTAAACTGGATCACTGAAATGATCTGGGCTAAAAATACTTCACTTAACTCTTTACAAGGTTATTTTTAACCCAGATCATTTCAGCAATCAAGTTCACAGCACAGCCCAACAAGCGCTTGCACTGCCATAGTGGGAGGGGATGGAGGGGTAACAGAGGCAGATTGCAGCACAGGGGTCAGGACTTCCCTTTAGCTGCTCCGGCCAGAACCTGAGGAAATTGCACCCTTAATGTGTCCTCCCATTCAGAAGGCGGATATGACAGAAAAATTATATTTTTGCACGCCCGCTGGTAAAGGCTGTTCTGCGGCACTGGTATTTTACTCTGCAAGCTATTGGCTCCTGCCTGAGACTCAGTTGAGTGTGGGGTGTGAACACAGGGAGCACCTGTGAGCCGTCACAGGGAGCATGTTACCAGCAGCTGAGTGATTTCGAGAAGTTTCCCTTAAGCATCCACAAAAGCCCCACAAATAGCGTGGCACGGATCTCCAGAAAGTGGCTCCAAACAGCAGCAGCCACATACGTGGCTTGGGAGCAGGTTTTCCTCACTGCAAGGCAGAGGCAAATCTCTACAGCTGTAGGACCTGCTTGGCTAAGGAAGGGATGGGAGAGGTATCTGTGAGGAGGAAACTAAAGTCAAACTAAAACATCATCACACTCTGCCCCGAGGCCAGCAAAAAACCACTGGGAAGCAGTGCTGTGGTGCTGTGGTTTCCTTTGAAGCAAGTGTCAGCCCTCATCAAGGCACTGAGTTTGAGGAGGGAATGGAGCCTCTTGCAGACCCTCTCTTCTCTCTTCCCTGCCTGGCTCAGTCCTCTGCAGGCAAAGGACATGCCTTCTGCACAAAGCCTTCCCGGACTCGACACGTACCCTTCTTGTTTTTCAGTAAGGTAGCTGCAGAATTTGAGGAGCCAGCCAGTCGTAGGCCTTGTCTGCACGGGAAAGCTTATACCACGCGCACTGGGGCAACTCTCTCAGCTTGCATGGGGAGCAATACAGCCATCATCTGATAGAGGTGCCTGATTTCAGTGTAACCAAACTCATTCGCAATCAGCTTGGCTGAGAAGAGCCATTCCCAAACTTGTTTCTGACACAGAAGGCAGCATTTTGGGAAGAACAATGCGTTAAGCTCTAGCAGGGAACGTGCCTCCTCGCAGGGCTCCCCGGGGGCAGGAGAGGGGTGAATGTCTCCTGCCCCTGTGGAGAGGTGCTGCAGCCTCTCTCCTGAAAAGAGTCCCCTGGAGAGATGGGGTTTGATGGACTGGAGATGTCCTACTCGCTTGCAGACCAAGCAAGGGAGAAATGATGACAGTACTAGCTCTTCCCATACTGTCCCACCAATTTGGGGTGACTATTTCCACAGGCAAGAGCTAATCCCTTGTCCTTGCTCCATCTTTTGTTTGACTGCTGAGGCCAGCTGGAGGCAAAAGGCCGTCGAATAGTCACACGGTGCACAGCTCCTGTCTATCTGGAGAGGACATGAACTTATGCTCTGGAGGATACATCATGAATGTATCTCATTACCAGCCAAACATGCCTGCCTGTCAGACTAGTCCTACCTTTTTAAAGGACACAATAATATTCAATAACGATCCAAAAGATAATAGTAATATGTCTGCATGAAGTGAAGTAATAAAATCTTTCCTTCAGTTAGGTGTATCCATGGATTACCTGTTCTAAAGGTAAGCGCCCTGAGAGGACACTATCCTTTTCAACTTGTAGTTCCTTTATTGTTGGAGGAAGATAATCTAAAGAAACCTGGTATGGGTCCCTGGGTGGGAGTCTTAGGCTTAAAGCAGAAAATAGTGCAGAATGGACAAATTTAGGTTCACCTGGGCAAATCTGCCACTCTTTTTATCTTATTCAATGGCAAGAAATGGGTAACTGAATTTTCATTTTCAACCTCTTCTTGCAGGCACCAGTTATTTTGGCTCTCACATTTTATAAGGTCAGATGGGCAGCTCATAAGGAACTCCTCTTTAAATGAAGTTAAAAAAAAGCTCGAGGATAGTTTTTGATTGGATTGGACTCAAGTTACTGATGGAAAAATCTCTCTAATATATAGTTTGTAGTTTCGTTCAAAGCCATCTCTCTGTATTTCCCATTTAGATGAACCCTGGTTTGCACCTTCCTGCCAACATAACCCGAACCGATTTGTTTATCTGTGTCCGTGTGAGTACATCAGTGGCATCAGGATCATATTGAAAGAGGGACATTGTTTGAACTGGGAAGGGAGAGGTAAGTTAGCAGGGTAGATTTAAAACTCAAACTCCCCCAAAGGAGCAAACTGAAAGGCAGGAGGGTGGGAAAATAACTGAATCACAGCGTGAGAGACTGGGCAGCAAAAATCAGAAGCTGCTACCCATAACCTGAGCCTGCTCATTCTCCTTGTGATTCACAAAATCATCAATGCAGGCTTGAGCACAGCTTGCCCAGGAAGTGGGTGGGCTCACACTCGCCTTGGCCCTTTTTTTACATCCCTAGAAGGAAATCTCATGATGCTTGTTCCAACTGGAGCTCAGCAGCGTACTAGGTCCCTGGCTCAACAAGCATCACATCCCAAGATGTAAGCCCTGAATAAACAAACCTCTTCTTGCTACACTGACCCCTCTCCATCCCAGTGAAGCATCTTTCTTCCCATCTCTTTCTTTACCCTTCTTAACAAATCATTCTCACTGGAGAGCTTCCAGCTCTCTGTTTTAGGATGGATTTATATGGTTTATTTATTCACTTGGCCTCTTATCTGGCAATGAAGCTGCTCCTTGTCTGGTTTTGGTAAATTTTAATTATTGGCAGAAGCCCCAGCTAAAAGTGGCTGCAGCTGTGGCTCTGAGATACCTTATAGCCAGTCCTGTCAGCGTAGCCTGTAGCACCCTGAGATACAAGGCTAAGGCTCCTACCTGAATTTCCTACCAGTCGCTGTGGAACAGGAGTGATGATTACTGTGCTGTGCTCCACCAGAGCAAGAGCTACCAGGTGAGCCACTTCTGCACCTACCTCCGGTGGGGCTAGGCTAGCTCTGTGAACTTTGCCTATCAGAGCTTTATCACAGCTACTTTCCTGGACAGGACAAGACCAGAACACCTTGCAGATCTTTGAGGTGTATCCTAAATGCTGGAAAAGAAATAATATTTTTCTACTTCTCTCTTTCTGTTGTGTTTTCTTTGGTTAGCCTTTACCAGGAGCTAAACACCTCCATTTCACATCCCAGATGAGAATTTTGTGAGCTTTAAGAATGGCAGCATGCACAGAGTCTTCATCCTTTTCCTCCAAGCTGCCATCAGATGGCTGTGCAAAGAGGAATCGCTGGCCTCAAACTGCAGGAGTGAAACACTACAGAAAGCTGATGGCTGTTGCTGGCTTGGATCGGCATTTTAAAGGTTGTGCAAACAGGTTTCTAATTTGACTTGCAACAAAAGGAATTAGTGGTAAGCCTCTGTCTGTCTCACGAGAGCGTGCACAACCATGCAGAACCCTTGTACTTCCAAGATCAAGCTTCTTCTACATTAAGGTCAAGGCTCAGCCAGCATAGAGTGGCTTCCACATCTGGTTGATGTCACGTGTAACAGATTCAATCTTCAATCCTGTGGCTCCAGGGAAGGCAACCTGCAGCCTGTGAGAATATATTGTGAGTGCTGGAGTTTGGGCTCCAGATTTCTGAATACTCTGTGAACACAATGGGACCTCAGATTAGGTTTGGCATCAGTCTAAGCTCCTGGGCCCCAAAGACAGGCTTAAGGCTCCTCTGACTCAGGCCTACATCTCTTCTGCACATATCTCTATGTAACTGTAGATTCTGGTTTCCTTCAGACAAGGGAGTGCTCACTGATTGAGAAATGTAAAAAAAAAAAAGTAAAAAAATACTAGACACGGAAGTTTTGGAGACAGGCAGGAGAAGGTAAGGACTCCTGATTATGCATACTATCTTCAAGGCAGTCAGTATTGTTAGAGATTGGTGACCTCTAGCAGCTTTACTCAGTTCTAATCTTAATGAAAACAGGAGCTCTCACAGCAGCCCTAACAAAGAATTGTCAAGTACTACTGAAATGCATGTCAAGATGTCAGGTCTCCTTTTAAAATTCTTTGTAACATTTTCGGTGGAGAGCAAGCTTCTTGCCTGAGTGTAAATCATTGCTGGCCTGTCTCTTGAACAAGTCTGCGAATAAGTTAGCAGCCTCAAGAACTCTAAGAAGCACAACGTCCCCCCTCAGAAGGGGTACCCAGGTCAACACTTAGCCCACCACAGATGAATAAATACAGCAAAGCTATTGCATAGCTATAATGAGGGTGATGAAGAGAAAGGATCTTTGACTATAACACAGGGCAGAACAGTATGAAGAATATGAACTTCAAAGGAGGGTTGCATGCTTGTTTGTTTATAGGAGAAAGGGCAGGAAAATCCTACTTTACATAAAATATGTAAAAGTATGCAAAATTTCCCTGTGTCTGGGAAGAGTTTCCTTCAGGGCAACATTTTTCTCAAGGCTTGCAGTGGTCTGGTCTTGATTTTCGCCTTCTGAGAGTTCCCCCATAAACTGTTGCCATATTGGCACTGAGGGTCAAGCCCTGCCTAAATGGTAACGTGAGGATATTCCAGCTCAGCAACGATGAGCAACTTTCATCCAGAAGAGAGCAAGCAGTTCCCAAATACAGTGCAGTAGTTTCAAAATATACAAGGACTCAGACCTGCCAAATTTAAAGGCTCATAAAAGCAAGAGTCAGGAACTGGGTAGAGATGGGAGATATCTCGTAGCCAGAAACTAGTAAAGGGACAGATGCTTTTCAAAGGCATTACATTTGTCCACAATACTGTAGAGAAATGGTTCATGTACTCCCTCCCTTGCCTACTAAAAGAGGGGAAATTCCTGCTGGTTTTCCATCTTTCAGTGGTTCAAGCTACTCATGCCTACATGTAAAGAGGCCTGGATAGTTACCACAGTGGTTGGAGTGAGGCTTTGCTGCCTGTCTGGATCAGAAGCTTGCTCAGGGTCCTTCTCTGGTACTTCCCTCCAAGTAACCTCGGGACTGCCTAGAGCTCCTGAATATCAAGGCAAATGGTTATCGTGACTAAAAAAACACCCTAATTATAGTGGGCAACAGGGACCACTGTGTGGTGGCAGGAGTTAGGCGGTGTGGTTTAAGTGCATCACAAGTGCAGGTGCATCTCCATCACCTCCAGCAATACTGTGGCTGCCTCTGTCAGTAGAACCAACGGGTGCTGGGCAGGAGGAGATGGGCAGCAGAGAGCAGCCACCACCAGACATGCAGGAGAGGAGCTGTGTCCTTCAAACAGAATTATGGAAAACATCAGTAGACATCAGGAATTAGAAGTGGTGAATACACTATCTGTTTTCTGTTTCAGAGAGTGACTACAATGAAAATAAAATGAGATAATAATGCTTTTAACCTCTCCTCTGAGCAGTCCCTCCCTTTGCTGTCAATGCATTTCTGCTAGCAAAGTGGGTGCGATGCTCATGTTACATAGCTTCATTTTTCTTGACGGACAGTCGGTACCAATGCTGGCTTTCTCCACATCTTCCAAAAGATATATCTTCTTATCAGAGTAACTGCATGAAGTCTCAGTTTAGCTTGATTAGGTGGGACTGCTGCTGCTTCCCTCACAGCCTCCTGAGCCCAAAGTGGAGAAAGCAGCCTCCTGTTTGCCGTGGTGGAGTTTGTTAGTAACATGTCCTAACATCAAGAGTCCAGTCTGGAAAGGCCCTTATATAGGAAGGGTATGCCAGCCACCTCGCAGTAGTCTTGAGGCTAGATTTATGGTAAGTTGTTCTTTTCTTCGTGCCATGGTATGTAGCTCTCGGGAGTGCCTGGCCTGTGCTTGCTAAGCACAGCCTGATGAGATTAGCAAAACCAGCAAATATGACTGTCAAAGGAACAAGTGAGATCGGGAGTCTCTCTTTTAGTAATGACAATATTTGGCAATTGCCTAGGGCCTTCATGTTCCCAACACTGCACAGGACGATTCATTACAGCAGCATTACCTCAAACCTTTACAGTTAGGAGCCTCTGCTGTGCATTTTAATGCATATGTAGCCACTGCTGCATACCCCACAGAACCAGTCCCGAGGGAAGTCAGGAGAACACTCAGACCACCAGGCAGGTGCATGTACTCCCCTCTCCCCTGGGAGCCTTAAATTATTTTCTATATGTTGGCACAGCTTTAACAGGCAGTCTGGCAAATGCTTGCCCTAGCGTTGCCCTAAAACTCATCTCTTTCTAGACAGACCAAAGAGTTTGTAGCCCACACCCCCCAAGAACAGAATGGAGCCCAGGCCACTCACTTCCTGAGCAAGTGTCTTATCACGTCTGTCAAAGGCTGCCAAGAGTGGTTTGATCAAGCACCATCATTACCAAAAGAGGCAGCAAACTGCAGCACCTGGTCCCTGCTGGGCAGCGTGCCTGTGCAGGGGCAGCACGTATGTAACCTCAGCCCGTCCCCTGTGGAGACGCGAGCAGCTCTTGGGTCTGCTGTGCCCTGTGCAGGATAAGGCATCTGGCTGTTCAGCCACAACTTGCACCTCAAGGAGGTGGCAGACCATTTAAAATGTAAATCAATTATTTTGTGTGTATGTATAGGGTTTTGGGAGTCCTTGACTGAGGTGACTGCAGAAACCTCCCGCAACACATGGGTGTCACCATTTCCTTTTCTGTGAAAAACGCTTTTTGTGAGATGCCTGGTCCTGTTTGCTTGTGTTCACCATGCTCAGAGTATTCTCCTGGGAAAAGGAGTGGAGAGGAGAGATGAGGATGTGGGGCAGGGGGAATGTAAAAGGGAAATACCTAATTTCTAATGCCAGAATGGTCTGGGCAGAGACTACCCACGGACAGCTCAGACAGGGCAATCCCAGGCTCGTAAAGAAGCAGCATCCCAGGCACTGGTTGAATTTTAATGTCAAGCAGGCAGGTGCTTAATGAAGTGAAGGAACCAGCTGAATCAGGCAATGGTTACAAGGGTTTTTTTCCAGGCTGAAGATGTGTATTATAGAGTGTTTCAGTTCTGCAATAGTCCTGTAGTTGATCTAGGACACAATAACTTCCCCTCAGCTACTCAAAATCCAGGACAGAATTTTAGTCTGGGGCTTTCCAAGTTCCACTTTGACGGTTGGTCCTCCATGGCACACTGGTTCTCCAGAACACACACATCTGAGGATGGCTACGCTGCGAAACAGAGCAGCCTAAAGAAACCTGTAGTAAGGGGTCTGAGCTCCACAGTCAGTGTTGCGTGACTTCTCATGGTGGCATCAAAGGGAATGCTTTCGTTTGGTGCTGTGCTCATACCAAAGGGACCGTTAGCCCAGTCACATCTCTGCATGAACATGTACCCAGATCATGTATCTGCATTTCACCTCTGTATCTGTGAGAAGTAGCCATCTGGATTTTGTGTGTCATAAGGTACTTTGGGCACATATTAACTGAAATGCCCTGTTGCCACAAAACTCTTCCTAAGCAAGTCCTAAGGAAGTCCAGCACCCATGAAGGACTGATTCCCTCCCAGTGAACTCAACTCTTTTGAATGGGATTTCAGTCTGGTTTCTAAAGACTTTTAAAATTTTTATAATATCCAGCATGATTATAAGGGTGTCTAAAAGACGCTTTGCTAGCAAAACAATAGATTTCACATCTTGGTCACATGCATCCTCTGTTCAGTTTACCCTTCCTGCCTGCAGCTGCAGGGCTGTACCCTAACCATTGTCTATGCACAGTAACCTGTGCAGGCTCAGCAAGCAGAGTCAGACAACGGTTTCCCTAGACCACTAAGTCAACAGAGTAAGAGGAAGGAGAAGCTCAAAAATGTTGAAAGTAGTAACGATAGAACAACTGAAATGAGATTTAGTGCCAGAAGACAGAATATTCAACAGGAAAGGCCCAAAAGGTACTCAAAGGGCAAAGCGACTTCTATTGCATGAGAACTGGAGGCTGGGATGAGAGGTAGGAAGGTGAATAAAAGGCTGTTAAGTGCCAGTGAGACCTGAGGCTGCAGGGGAGAGAAGCTGTGCCACATACAGTAAGAAGAAATTATGATCATCGAGATCACTAGGTTTTTAAGATACATGACAACATTTGCTTGCAGACAATGAGGAGGAAAAAGTAGCAGGACTAGATGGGGAGGTAAAAATCTACATTGCCAGCCAGGCCAGTTGCCTATGGACAAGGTGAGTGGCTTGGCCGAGAAAGCAGGGAAAACAGATAAGCCTCCAATCAACTCAAGGAAAAATGGCCTCAGCCTTTCCTGTAAAAGGGCCATGCGTATGTAATTGCCTCTTTACAAGCCTGACACAGCTGCTTGTAGACAGGCCAAGCAGCCAACATGGAAATAATTTCAGGCAGCAGGAAAAGGCTTGTGGATAAAGTTGATATCTGGCTGAATGCGGTCATACCCAGGCACACAAGTGGAGAAACAATGACAGGCACAGAGGCTGTGCCCGCTCAAGCAGTATGGCAGCCTTTCTCTGGAGCGGCTCCTTGAAAGAGGGGTTTTCCTGTCACCTGGAACAGTGCAACTTCAAAAACTCATCTGTGCTGAGTTTTAAGCCCAGATATACCACACGGGGTTCTCCCTTTTTGAGTTTTTTGGGTGCACTAGTGTCTCCATTCAAGACTTACTGTGCAGTGATGAGGGCAAGATATGTCTTTTTAGAGGAGGCTTAGATATTTCAGATTCTACAGCTTCAAGACAAGAAAGAATACAGCAAGGTTCAGAAGTTGATGGTTTACTATCCGGCTACTGTAGGCAGTAATGTATTTCAAACCATCTAACTACTACCCGATGGTACCCTGTACACTGCAAAGTGGAGCTGAGCCATCAGTAACCTTAAGCACTAAAATAGAAAGATGCGACTAGTTTAACAAAGATCTCTGCAATTACTAAGTTTGGCTACACTAGAAGGCTAGGTTAATGTGTCTCTTCCCCTTATGATGTCCTGGGAAATCAATGTCCTGCCATTTCCTTTGAGTTTTAAAAATATTGACTGTATTTATCTGGAACAAACAGTTTCAAAAAATTACTTTTTTTTTTTTCTCATTATAATGAGCATTTGGCCTCAAAAGAACAATTTTGATGTTGCAGAGCTCTTCCCTTGCTCCAAGTGAACACCAGTGACACATTTGCAGTCTTTTTCCATCAAGTTTACAATAACTCTAAGTGGTTCTGGGGAAATACTTTGTGACTCTACAACATGAGTGCTGCCAGTGAGAGAGAATCCTGTAGTAGATACACTGAATGTTCCTATTACTTGAGATTATAAAAATTTTGATTAGGATGCTAAAAACAAGGTCCTTTCCTCTGAAATGCCCTGTCAAATACAGCCCTCAGCTCCTCTCTCAGAGAAGGCCACAATGAAGGAGGCTAGTGGGCAGCAGAATTTCAGCATCATCTGAAAGCCAATGCACCACTTGCCTAAATAATTGAAGATCCCCACTCCCTTTCAAGCAGCACCACTTTTCATTTCTCCAGATTTAATCTCTATTAGATGAACACCTACAGAGTGTTCAGCTTAGTTCAGGAAGACCTCTGGCTTTTCTGGTGTGTCAGGCAGGGTATATAGTCCTGTCATTAACTCCTTCTCTCCATCTGATGAGAGCCCCCTAGCAATAAATGCTGCCTGAAAACTTCGTTGATACAACCAGACATGAGCTACTGCAGATATCTAAAATACAGCTAATCATGTGAAAGGCATGTGGGGCAAAGAAAGAGGTTATTTCTCAGAAGTTATCCTTTGAATAGGTAAGTCACTGAGGTTGTGTTGCTTTAGGAATCCACAGGCACCCCAGATGTGGAATAGCTCCTTCGGAGCCAAGGACTGATCTCTGCCCCTGGTAGAGTGATGCTGATGTCTTAATCTACAGCTGACAACAGCTGTTACCAAGACAGCGATCTGGCTGGACTGGAGCATATCGCTTCCCATGTGTCTTTAGCAGCTTCTACAACCAGTATCTGGGATTTGTCCTTGGGATACACTACTGGCAATTGCCTCCATGGGTGGATGGGTGAGATGGCAGTACTGAAAAAGAGCAGTGATGGCCACTGTGAGATGTAGCCGCTTAGCTAATGCTCTGTTTGCACCAGCTGCTTGTCCAGAGCTCTGTTCCTGGCCGGGGTTTTCCCCAGGATCCTTCCCAGCTTCCCAATGTTTCCCTCTCAGCCGTCTGTTTTTCTTAATGGTCTGGGAACTGTACACAGCCTGTCAACTTTCCCCAAATTAATTGGTGCCTCTCTGTGTGTACTTCCAGGCCTTGTTCTGGGGAGCTCTCACTGCTCTAGGAGGAATGAGGGGTGAGCTAATGGAGGAACAACCAGAAAAACCTCCCAGGCTGCCCGCAGGGAGAGGGCAGGTAATGCAGTTTGTGGGGCAAGTGCATCCAATCTCATGTGAGCCATCTCCTTGACTAAGGCACAGGGGAGAAAGATGGCCTGGAAGGCTGGGCATGCATGCATACTATTTGAGAGTGGGGAACAGAGTGCATGAACCCTGGTTATCATCTGATACAGGCCTCTGAGATGAGCAGCTTTCCATTGGTTAAAATGTGCCTTGCAGAAAGTAATTATTTGAAACTACCCAAATGATAGTGTTGCTTTAAGTGACCTGCGTAGCCCTGTAGCTGTGGACACGATGTGAGGCTGCACCCCGCTCTCACCTACACACATGGAAACGCTTGGACGGCTGCTATGAAGGAAGCAGCTGAGCAAATGGAATAGCCCCTGTAGTAGGAAATGGCTAAGCCCGATGAATCCCTATTTAACTGCTCTTCACTTTAGCTTCTTCCTTGCTTGCCTCGGGTGGGGTGAGGAAAAAAGCCCTGCTTTTTGCAGAGGTCTGAAATAAGATGGACTTCAACAGGAGGAGGTTCAGATGCAAGATGCAGATGCAAGATGCTTCAGATTAGATGAGGAAGGGACCGCTCTTGGACTGACAGTTGTTAAAGTGGTTAAGCACGTGCATGTGCAGCGTGTGTTAATTATCTAATCTGAAGCTATTCAGAAGGTCAAATTAGAAACTGAAGTCACTGAACTGTCAAAGAAGGGACACAGAGCATGTGAGAAGCAGGGACAATTTAAAATACTTTGGTTAAATGCTTTAAGCAGCCTGTGATACCTCTCCATTTAAACTCAACACTAGAGACAGTCTAGTTGTAGCAGCACAGGGATTCAAGTCCTCTTAATTTATCATGCTGGGAACAGAAAATCAGAAGGGTAAATGAGCCTCCACAGAGCTCCCAACTGCTCCAGCTTCCAGGACTCATCTGTCAGGACTGTTCTATCTTTGTAACACTTTGCTATTAAATTAGGTCTACACTGGAGACAGGCAGGTCAGAGAAGGAGGTTCATATTTATCTGAGCCAGGAATTTTGTCTAAAACGATATGCAGATATGGAGCAGAGGAAAGTGATAGTAAGCACTCAGCTAGAAGGCAGCTTGAGGTGTGAACGCTAAGCTATATCCACAGAGATGTCCTTCTAGCTGGACCCTGGAGGGCTCAGCAGCCCCAGCAGCACGGAGGATCCGGGTCTGTGAAGCTGCTTTCTCAGCAGCTGCCCTCCCTTCAGCTCGTCCAGAGTCTCCATTCTGCGAGACCCCTGAAAATCAGGCCCTACGCTGGGCAAATGGACCCAGGCAGCTGTAATTTGCTGTTGTGTTTGAAAATGCCTACCTGAATTTTCATCCCTGTCTGATTCAGCTCTAATGACACATTAGAAATTTAGTGATTTCCACAGGTAAATGATTCTACTGTATACCCTAAGGAAAAAGCACACAAATAATACCTGAGCTGCTGCTTAGCCTTTGACATTGATCTTTTTCTATGATCTGAAAAAGATAATTATCCCTGTTTCTGAGTCAACCTGCTTATAAAACTCTCCCAACGACTCTGTAAAGGAGAAACCCAATGTTTGCAAGAGCTTTGAAACACCCTGCCCACATCAATGCTCCATTTATTTTTCCCGATGGGTGACTTAAACTCTTACATGTCCTTTCTGTGGCAAGAAGGGATCTAAGTGCCTTCAACCTAAGACACAGTTGTCTCCAGGTTAAAGCCGGCAACCGGAACCAGGTGTCCAGGAAGCACGGGCTCAGTGCCTGCACATCAGTTGCTCAGCGAGTAAATCAGCACTAGGAAGCTCTGGCCAGCATGTCGCCAAATTCATGGACATTAAGATGAAAAGTGTTGAGAAGAAAAACTCTATTCAACTTACAAGAGAATGATCCAGCAATTTTTGAGTTGCAGGGAAGGGGAAGAAGAAATAAAATGTGACGGCTTCATTACTTGATAGCTTTTCTTTCCCACAGGCTACAAAAAGACAAGGCTTCCAGCTTTGGCCTTTGAGAATCCACAGACTAAACTGGCGCCCACTACAAAGGCTGAAAGAGCTGCTGTAGATGATGGAGGCTTCAGTTTGTGGATCAGAGTGTGAAGCTGCTGTGGAGGATGGACCCTGTAATACTGGACCTTGAGCACCACACTTCTGAGCCAAGCCCTGCAGGACCTGGCATGGAGAGCATCGCTGGTGGGTCACACACATCAGGCACTTGAGGTCAGAATTGGAGTGGTGGGAGATGTCAGTGCCCAGGGCAGGGGACTGGCCTGGAGGGGCAGAGTGAAGGAAGGTGAGTCCTGAGCTCAGTGCATACAAAGGAGCAAGAGGAGAGGGGCCGAGAAGAAATCCCTGGGTGGGCAAAGGCTTCTTGAGCTGTACAGAGCAGGACTTGACATTACATGAGATTATAAATGCTGATATGAGTGGAAAAGACAACATTGCACTGAGGTGGGAGATGAAAGAGAAGGTGCTAAGACTGTTTCCTTCCTGAATGGGTCACCTGTCTGACTTGTTACCTGTACGTCTCCCGGTACCTCATGCTCCAGTGTATTCAGCCATCCATCCCTTTTCTTCCACTCTGTCCTCCTTACAGGCACCTGCTGGCTAGAGGACCGATGTGCATGCCTGTATTTGTTTGCATCGACAGCCCCTCTGCCTCTAACTGGGAACGAATACCTTGAAACTGGGAATGAAACCACTGGGTTTTCATGGAGGGACAGTGTTGACAACACTGTGCACTTTGTAAAGACCAAGTCAGAAACCAAATTATACTGTGCACATTTCACAAGTTAAACATGCTCGCTGCAGGGCCCAAGGGGTGAAATTCCTAGGAAACCTGGCACACAAGCTCAAGTGTGTGTATATGAAAAGGGAGGAATTAAGTGGACCTGTTTCATCTGAACTTACATCAGGGGAACATGGCACTCAGCAGAAAGGTATTTCAAGGTGATTGACTTGAATAACCCACAATTGCGGTCACAGTACACAGTTTTAAAGGATAAATAATACCAAGAAAATTGGTTTTGTGTTTTACCCAGGGAATAAAAGAACAGTTCCCAGACTCTTGCAGATGTGATGGCAGTTTATTTTGACCTAAGTTTCCCAGAGGCAGAAGTTTGCAGGGCTTGAACAATGTGGTGTAGCAGGAAGGAATCATAAACCCTTTGGGGGCCGGAGGCTGAAGAGTGACTAGGTTCTGCTAGCAGCTCCACACATGGAAGGACTGCAGAAACAGTATGGTCCTGCCTCTCTGGTGGGCCCATCAATAGTATTGTTTGAATGCAATAGAAGGTCACTCCTGCCTTTATCTTTCTCATGCTCTGTCCAGTCTATTTTTGAATCTGTCACAGGAAAGAGGTTTCCACTACATTTGGTTTCCCCTACCCTCTTCCAAACCCTGCCAGACCTCACTGCTAGAAGTCCTTCCTGCTATTTAGTGAGATGTACATCTTCACTTTAATTGGATCCCATTATTCCTAGGTGTACTGCTTTTATAAGGCACTAACTAATTCTGTTTCCGCTGTGTTAAAAGTTTTAGACTGCTGTCCTCTCTCTCACTGCAAAGCCACACTGACTTGTTTAACTCCATTCTTCTGAGTCAGCTTTCCCTTGCCTTTGCATTTTTGTGTCTTTCTCTGAACAAGTTGTCGGTCTGCATCCTTTAGATAGCAAGGCTTTCCAAACTGCGTGCGTTAATTCTCTGTGCTTGAAAAGCTGTGATCTATGTGATCAATATATTTCTTGCCTTAAGAAGCAGCGTGTAGCTTGGTTCAGTGATAGAGCATGAGGGAAAGGTATTATATATTACAAAGTACTTCAAGATGCTCAGAAAAGCACCACTGCATGCCATAGCTACCAACTTGTACAAAAGCACAATTTGAGCTGCCGTTCGATCATGCTGAGAGCATGTATTTGAGAAGCCTGAGATGAACAGTGGCTTTGTTGAAGGTAGCAGTGGTAAACCAATATCCTTTGCAGATTGGCCGCTAGTCATCCATGCTGACCAAAACACTGTGTGCATCTCATTACAAAGGGCAAACAAGTTTATTTGCATAAGGACACTTGAATGCAAAAACAAGCTTACCGTCTTGCTGCCAGTTGTGTGCGGGTTTTGAGCTCTTTTAAAATTTTATGCTGGAGAACAAAAGAAAAAGGGCATGCATCTATACCAGCTGCCAATCTGGCAAGTGAGGTCTGGGTCTTTGTTTTTAGCAAATGATGTGCTCATATCTGGCAAGAATTTGGTCTGATGTCTTTTTTTTCTTTCTAACAGGTGAAAACTTCATTTGGCACTAATGGGGCAGATAGATAAGCCTCATCCTTGTCAGTACATTACCCAGACCCATATACTGGCGATAAGATATCTTTATAGATATGCCTCAGATTTTACGTCAATATAAAAGCATTTCTGGCATAAGATTCATAGCTGGATATACTGTGGCTTGGATGAAGTGAGACTTAAATCCGTGCCTGCGTGATACTCCATAAGAACTAAGTGCCCCATGCCCCATGCGAAGCAACCGTGCAGTGGGTGTGTAATAGTAACTTCCCCTTACGCAACAGATCTCCTGCCTCTAGACCAAATTCATCCTTATGCATGCCGTGTTGCGAACTGCTAAAGGCTTGTCTGTAAGTCACCAAGACAAGCTGTGCCTCTGCAGTATGACAGCACCTACAGGTAGCAAGAAGGCTTCACCAGTAAAATAGACAGGTCCTCCAAAGAGGTTCTTTTGCGTCTGGGTACAGCTGCCATCTCAGATCCCAAACTCAGGCTGCAGAGTTGGTGTTTTAGGAAAAGGAGCATCCACCTCTCAACAACTGTTAACCAATCACTTGGAAACAGGAAAACCACCCCTAGTTTGTATGGGCTCGGTCATTTCCATGACGAAAACCAGCAGTTTCCTAGCAGCACCTATTGATAAAGCAGTGCTGACATTTTCCCCTGTTCTTCAGATAAGCAGATCCTGGGAATGTACGAGAGAAGGTATGCATAATATGCTGCTCAACAGTAACATGCCCTGCCAATTAGACTGTGGAATACAAGAAAGAAAGCTTTCCAAAATGCTGTCACCATGACCTGGAATACTCAGACACCCAAAGGTTAAAATGGGGAGTGAGGGAGAGGAGAAGTTCAGAAGAATCATCCCTTCTCCAGTGACACAGTAAAAGCTTTAATTCCGCAAACCATTTACCCTGGGGTCTCTGCTAGGTACAAGTAAGGGTCACAGCACTGCCCACGGGGTTTGGTTTTGTTCCTGTCTGTCCTTCAAGAGCGGGGCTACATCCAGTTGCTGGGATGTGGAAGTCTGGCAAACCTGATCCTTTCCAGGATCCTCTGCCACAGACATGCTATTTACTGTCAGGCAGGTCCTAAATCTGCTCCAGACCTGAGGAGTAAAATGGGGTCATATGGTACCTCTCCTAGCATATTTAAATACTCTTCCCTTTATCTACACAGACACTCTGTGTGAATGTGTCATTTTGATGAGTTTGGGAGGAAACACTGAAAACAAGTGTATTTGAGGTTAAAATGTTCTGTTAAGAAAAAAGAAAAGAGAAGAGTGGAAAAGGAATGCTTCAGCTTTCAGAATGAAAGCCAAGCAGCAGAGCTTCCTGAGAAAGGGAAATAGTTTCCTGGCAGAGCTAACCATGGCGTAATGCCTCTACTTAATCTTGGCTCCACAGCTGCAAGGGTGGGCAGAGACCTCGCTCAGCCCAGCTCACCTCTGCGTGGCTTACTGTCCTGCTGCTGAGGACCATAATGGTTACAAACTTCAGTCCCCTCATCTGAACAGTGCCAATTACCCTTTCCTCCATCCTCTCCACTTCGGTCCTCTTGGGTAACAGGTGACATATCCTCTGTGAAGTTTTCCAAGGGATAGGGTAAGTGCCTCCACTAAAAGACAGCTGCCCTGTAGTTTGGGCAAGGGCATCATTCCCCGTGGCTCCTGGAAGGACGCAGCACTTGGGATACTAGACCTGGAAATGTGCTCAGTTGTGATGTCTGGCTGACCACAGCCAGTGGTGGCTCCTGGCCTCACCTGTTGAGGGAGAGGACATGGTTGAACCCTTAGATGTTTCTGCAGACTCTTGCTGAGATGGGAAACAGAGGACTCAGAAGAATTTTCTCCACACTGCTGTGCTGCTTGCGAGAGGAGAAGGGCTGGACTCAGGGTAACCTCACCTGACACAGGATGAGGCTTTACTGAAAAGAGCAGTGGCCCCATCAGTCCCCAGACGTCCCAGATGAGGACATCGTTGTGTAGGGCCTGGGGCTGGAGCCACGTCCAACAGGTTGCCCAGAAGGGAAGTGGCAAAGTGAGCAGAGAACTGCTCTCAGCCCTGGAAAAGCTTTCCCTCTCCTGAGCTGGTGTAGCAACAGGCAAAATGAAGATCTAGCTAGCTGCAGAAAAGAGACATGGGAATGGAGATGTCACAGAAAGAAATGACATCTGTTGGTTGGCACAAAGGAGAGGGAAGCCTTCCCAAAATAAACCTGGTTGCTGCACCTTTGCAGTTAGGGAACCCATCGCACCATAGGGAGCCACCAAAGTGAAACTCAGTCTTGGATTGCTTCCCCTCGCTGTGTGAGTAAAGTTCAAATGTCTCCATGCTCCCAAGCTCCTACAGAGAGCCTGGGAAGAGGAATGCCATGGCTGCTCTTGAGTGCGGGCTGCAGAAAACCACAAGCACTTTCAGTGGATGCCTTAACTCACATCATCTGCAGCAAGGTTTGGTACGGCTATGGGAATTAGACAGCTTGGACCAACGCTGAAGATGTAAACTAACAAACCAACACAATAATTTCTGATCCTTTTTGTACTGTGAGGGCAAAGAAGGTTTAGTGGCTGCTTTTTTACAAGTGGCTTAGCTTTCATCAGGGCCAGCTTCACACATTTTTATATGAACTCCTCATGTTAACAGCCTGTGATATAAGCTTCATGATTTCAAGTTCCTCTCATCAGTTGTAACACCGGAAAGAAAACTGATGGTCAAATCTTGCGTCAAGAAGGTGAGTTCACAAAAAAAAACAACCCTGAAGATCAGAAGACTCACAAAATTACATGAACTGCAAGAACAGGGTTTTGCTGCCTTTTTCTCCCTGTTCAGGATCTTAAATAGTTACAGTTGCTGCTTTCAACATGGCACGTTCCTGACAGAAGAATGGCTAAGACTGTAGGTGCTAGCCCCTGAGGAGCAGCAGAACCACGCTAATCACTCTAAGAAAGCGATCCCAACTATCTTGCTTCTGCGGGTTTTTCAAAAACAGGGTCTTCCTGCCAGAAACATAATGGAAATCAGCTGGTGAGGTCAGCCCTCTGCCCTTTTTTCCCTAATGCTGGTAATCCTCATGTGTCCCACTAGAGCAAAGAGCTTGCCAGTTATGCCAGCAGGAAAGCACAGAGCAGCTCTGCCCGCCACTGATGAAGCAAATGGGGAAATGACAGAACTTCTCGTTCCTGTTGCACAGGACCATTAAATCTGTTTTTTAAAGCAAAAGACTGTAGCGAGTCTCTGGGTCTGGCTCACGCTGCCTGTGAAAAGTTCTCAGGAAGAAACAGAGCAGAGAATTGGCAGGTGGGAACTCAGGTCTTTGCTCTTGACTCTGTTTTGGGCTAACATCTTCTAACCTTTGGGACATTAACCACTGTTTCACAGGGCTGGGGTAGGAAGGGAAGACCAAATGCACTACTTAAAAAATGTCTTGGGAGTTGAAATATTTTAAAAATAATAGATGCAGCCATCTACAGATGATCAGAAAAGAAGGTAACATGGGGAAAGAGTGGGAAATAGAGGTAAAAGAACAGAACCAAGAGCCAGAAAGTCTTAGCTTAAATACTTCAGAGAAGCTTTCTGACCATCAGACCTGCTGTATGAGTCACACGTCTGTCAGAAGGAAATGGCAGGTCTGTCCCTTTCTACTCTGAAACGCCGCTGGGGCAGACAACTGAAAATACTTGAGGGGTGCTGTCCTCTGTCTGTGGAGAGGACGGGGGTGGGGAAGAGTGTCCTCAACAGGACAAAATATCTGCTTCAGCACTAAAGTTAGTCTTTGCTCCATATGTGGCTTCTTGCACACAGCAGTTAAATTAAGAGCTCAACTCCCCTTCCCCTTTGAGACATCACAGGATACGATATAGCAAAAAAGAATAAAACAAGCGTTAACAGTTACTGAGCCAGGCACTGTTAAATCTAGAAACCCTTATAAAGCCATATATTTGTCATGCCTCATATAGTCTATGCTGAATTGGTTTGATCAGTGCTTGGCCCTTCTCCATGCTGAAATCTGTTTAGATAGTCTGTTGAGGACAATTCTTGCAATGAGGATGCCTGATCTTTACCCTTGCCTGTAGGGCAGGCCAGCGCAGATAACAAGGACTGCGATGTTAGCACCTGGGTGTTATCAGGTCTGCCCAGCTGAGCTATGCGCTGGAAATCTTCAAAGAAAAATTGTGGTGGTGCCTCAAGCGCACCCTTCCCTGGCTTTGTTGCATGTCCCCTGCTGTTGGGGCTGCAATGATGCAGAAAAAGGCTTCTCTGGGAAGATAATATGAAGTTTTTAGTAAGAGCTGTGTTTAGCTGAGAGAAATACCAAAAGTCCTCTTTCATAATTGGAGGTTTTGCCAATGTTGTAATCGCCTTTCTATCTCCCGTGCCCCTCCCAAAAATAAATATTTGGTTTTTTTCCTCTGCCACTTAAAAAACTGTTTGAAAAGCTAGTGAATCCGGTCTGACACGAGGGAAGCAAGCACCATCGCTCCTATTTCAGATGAATGGGAAAAGAGGCAAGGAGAGGTGAGCTGCCTTGCCCAGGAGGGTGCTACACAGGAAAAGGCTTGGACTTAAACGCCAGGGAAGCCCTGTCCACCAGCCAGGTGCCCACCCAGAGACGAGAGCTCCGACTCTCCTGAAGCACGGGACAGACAGCAGGGACAAAACGGCACAGGGGGGTGCGGTACTCATTTACCTCGCCGAAGCACCGGTTCTCGGGTCCTCTTTCCTGAACCAAAATGCTCTATCAATAACGAAAGTGAGACTGCCCAATCCACGTGGAACAGGGGGACACATCACTCGGGGTCCAAACCGCAGCTGCTGCTGCTGCTGCGTGGGTTGGGAAGGAATCGACCCCAAGGAGCCTGCTAATCCCGTACGGTTTGTTCGTTCTCCTCATGTCCCAAATTTTACTTAATTTTTAAAAACTGCTTTCGAAATGATACCTTTAAATATGTAACTCTTTTCCACCTCAGAGACTAAAAAAGTAAATGGCAGTCCTTCCTTGTTCCCCTTTCACAGATGTAATTTCTCCCCATACCGTCTCCATACTTTCCAAATCAGGACTAAAACCCGCAAAATATTCTGAGGTGCGCGGCAGGGGCTGGGGTGGGGGGGGGAGAGACATTTATCTGAACCTCAGCGAAGAGGTATTTTGAGCTGCCTTTAGTGAGAAATTGCTTTGCAAGGTGGAGCTAATCAGATCGAGGAGCCAGTCACAAGCTAGTGGAAATAAAAGTTTTCTTTACCTCCATGTCCCGCAAGAGAGAGGTGTCCTCGGGGCGGTCTTGCTTCCCCACCCCTTTCCCTCTTATCTGTGGGAAAACTTCAGCCGAGCCAGAGCAAAATCACGCCGCTGTGGAGGGTATGTAACATCCGAGCTCCCGCTCAGCTCGAAAGCTGACAGAGCCCAGCGAGTGGCCCTGCACTACGAACAAGGAAGAAGGGCGGGTGGGTGAGAGGAAGGGAGGGAGGGGAGAGGAGGGGGAGGCAAGGCAATCAGGGTTTAAATTTAGACACAAATCTAAACAGATACTGTCCTTCCCAGCGCGCTGGGCTCATGAGACAACAAGGAGCAAACTCTGCTGCTGTGCCCAAACTTGGGGACACCATATGTGCATTTTGTCCCTTCCTTTCTTTCTCCCCTTCGTATTTTTTATCACCTTATCTGTATTTTTTTCCTCCGCTGTCCTGTTTTGCTTCTATTTCTCTCCGTTGCTTGCAATTGTTGCCCTGATGTGTCTGCCTGGATCCCCCCCTGCCCCCAATCCACGCTTCCCTCTCCAAGTGCAGGGTCTCTTCCTTGCTGTTAATTTGTGAGGAGGATCTTTTTTCCTCTGACGGCAGCTTCCCTTCTCTCTTCCTTCACACTTTTATGTCATTTCAATCAGCACTGGACTGTCTTTAGAGCGGTTAGAGGGGCAGAAGAGGAGCAGAGCGAGGGTGATTATTGCGTTTGTACAGAATTTAAGGCTGCGGTGTCCTGGTGCATGGCTGGGACTCCCAGGGATGACAATAATATCAGCGGTACTGCCGTGCCGCTGGGTGATTCTGCAACAAGAGATCAGGGCTCCGCCGTGAAGGGCACTGCAGAAACGTGGGCACAAGTGGAGGGACCCCATGCAAGTTGTCACTGGCTAGCTGTAAAGCAGGAGTAGCTCCTTCCACCCTGAGCTCATGTCTCACGCTACCAGGTCAGAAGGTGCAGGATGTTCTTCTCTCCCTTCACTGGGAATTTGAAGCTTCCGTGGTGGTAGAAAAATTCAGATGGGAAAAAATAAGCCTCAGGAATGTTTTGCTATGGTTTCCCTTTCCATTCAGATCACAGTGTTGTAAATGAGACATCTCTTCTAGCAACTGTTTGCATATGCTCCTTCTCAAGAATTTCAGTCCCCACCTCTTGAGAGCAGGGTGGTGCAGAGGAATTTGGAAACACTCCCTTTGTCTTCTGCTAACTTCCGTGTCTTGCATGCAGCTGCAAAGTGACAAAACGTCATGTCGTCATTTTGGGATGATACCTCGGGGGCAGAAGAGAGTTAAAGCATCTTTTCTGAAAGGGATGCATACTTTTCCTTTGCAGTGTTTCACAAGTCCCTGCTGGCTATGGAGGAAAACACTCCAGAATAGATTTAAATGTGACCATCATGATATCCCAGATTATTGTTACTAATAAGTCATCTCGACATAGTTGTTCTTACAGTATAGTTAACTGTTGCTGTATGGCATGCTGTAGGACTCCTGTGGGATTAGCAGATTTAAATCATGATCTCATTATCTCCCAAGTTCAATGTACAATGGTTACTCAGTGCTTAGCCAAAAGAATGATGGGCTGAGTTGCTGCAATCTGGAGATTGAGCAAGAGGACTAATTAATCTTCTGTTGCTGAAACACTAGATTAGTTGAAACCCCTCTACTGTAAGCAACCAGAAGATGCTGCAACTATAAGAAAGTAGATTAAAATCTAAAAGAAATATAAAACTGAAATTCCTTCTTGATTGGAAATTCTATTGATTTCTTAAAGTCCTGACAATGGTACATTGGGAGAGGGGCTAGGAAATGACCTGATGAGAAGCAGGGTGAGGCAGGGAGGGCAGGATGCTTTGGCTGCCCTCGCTTCACCTGCTGTCAGGACAGAAGGAGGATTTAATGCTCGGGGATTTCATTGCGGGCATTGGTCACAAATGTTGTTTTCAAGAAGTCTGTCATGTAACAGACCATCAAAATCACATACCTCCAACGGTTGCTTCATGCCAGGCTGAGGTACTTAATGCCTTCTTTGCCTCAGTCTTTAGCAGCAAGACCAGTTGTTCTCTAGGTAGCCAGCCCCCTGAGCTGGAGGACAGGGATGGGGAGCAGAATGAAGCCCCCATAACCCAAGGGGAAATGGTTAGTGATCTGCTACAGCACTTAGACACACACAAGTGTAGGGGCTGGATGGGACCCACCCAAGGGTACTGAGGGAGCTGGCAGAAGTGCTCACCAAGCCACTTTCCATCATTTATCAGCAGTCCATGCTAACCAGGGAGGTCCCAGTTGACTGGTTAGCCAATGTGACACCCATCCATAAGAAAGGCCAGAAGGAGGATCCAGGGAACTACAGGCCTGTCAGCCTGACCTTGGTTCCGGGGAAGGTTATGGAGCAGATCACCTTGAGTGCCATCACACGGCATGTACAGGACAACCAGGTGTTCAAGGCAGTCAGCATGGGTTTATGAAAGGCAGGTCCTGCTTGACTAACCTGATTTCCTTCTGTGACAAGGCAACCTGCTTATTGGATGAGGGAAAGGCTGTGGATGTTGTCTACCTGGACTTCAGTAAAGCCTTTGATACCATTTCCCACAACATTCTCCTGGAGAAACTGGTTGCTTATGGCTTGGATGGGTGCATGCTTCACTGGGTAAAAAACTGGCTCGATGGCTGGGCCCAAAGACTTGTGGTGGTGGAGTTAAATCCAGTTGGCAGCCAGTCACAAGAGGTGTCCCCAGGGCTCAGCACTGGGGCCAGTTCTCTTTAATGTCTTTACAAATTATCTGGACGAGGGTATCGAGTGCACCCTCAGTAAGTTTGCAGATGACACCAAATTGGGCAGGAGTGTCGATTTGCTTGAGGGTAGGAAGGCTCTGCAGAGGGATCTGGACAGGCTGGATCAATGAGCTGGGACCAACTGTATGAGTTTCAACAAGGCCAAGTGCCGGGTCCTGTGCTTGGGCCACAACAACCCCATGCAATGCTACAGGCTTGGGGGAGAGTGGCTGGAAAGCTGCCTGG